>JASEVX010000009.1:42979473-43209622 GCA_031761405.1 Serripes groenlandicus
AGGTAGATAAGTCTCTTTGAAAACATTGTGGAAAAAGAAAACATTGCTCTAAAAGTGTCATACAGGCAAAAAATTAATGTTAGTTGTTGTATATAACACAGGTAGACAACCTAGTGGTACTGTCGGGTGGAGATGGCTCACAGGAACAGAGAGGGATGTTAGCACAGTATACAGATATGTACAGACAGTTGGTCAACAAGAATCTACTCTATGTTAATGTGTCTTTCGCTGGAAAATCATGTGGGTATGTGAAAATATTTGTTAATGAGAATCTATTCTGTTTTAATGTGTCTTTTGCTGGAAAAGGATGTGAGTATGTGAAAATATTTGTGTCTCCTGCCTTCCCTTGCAAGGAAACACATAGAGATCAAATCTGGTCAATAAAAATTCTTCTTTATGTTTATATGTCTTTTGCTGGAAAATAAAAAGCCCACATGGCAAACACGGGACAACTTTTGCTACACATCTACTTATTGGCAAAAATGTTAAAACCCATATCTTTGAAAATATCTGTCTGTTGATGCTTTCTTTATATGATATGATTGATTGCCTTGGTATCAATAATTTGAGACATTGATCTCTTTTCAATATTTAAATGGAAAACATAAAGTCTCATGTTTCATCTCTGGTCAAACTTAGACAACAGTGACTTGCATCAAGTGCCAATGGGCGGAAGAATGCTATGTGGAGTAATTGTGCCATGAACTCATGGGCAGGTGAACTAGCTGCCCTGATATAACTAAAATATTGTTGAAAATGACATCAAACTCCAATCAAACAAAATCTCAATATTGTCAAAATATCATTTCTGTATTTGGGCCTGTCTTGATTGATGCCTTCATTTTAAGATTGTATTGTATGCTTAACCTTTTACCACGAAGAATTATTCTGAAGCAGAAAAAATAATTAACCTCAAGGTAAAACTACAGCAAATCTCTGTAAATGAAAGGACGCTTATGAAAAGTGATGTAAACATTGTGACAAAATGAGAAAAGCTTATTATGAGCAATTTCTCCATGTTGCTACAGTGTTTTCAAAAGTATTCTGCTGCAGATGTGTCAAAATGCAAGTAGGAAAGGGTTAATGTCAAGTCTATACTGATACATTCTTCTTTTAAGACTTAGAATTGGTAACAAAAATTGTCATAGGGATATACAAGTATTACACAGGTCTATTTAGTTGTACTGTTGCTCTTTTTAGGTTCTCTTCAGACATAAAACCCGAACATGACAACAACATTTACATTTCTGGATTCAGTGACCAAATATTGAGGTAAGATGAAATACCAAAGTTGATTGAGGTAATTCTTGGGGGACAGTTATTTGAATACATTGGCCTGAGTACCTTTAACACTTTCTCACATTCAACAAATTTGCAGCAGACGACTTTGGAATACATTGAGGCAAAATTATGAGCAATTTCTCATTTTCCCACAATATTTTCAACTCTATCAAAACCTTACTACAGTTGTCGAGATAAAACATGTTTTTCCTTCATATATCAATACATGTATATGCTACTAAAAAATCCTTAAGTGATTGCTTTAGAGACATGGTAAGTCAGTTACGATGTGAAAAGATCAATGTAGGGTATTACAGAATTTAAACTGGTCATTTCCCCACAGCACCTCTCTTATTACCACACAAGCTCTATGTTGTAGGTACTTAAAGGTTTCAACCCGGTGAGAAGTTTCTTTTGAGTATCTACAACATAAGGTTTAAGGGCCAAGTAAGAAATTTAAACGATGAAATATGTACCTTATCTAGAGCTCTGCGATATATTTTACAGGTTCATAGCAGAGAGGGGAGAAGGTGGTCAGTTGAGACATATTGAGATGATAGATGAAAAGTTCAATCTGAAGTCATTGCCAACTGTACCGGGAGAGAAACCAACCCCACCCAAATTTACTCCACAATTGTCTCTACCCATCATCCAACAAGCACCATGGTATGAGGTTTTTGTTTTATTCAGTTGTTAATGCTGTTTTGTTCCATGTTATATCATGACCTTGCTTTTGTATTTCAACCATTTCCTATCTGCAGCAGATTTAGATAGAAATACGGAAAATCTTTATAAATGATAATGAAGTTATTGCATTGAGTTGAAAACATCTTGTCAAAATGAGAAATTGCTCATTTACCCCTTCTTTCACAATGTTTTCTAAAGCTTTGGGCTGCAGATGCGTCAAAATTGGTATTTTAATAAGAAAGGATTGAGTTCTACCTTATAAGAGTTCTCCGTTTGGTCTTCAAATTCAAAGTCCTTTTTCTTAATAAAAAGGGATGTATTTCGTGTCCGCTCAATATCTCTTGAACAGCTTGAAGAAGTTCAAAATGACTCGCCACTTATGTTCACCAAATTGAATCAATATGTTTCTGCCAATTCAGTTGAAGGTCAAGGTCACACTAAGTAGTCAAAGGTCCTTTGACTATATTGTTTGTCCGCTCCATATCTCGTGTACCACTTGAAGTTTTTGGAATGACTCGCCACAAATATTCACCATATTGATATTTTGTGCAGAGCGCATTCAGTTGAAGGTCAAGGTCACAGTAAGAGATCAAAGGTCCATATCTCTAAGGATTTTTAGCTCACCAGAGCACATAGTGCTCAAGGTGAGTTATTGTGATCGCCTTTTGTCCGTCGTTCGTCGTCCGTCGTCAACATTTGCTTGTTAATTCACTAGAGGCAACATTTTGCATCCAATCTTTATAAAAGTTTATCAGAACATATATCTCGATCAACTCTAGGCCAAGCTCGAAACTGGGTCATGTGGGGTCAAAATCTAGGTCACTAGGTTAAATTTAAGGAAAATCTTGTTAACAGTCCTGAAGCCGCATTTTTGGCTTGAGCATGTTGAAACTTTGTCAGAATGTTTGTCTTAGTGATATCTAGGCCAAGTTCGAAAATAGGTCATGTCGGGTTAAAATCTAGGTCACTAGGTCAAATTTAAGGAAAATCTTGTTAACACTCCTGAAGCCGCATTTTTGGCTTGAGCATGTTGAAACTTTGTTAGAATGTTTGTCATAGTGATAGCTAGGTCAAGTTCGAAAATAGGTCATGTCGGGTCAAAAGCTAGGTCACTAGGTCAAATTTAAGGAAAATCTTGTTAACACTCCTGAAGCCGCATTTTTGGCTTGAGCATGTTGAAACTTTGTCAGAATGTTTGTCATAGTGATATCTAGGCCAAGTTTGAATATAGGTCATGTCGGGTCAAAAACTAGGTCACTAGGCCAAATTGAAGGAAAATCTTGTTAACACTCTGGAAGCCACATTTTAAACTTGACCATGTTGAAACTTTGTCGGAAAGTTTGTCTTGATGATATCTAGGCCAAGTTCGAATATGGGTCATGTCCGGTCAAAAAGTAGGTCACTAGGCCAAATTGAAGGAAAATCTTGTTAACACTCTGGAAGCCACATTTTAAACTTGAGCATGTTGAAACTTTATTAGAAAGTTTGTCTTTTGATATCTAGGCCAAGTTCGAATATGGGTCATGTCTGGTCAAAAACTAGGTCACTAGGCCAAATTTAAGGAAAATCTTGATTACACTCTAGAAGCCACATTTCTGGCTTGAGCATGTTGAAACTTTGTCAGAATGTTTGTCTTAGTGATATCTAGACAAAGTTCGAAAATAGGTCATGTCGGGTCAAAAGCTAGGTCACTAGGTCAAATTTAAGGAAAATCTTGTTAACACTCCTGAAGCCGCATTTTTGGCTTGAGCATGTTGAAACTTTGTCAGAATATTTGTCTTAGTGATATCTAGACCAAGTTTGAATATAGGTCATGTCGGGTCAAAATCTAGGTCACTAGGCCAAATTGAAGGAAATTCTTGTTAACACTCTGGAAGCCACATTTTAAACTTGACCATGTTGAAACTTTGTCGGAAAGTTTGTCTTGATGATATCTAGGCCAAGTTCGAATATGGGTCATGTCCGGTCAAAAAGTAGGTCACTAGGCCAAATTGAAGGAAAATCTTGTTAACACTCTGGAAGCCACATTTTAAACTTGAGCATGTTGAAACTTTATTAGAAAGTTTGTCTTTTGATATCTAGGCCAAGTTCGAATATGGGTCATGTCCGGTCAAAAACTAGGTCACTAGGCCAAATTTAAGGAAAATCTTGATTACACTCTAGAAGCCACATTTCTGGCTTGAGCAGGTTGAAACTTTGTCAGAATGTTTGTCTTAGTGATATCTAGACCAAGTTCGAAAATAGGTCATGTCGGGTCAAAAGCTAGGTCACTAGGTCAAATTTAAGGAAAATCTTGTTAACACTCCCGAAGCCGCATTTTTGGCTTGAGCATGTTGAAACTTTGTCAGAATATTTGTCTTAGTGATATCTAGACCAAGTTCGAAAATAGGTCATGTCGGGTCAAAAGCTAGGTCACTAGGTCAAATTTAAGGAAAATCTTGTTAACACTCCTGAAGCCGCATTTTTGGCTTGAGCATGTTGAAACTTTGTCAGAATGTTTGTCATAGTGATATCTAGGCCAAGTTTGAATATAGGTCATGTCGGGTCAAAAACTAGGTCACTAGGCCAAATTGAAGGAAAATCTTGTTAACACTCTGGAAGCCACATTTTAAACTTGACCATGTTGAAACTTTGTCGGAAAGTTTGTCTTGATGATATCTAGGCCAAGTTCGAATATGGGTCATGTCCGGTCAAAAAGTAGGTCACTAGGCCAAATTGAAGGAAAATCTTGTTAACACTCTGGAAGCCACATTTTAAACTTGAGCATGTTGAAACTTTATTAGAAAGTTTGTCTTTTGATATCTAGGCCAAGTTCGAATATGGGTCATGTCCGGTCAAAAACTAGGTCACTAGGCCAAATTTAAGGAAAATCTTGATTACACTCTAGAAGCCACATTTCTGGCTTGAGCATGTTGAAACTTTGTCAGAATGTTTGTCTTAGTGATATCTAGACAAAGTTCGAAAATAGGTCATGTCGGGTCAAAAGCTAGGTCACTAGGTCAAATTTAAGGAAAATCTTGTTAACACTCCTGAAGCCGCATTTTTGGCTTGAGCATGTTGAAACTTTGTCAGAATGTTTGTCATAGTGATATCTAGGCCAAGTTCGAATATAGGTCATGTCGGGTCAAAAACTAGGTCACTAGGCCAAATTGAAGGAAAATCTTGTTAACACTCTGGAAGCCACATTTTAAACTTGACCATGTTGAAACTTTGTCGGAAAGTTTGTCTTGATGATATCTAGGCCAAGTTCGAATATGGGTCATGTCCGGTCAAAAAGTAGGTCACTAGGCCAAATTGAAGGAAAATCTTGTTAACAATCTGGAAGCCACATTTTAAACTTGAGCATGTTGAAACTTTATTAGAAAGTTTGTCTTTTGATATCTAGGCCAAGTTCGAATATGGGTCATATCTGGTCAAAAACTAGGTCACTAGGCCAAATTTAAGGAAAATCTTGATTACACTCTAGAAGCCACATTTCTGGCTTGAGCATGTTGAAACTGTGTCAGAATATTTGTCTAAGTAATAGCTAGGCCAAGTTCGAATATGAATTATGTCGGGTCAAAAACTAGGTCACTAGGCCAAATTTAAGGAAAATCTCGTTAACACTCTTGAAGCCGCATTTTAAACTTGAGCATGTTGAAACTTTATCAGAAAGTTTGTCCTGATGATATCTAGGCCAAGTTCGAATATGGGTCATGTCATGTCAAAAACTAGGTCACTAGACCAAATTTAAGGGAAACCTTGTTAACACTCTGGAAGCCACATGTTTGGCTTGAGCATGAGAGAGTTATGTCTTAAATAGCCCATTCTCAGGTGAGCGATTCCAGGGCCTCATGGCCCTCTTGTTAAACAACTCGCCACAAATATTCACCATATTTCTTACAGTTGGAGGTCTGCCAGAGTTTTCATCTCCTCCACATTTAGGGACATGCATGGAGAACGAGATTTGTTGACAAGGTTTGTGTTTCCAGAGTTACGTGCCCTTGGAAAGAAACACTTCATCAATGTACATGAGGTAGATTTGAGATGGGGAGTTACGGAGGAAGTGACAAGAAGTAACAAGTAAATTTATCTTTATATTGTATCCTTTTTTCAGAAAATTAACCCTTTTTCAAATACAATAATCTTTGACGACTTTGAAAACATTTAGAAAATATGTAAAAAGCTTTGCAAATGAAAGGACAATTATTTAATTAACATTGTGGCAAAAGGAGAAATTGCTCATCATGAACAATTTCTCCTTTTGTCATGATGTTTTAAAAAGTCTTCTGCCACAGAGGCATTGGAAAAATGTCTGTATGTGGGAAATGGTAAACTTCGAATATGCCTTATTTATATTGCCTGCTTTGAAAGCATCTGGTGAAAGCATTGTAATATGTAGAAAGTTTGAAATAAGATTTTGATACAGATATTTGGATGTACAGACTTGCTGGAATGTTGACTGTTCCCACAGGTAACAAGACCCCATCTGACGCAGCTCATGTATTTACTCTTTCCTCGTGCAGCACATTGCAGTAGTTGACATTGAAAACGTCTTGAAAAGAGTTTAGAAAAACTATATAATGGAAAGTATAAGTTTTAAATAGTTGAAATCAGTGTGGTTAATGGAGAAATTGTTACAATTCCTGAAAAAGTCAAATGTTGAATTTGCTTCAAAACCTGTTGGCACATGGGAAAAGGTTAAAGCACAAAATATCTTAAATCTTTCAGAACCCTTGAGTTGTGTTTATCAGAGATAGCCAAATGTAAGTTATTCTTGGGCCTTCTTGGTGAGAGATATGGCTGGATGCCGGATGAATATGTAGTACCAGACACTCCAGAGTTTGACTGGGTTCATAACTATCCAGCCGGGGCCTCAGTGACTGAATTAGAAATGCATTGTGCTGCGCTGTCTAACAGGAAACAGATGAGAGATAAAGCTTTCTTCTTCTTCCGGGATTCAACTTTTGAAACGTAAGTATCTGCAGCAGAACTGTTTGCCAGGTTTGTCGTGTTTTGATTCTTCCAAATTAAATCAATTTCGACAAATGAAAATATAAGTGTATGACTGGGGGAAAAAAGACATTGCGAAACAATTTACATTGTTTTAGGACATAGAAGAAAACGTGTAGGAGACATTGCACATGATGAGCAATTTCTACATTTCTCGCAATGATTTAAAAGGTCATCTGCCATAGAGTCACCTACAATTTTAGAATTAGGTTATGTAAGCAAAAGAATTTTGATATAGTATTATAATGCAAGACTTCCAACAAAATTATTTGACTTTTAAATAATGTTACTTCTCATTTTTATCTTGACTATTCGAAGAATATGAGAGCTAAAACAGTCACTTGTGCGTCGGCATTGCAACTCACAAACCACAGATGTTACTGCTTTGAAACTATACACACTAATTGGACATCATCAAATATTTACATTCGCACTTGATTTTCTGTACAATAAAATTTGGATTTGATTTTGCATGAACCGGTCGACCTTTCATGACCTCTGTAGGGATTATGACGTCATTGTTTATTTCGATATTGCACTTGGATTAGCGCGACGTCATTTAACCAATGATATACGACGTTACAAATATCAGCTATTTATTTAAACAAACGTGTGCTGTCGGTTACATTTCTTTAAGAACAAATACTCAATTCGCAAACACTTTAAGGCCGAAAAAAATAAAGTAATGAAAAGGGGAAAATGTAAATATGAGGATTGATTCTTATTTTTCGTGTGTTCATACTGCATTATGGATGAAAATTATGAATTAATCTTTAAATGACCTTGCAGGACAAGTCCCAAAATCTACATCAGATTTTGACACAATTATGCCCCTTTTTGGACTTAGAAATTTTGGTTAAAGTTTTGCATGCAAACCACAGATGCTATTGCTTTGAAACTTCACACACTTATTGGCATGGACATATCTCAGTATCACTAATGACATTGACTTGAAACTTCATTCATGTCTTCAAGGGTGTCAGACAGTCAAGTTAGATAACTCTTGTATGAATTCAGTGCAAATTATGGCTCTTCTTTGACTTTGACAATTTGGATAAAGTTTGGCGTGCAAGGTACTATCATGCACATATCTCATTAACCACTGTTTACTATAGAATCAAATGGCAAATAGTCGAGCATGCTGTTCTATGGACAGCTCTTGTTATATTATATGCGCAATTAATTACCTTAGCTTTCGATTCACCATAAAACACTATACAAGTACATTCATTCATTCTTCCAACTGGTTTTATAAATTGACTCTCATAATACTTTTTTCTTTTAGAAAGTTAATAGTTCACTGATTGCTCATAAAGACTGCAAAAGCTTTAACTAGACTGTTTTGCTTACAAAGGCTTATCTAAGCCTTTAATGTCTGCATAAAATGTTGTCTTTGATGGCATTGCTGGTTGTAATTTCAGAGATATCCCGAAAAACTTCAGCGAAGACTTTGTGTCAGAGAGTACCTCAAGCAAGCAGAAAATAGACAATCTCAAAACTAAAATCCGGAGAAGTGGACTAGAAGTCTATGATGGGTAGGTTTAGCATGGTTCTTACCTGATGTGCTATATTTAGAGTGGTCTGCTTCTGAAACAACTGGAGGAAGCATTGTTTTACCCTACAAACAGAGTTTGTCGGGGCATACTTGAATCTACTTGTTGGTTATTCTGATCATTTGCTGGTCTATGCCTAGGTGTCGTAGTGGTAGAGTATCAACCTGGGATTTGATATTTAAAAATGGTAGTAATGGCTGCCCTCCTTGGCGCTCAGGGTTGCAGGGTTATCATAACGACTGAGTGGCTGGTGTCAGGATAAATGGACCAGTAGTACTAGTAACGTACCGAGGAAATGCCCTGATATAACTGAAAATTGTTGAAAGCGGCTTAAAAATATAACAATCAATCAACCAGTGGCTGGTCATATCTGTCAGTATGACATATGAACTTTGTGGGGATTTTTTTTTATCTTTACCATTTCCAACATAAAGACCCTTTCTGATGCCTCTGTAGCAAACAACTTTTGAAATAATTGCTCAATATCTCTCCATTTTCCACAATTGTAATTCATTCACTGATTGTTCTTTCATTGACAGAGCATTTACATAATTATTCAGGAAGGCCCCTTTTTTTACTCAGAAAAAACAGGCAAACGTTGGTGTTTGCTCCGCCGCGCTCTTGTTGTCTAGATGTATTCAAAGTCGTCTGCTGCAGATTTGTTGTATGTGGGAAAGGGTTAATGAAACTTGGTACACATAATAATCATGAGTAGTAGATGTTAAACTCTCAAAGCAATTTGAGGGGTATTAGCCGTTTCCCTCATACAACAAATTTGAAGCAGACAATTTTGAAAAAAATAGGGAGCAATTTCTCCTTTTGTCACAATGAATTTTTAATGTCGTCTGCTGCAGAAGCGTCAAAATGCATCTATATCAGGTAAAGCGTTAAGTCACTTTCAGTGACAGTTATATATCTAGAAATTAGAAATACAGTTGTAATACAGAGTTGAATACTTGGTGGCATTTCTCTTCCAACTTAATATTCCCCTTTGTTTAGATATATATTTTTTTAAGGGTCTAAGTACACAGTGAAATATCTATTTCGATTCAGTAGTCAAGAGAAACTGCTCTTTATGACCTTTGCATAATCATTTCTACCATTTTGTAAAGTTTTTTTCTCAGATAGACAACTTTTGATATGGTTAGTTTGCCTTTTCCTTCATATTTCTGATTTCTGGCTTTCTGATGCCTCTGCAGCAAACGGCTTTTTGAAAACATGGCGACAGAAGAAGAAATTGCTAAAAATGAGAAGTTTCTCTTTTTGACACCATGTTTTCAACTCTATTCAATTATTATCCCCTCGGTTACGAAGTAAGCGAGAAAGGGATATAGTAACGGGACCGTCCGTATGTATGTATGTATGTATGTATGTATGTATGTATGTATGTATGTATGTATGTGTGTCCTTCCGTCCGTAACAAACCTTGTCATCACTCTACACTAACCATTTCTTGACAGATCTTAACCAAACTTGGTATAAAGTAAGTATATGGTAACATCTTGAAGCCTATTGATTTTCAAGGTCATAGGTCAAAGGTCAAGCCCAAAATAGCCCAAAATTGGACTTGCAATATTTCCGTCCGTAACAAACCTTGTCATCACTCTACACTAACCATTTCTTGACAGATCTTATCCAAACTTGGTATAAAGTAAGTATATGGTAACATCTTGAAGCCTATTGATTTTCAAGGTCATAGGTCAAAGGTCAAGCCCAAAATTGGACTTGCAATATTTCCGTCCGTAACAAACCTTATTGGACTTGCAATATTTCCGTCCGTAACAAACCTTGTCATCACTCTACACTAACCATTTCTTGACAGATCTTAACCAAACTTGGTATAAAGTAAGTATATGGTAACATCTTGAAGCTTATTGATTTTCAAGGTCATAGGTCAAAGGTCAAGCCCAAAATTGGACTTGCAATATTTTCAGCTGTGGCAACCTTGTCACCACTCTACACTGACCATTCCTTGACAGATCTTATCCAAACTTGGCATACAGTTAGTTTGTGACAATATTTTGAAGCCTATTGATTCAAGGTCATAGGTCAAAGATCGAAGTCAAAAATTGGACTTAAATATTTAGATCACAAGAGAACTCAATGTGAAAATGGAAAGCCGAGGGGATGCATCCGCTTTGCGGTGCCCTTGTTGTACTTTCATTTAAAAGGAGTTTCCAATTTTCTTTTTTGGGTATATTTTCAAAGTCGTCTGCTGCTGAGTTGTCGTATGTGGGAAAGGGTTAAGTTTGTAATATTATTTTCTGCCCCATATTTCAGATACCCATGTACCTGGGGTGGTGTAGTGGATGATAAACCAATAACAGGAAACTTGGAACAGTTCGGAATGCGGGCTCTCAATAACCTCTGGAATGCTATACAGAAGGAATACCCCGACAAGGTAGAGTAACATTATCAAGAATTTTAACTATTTCCAACATACAGCAAATCTGTAACAAATAACTTTGTTTTTTTTTGTAAAAAATGAAAGTACATACATGTGTATAACTATTGAATGAAGTTTGGAAAGGTTGTGGAGATTGTGGTTTATTGAATATTTCAAAGATTCTGAGCCCTTTCCCCTTTTCCCACAATGTTTTCAAAAGTGTCTGCAGCAAAGATTTCAAAAAGGATTATTTTTATCAGGTTATGGATCAAAATTATAATCTAAACATTTGAAGAATCATGAAAAAGGCAAAATTTCTCATAGTTTTCCATTAATTCCCAAAATTCCCACATACAGACGCTTTCAGACGCCTCGGCAGCAGACATCTTTTTAAAACATTTTGGCAATTAGACCTTTGCAGCTGACAACTTTTGAAAACATTGTGGCAATTTCTCCTTTTGCCACAATGTTTTAAAAAGTTGTCTGCTGTAGCAGTGAAAGAAAGCTTCTGTATGTGGGAAAGGGTTGACAAAAATTGTTTTCAGTATCATCTTCTTTTGATCACTATGTAATATCATTTATTTGCATGTCTTATGTTCTTTCAGCTTTAAAAAATGATTTTGTATTGAATTCTTGAGTTTCTTGATCTGTCTGGGAACGAAATCTAATTTGTTTGTGCTTTAGGATGCTCTTTTGGATGAGAACAGTCACTCAACAAAACTCCATGAAGCATTTGTAGAGAGTAAGGAAGCCCAGTTTGTTGGCAGAAAGAAGCTGATAAAAGACAGTATTAAAGCCATCAATGATTTGAGATCCGGACTACTCTGTTTGGCTGGAAAACCAGGAACAGGAAAAACTGCTTTAATGGTGAGATGAATTATGTAGTAAAAGTGGCATCAAGTCTGCAGTAGTTGAATAATATTAAATTTCTTAACCTTTTTTCACAAACAACAAATCGGTAGCAAACAGCTTAGAAAACAGCTAGACTAAAATATGGAAGATTGCTATGAATGAGAGTATAATTATTGAATATAGTTGAAAACATTAAGGCAAAACATGAAATTGCTCAATATGAACAATTTCTCCTTTTGCTTAATTAAATGTCTCCAAATTTCATCTGCTGTAAACATATCCAAATTCATCTGCATGTGAGAAAAATTCCCACTTGTAAACACACTTTTATCACCTTCAACAGACTATTATAATGAGCAATTTCTTCTTTTATCACCATGTTTTCAACTTTAGTCATTAAATGTTCTTTATTTTTTTAGAGATTTTCCATATTTTTGTCTACTGGTATCTGTTTTGGGAGTCGTCTGCTGCAGATTTGTTTTATGTTGGAAGGGTTAATTGTCTGCTGCCACTAATTTATTTGGAAAGACTAAATGGCATAGTCGGCCGATCCAGATTATGACTTGATGCAACAAGCCATAAAGTGCCTGAAGGAGCATTACAGCATTAATTGAAAGTGTGACAGACAGATGAAAAAGAAGTGATCCCTATGTCATTCTACCAAAGCAAAACACGAAAATAGAATGAAAATTAACTCCAATCAATTTTTGTCAAGCATAACTTGAACATTTTAGTCGAAAGAATGTGACATTTTAAAACCCTTTCCCATATATAATAAATCTGCAGCAGACGACTTTGAAATTATCAAGTCCAAAATAACAAAAAAATCTCTATAAAGGATATTTTGATTAGTGAATAGAGTTTTGAAATCATTGTGGCAAATGGAGAAATTACTCAATTTATCATTTTGCCACAATGATTTCAAAAGTCTTTTGCTGCAGAGGGGTAAGAAAGTGTCTGTATGTTAACACTATCTTTATGAAATCATAATTATGTTGTTCTTTCATTAGTATAAACATGTTATTGTTATTTCAGGCAAGCGTGTTGACAGAATATGTAAGTTCTAAGGCATGTGGTCTCAATGTGCTGTCTCATTTCGTTGGAGCAGCCCCTGGTTCCCAGCACATTGTACCCACTCTAAGGAGACTGTGCTATGAGTTAAACAACAGGTTCAGTCTACAGATGGAGGTACCAGAGGACTATAAGTAAGCCTGAATTTGGATTTTATGCATTTCTTACATTATACAGACACATCTGCAGCAGACAACTTTAAAATTATCCGTGCAAACACTTTCATGCAAAAGTATGGACAATATCTATAATGATAGTTTGATTATTAAATTCTCCTTTTTTCACAATGTTTTAACCCTTTCCCTGATACGACAATTCTGCAGCAGACGACTGAACATATTTTGTCAAAAAATAGAAAATCTCCATAATTGAATGGATAACCTATGACAAAAAGTGGAAAACATTGTGGCAAAAGGAGAAATTGCACGTTTTGTGCAATTTCTTCTTTTGTCACTATGTTTTCAAAAAGCCGTCTGCTGCAGAGGCGTCAGAAAGCGTCTATATGAGGGAAAGTGTTTAACAACAATCTGCTGCAGATATGTCAACATGTCCCTGCATGTTAGAGAGGTGGTCGAAACCCTTAGCTCTTTGATACAGGATTCTGATTTGGGTTTTTAGCTCGACTATTCGAAGAATATGAGAGCTTTACTACTCGCCCCGGCGTCGGCGTCCGGTTAAAGTTTTAGGGCAAGTTGGCATTTTCATTCATAAGTATTTGTGCTATAGCTTTCATATTTGGAATATAGTTACACCTTTAAGCTTTCTTCACATTGAATGCTGAAGATGCTGAGTGTGACCTTCTTTTTGGGGTAAAAAACATGATTTTGGGAGGTTAAAGTTTTAGGGCAAGTTGAGATTTTCATTTTTTTTAAAAAAAATTTCAATAAGTACTTGTGTTAGGGCCTTCATATTTGGAATATAATTACATATGATACCTTTCCTCATATTGTATGCTGTAAATGCTGATTTCGACTTTCTTTTTGAGGTAAAACACATGACTTTGGGTGGTTAAAGTTTTAGGGCAAGTTGGGATTTTCATTTAATTTTTTAAACTTTTCTCAATAAGCACTTGTGTTAGGGCTTTCATATTTGGAATTTAATTACATAAAATACCTTTCCTCATATTGTTAGCTGAAGATGCTGATTTGACTTTCTTTTTGAGGTAAAAAACCATGATTTTGGGTGGTTAAAGTTTTAGGGCAAGTTGGGATTTTCATTTTTTTTTAATTTTTTCTCAATAAGTACTTGTGTTAGGGCCTTCATATTTGGAATATAATTACATATGATACCTTTCCTCATATTGTATGCTGTAAATGCTGATTTCGACTTTCTTTTTGAGGTAAAAACATGATTTTGGGTGGTTAAAGTTTTAGGGCAAGTTGGGATTTTCATTTAATTTTTTAATTTTTCTCAATATGCACTTGTGTTAGGGCTTTCATATTTGGAATTTAATTATACCCCCAAAAAACAAAGTTTTGGGGGGGTATATAGGAGTCACTGTGTCGGTCGGTCGGTCGGTCGGTCGGTATGTCGGTCGGTCGGTCGGTCGGTCGGAAGCCATATTTTGTCCGGACCATATCTTAACAATGCAACATAGGATTTGAACGAAACTTCATAGGATGATACAACACATTGAGAGGAAGTGCGGTGTACAGGAACCATAACTCTATTTTATCTAAATACAAAGTTATTGCCCTTTGTTACTTTTTCTTATTTGTAGAGTCTTGTCCGGAGCATAACTTTAAAACTAATTGTTGGAATTTAATAAAACTTCATAGGATGATACAACACATTGAGAGGAAGTGCAGTGTATAGGAACCATAACTCTATTTAATCTAAATAAAGAGTTATTGCCCTTTGTTACTTTTTCTTGTCCGGAGAATTACTTAATAACTAACAGATGGAATCTAATAAAACTGCATACAATGGTAGAGCATAATCAGAGGAAGTGCAGTGTACAAGAACCATAACTCTAATTTACATAATTACAGAGTTATTGCCCTTTGTTACTTTTTCTTATTCGTAGAGTCTTGTCCAGAGCATAACTTTAAAACTGATTCTTGGAATTTATTAAAACTTCATAGGATGATACCACACATTGAGAGGAAGTGCAGTGTACAGGAACCATAACTCTATTTAATCTAAATACTGAGTTATTGCCCTTTGTTACTTTTTCTTGTCCGGAGAATTACTTAATAACTAACAGATGGAATCTAATAAAACTGCATACAATGGTAGAGCATAATCAGAGGAAGTGCAGTGTACAAGAACCATAACTCTAATTTTCATAATTACAGAGTTATTGCCCTTTGTTACTTTTTCTTATTCGTAGAGTCTTGTCCAGAGCATAACTTTAAAACAAATTGTTGGAATTTAATTAAACTTCATAGGATGATACAACACATTGAGAGGAAGTGCGGTGTACAGGAACCATAACTCTATTTTATCTAAATACAGAGTTATTGCCCTTTGTTACTTTTTCTTGTCCGTAGAATTACTTAATAACTAATAGATGGAATCTAATAAAACTACATATAATGGTAGAGCATAATCAGAGGAAATGCAGTGTACAAGAAACATAACTCTACTTTACATAATGACAGAGTTATTGCCGTTTGTTACTTTTTCATATTCGTAGAGTCTTGTCCGGAGCATAACTTTAAAACTAATTGTTGGAATTTAATAAAACTTCATAGGATGATACAACACATTGAGAGAAAGTGCAGTGTACAGAAACCATAACTCTATTTAATCTAAATACAGAGTTATTGCCCTTTGTTACTTTTTCTTGTTTACAGAGTTATGGCCCTTTTGTTGGTCGGTCGTAAACCATATTTTGAGTCAAGGTGCTGTTTTGGGGGTATTTATCATCTTCAGTGATATTTCTAGTTACATATAATACCTTTCCTCATATTGTTAGCTGAAGATGCTGATTTGACTTTCTTTTTGAGGTAAAAGACATGATTTTGGGTGGTTAAAGTTTCTCAATAAGTACTTGTGTTAGGGCTTTCATATTTGGAATATAATTACATATTATTCTTTTTTTCACATTGTATGTTGAAGATAATGGAGTGTGACCTTCTTTTTGGGGTAAAAAACATTATTTTGGTTGATTTTGAGAATTTGAGATGAATTCATTATTTTTGGTTACATTAATTTTTAATTATGATCATTCATTTATCAAATATAGTTCTTCACCATTTCAAACGGGATTTGGTGTCAAACATTTGGAAAACCTTTTTTTTAAGGTTTTGCTATTTTTGGACTCAGTCAGTTTTAACATTTGCGTTTAGCTCAACGTTAAAGTTTTGATTTTAGCTCGACTAGTCGAAGAAAAATGGAACTTTACTACTCGCCCCAGTGTCGGTGTCTGGTTAATGTTTTAGGGCAAGCTGGAATTTTCATTTATAACTCTAATACCCTTCATTCAAATCAGTCTTCATACTTCACACATTTGTTAAGGACCATCACACAATTAGGTTATATAACTCCATTGTATCTTAAATATGGAGTTATGGCCCTTGATTGACTTAGGAAATTTGATTTTTAAATTATATATATTTAAATGTATGTATCTATTCAGTTGCTTTTACATATAGAGTATATATGATTTAATAGTACTTAAAGGCAATATACGGAAATAGTGCTTAAGTGAACAAGCGTTGTAAAGTCGAGCGCGCTGTCCTCCGACAGCTCTTGTTAAGATCAGTCTTTGAGTTTGATTCCTTCTTGTGCTGATACCCTTTCCCACATACAACAAAACTGCAGCAGACGACTTCAGAAAAATCCACTATGCCATTATGTAGAAAATCCCTGTAAATGAAAGTGTAATGAAAGAATAGACTCTTTCAAAAGGAGTAAGTGCTATTTACAAGTGTCAAAATGTGTGGGAAAGGGTAACTATAAAAGGGGCGTTTTGACAACCATCTGGATCACCAACCATCTGGATCACCAACCATTCTGTGAGCCTCTGAAGAACAAGTATTATTTACCAATTCAGCAAGTATTGTATTTGATTGTAATGGCAATTCATTTTAACATCTTTCACATGCAGACGCTTTCTGACACATCTGTAGCTGAAGCATACCACTTTTGCCACAATGTTTTCAATTCTATTCAATAGTTATACATTCATTTAAAGAGATTTTCCATAATTTTGTCTCTATGTTTACAAAGTTGACTGTAGACAAAAATATATATTTAAGATTTATTTTAACCCTTTCCCACATACAGTCGCTTTCTGATGCCTCTGCAGCAGATAACTTTTGAACACATTGTTGCAAAAGGAGATTAAACAAATTCAACTCTATTCAATGATTAAAGTTTGTTTATGGAGGTTTAAACTTTTTACCAGATGTTTTTTATAGTTTTCTGTTGCAAATCAAATAGAGCTGAAAATTTTGTGTCAAAAGGAGAAATTGTTGTTTTCAAAAGTCGTTTGCCACAGATGCGTAAAATATATTGGTAATGTGTGACATGGCTCTAAATTCTTTTTGATAGGAATCTTGTGTCCAAGTTTGAAGAAATGTTGAAAGAGTGTGCTCCAATGACTGAATCCCAGCTTTGCTTCTTCATGGACGGTGTTGACTTCATGGACCCGGCATATATACCACATAACCTTGACTGGGTACCAGCAGTTTTACCTGATGTAAGCAAGTTATATATTTCAATAGTGTTAGGTTCTGCTGATTATAAGGGTATTTTAATTTTATGTTCAAAAGAGATTTTTAGAACCTCAAATCTTGTCTCATGGAACTATCCTTTGAGTACAAACATTTTAGGGGTTTGGTTAACCCTTTCACGCATTATGCAGCAGATGACCTTTTTGCAAATAATGTGACAAAAGCAGAAATTGCTCAAAATGAGAATTTCTCCATTTGCCCCAATGTTTTCAACTCATTTCAATAATTTTACTTTCATGTCCAAAGTATCGGTCGTCTGCAGCAGACAACTTTGAACAAATCTAGGCAAAAATATAGAAAAAATCTATATAATGGAAAGTGTGGTTATTGAATAGATTTGAATAGATTGTGGCCAAAAGTGAAATACTGTAGCTCACAATGCTTTACACATGTGTCAAAACACGCCTGCAAGTAGGAAAGGGTATATGAATCAGAATTTAAAAATAAGCATATCTGAACAAATGAAAATATAAACTGATTTGAAAAACATCTTTGGAAAAAGGAGAACTTGCATGTGATGAGTATTTCACTGTTTTCCTCTCCACAAAGATGTTAATTAAATGTTGTTCAATTATGTAAAAGTGTTAACCATTTGTCTGTTTTCTCCAATCAAAATTGTTTGCTTTGTTACAGAATGTTGTGTTTGTTATGACCTGTCTGTTTGATAAGAAAGTCCACAACTCCATGAAAAGACGGAGAGTGACGGAGATAGTTATCGAGGGATTGGACATGTGGGATAAAACAGAGGTGGTCAGGAATCATCTGGCTACTCATCGAAAATCTCTGGATGAGTCACCATTTAACAACCAGGTAATCACCGTGTTTTGTGACCTGTCAATAGATAGTCTGTACAATCAGGCATCCAAACTATACCAGGTAATCACCGTGTTTTGTGACCCTTCAATAGATAGTCTGTACAAACAGGCATCCAAACTATACCAGGTAATCACCATGTTTTGTGACCCTTCAATAGATAGTCTGTACAAACAGGCATCCAAACTATACCAGGTAATCACCGTGTTTTGTGACCCTTCAATAGATAGTCTGTACAAACGGGCATCCAAACTATACCAGGTAATCACCGTGTTTTGTGACCCTTCAATAGATAGTCTGTACAAACAGGCATCCAAACTATACCAGGTAATCACCGTGTTTTGTGACCCTTCAATAGATATTCTGTACAAACAGGCATCCAAACTATACCAGGTTATCACCGTGTTTTGTGACCCTTCAATAGATAGTCTGTACAAACAGGCATCCAAACTATACCAGGTAATCACCGTGTTTTGTGACCCTTCAATAGATAGTCTGTACAAACAGGCATCCAAACTATACCAGGTAATCACCGTGTTTTGTGACCCTTCAATAGATAGTCTGTACAAACAGGCATCCAAACTATACCAGGTAATCACCGTGTTTTGTGACCCTTCAATAGATAGTCTGTACAAACAGGCATCCAAACTATACCAGGTAATCACCGTGTTTTGTGACCCTTCAATAGATAGTCTGTACAAACAGGCATCCAAACTATACCAGGTAATCACCGTGTTTTGTGACCCTTCAATAGATAGTCTGTACAAACAGGCATCCAAACTATACAAGGTAATCACCGTGTTTTGTGACCCTTCAATAGATAGTCTGTACAAACAGGCATCCAAACTATACCAGGTAATCACCGTGTTTTGTGACCCTTCAATAGATAGTCTGTACAAACAGGCATCCAAACTATACCAGGTAATCACCGTGTTTTGTGACCCTTCAATAGATAGTCTGTACAAACAGGCATCCAAACTATACCAGGTAATCACCATGTTTTGTGACCCTTCAATAGATAATCTGTACAAACAGGTATCCAAACTATACCAGGTAATCACCATGTTTTGTGACCCTTCAATAGATAGTCTGTACAAACAGGCATCCAAACTATACCAGGTAATCACCGTGTTTTGTGACCCTTCAATAGATAGTCTGTACAAACAGGCATCCAAACTATACCAGGTAATCACCGTGTTTTGTGACCCTTCAATAGATATTCTGTACAAACAGGCATCCAAACTAGAATACTTTGAACTGCTCAGAGATGAATTTTAAGTTCCAAATAACAATTTTGAGAATTAATTTGCTTATGGCCAATTAGTTACTTGAGATCTTCTTTGTTTGCAATCTGTCATCAGGAAAAAAATAGCTATAAAAAATATTTTTTTATCATAATTGGAGTAATATTTTTAACATGCGATTTAGCTCATATGATATTCATGGTTGATAATAGTGCCATTTTTGTAAGAATTTTTTTTTTTTAACAATTTGGGGGTAGCAGACAATAAAAGATATAAATTAGAAGAAAAAAAGCGGAAACAAGCTTTTCCTCTATATAGTCACGTTTACAGATAATTTTTGAAAACATTGTGTGCTCATCATCAGTAATTTCCCCTTTTGCCTCAATGTTTTTAACTGGTTCTTTCATTTCGAGATATATTCATAACTTTTACCTATATGTGTTCAATCCTATTCTGCAGCGGAAAACCAACAAGTATGGAATTTACATCCGGTCTAGATTAAGATCGCTCTGCACATCTGACCAGTTTGATCTGAATCTAAATTCCTTATACCTTTCCCTCATATAGACGCTTTCTGATGCCTCTGCAGCAGACAGCTTTTTAAAAACATAGTGACAAAAGAAGAAATTGCTCAAAACGAGCAATTTCTCCTTTTGCCACAATGTTTTCCACTTTTAGTCATGGGTTATCCATTCAATTATAGAGATTATCTACTTTTGGACAAAATATGCTCAAAGTCGTCTGCTGCAGAACTGTTGTATGAGGGAAAGGGTTATTTGACACAAAAACCATATGTTATAGGTACTGAAAAGAAACATCTAAGGGAGACATTTATTTTTAGTAGCCGACAACAAAATATGTGTAATAAGAGAGATAAAGTGGACCTGTTAACCCTTTCCCTCATACCACAATTCTGCAGCAGACGACTTTGAACGCATTTTGTCAAAACATAGAAAATCTCCATAATTGAATGGATAACCTATGACTAAAAGTGGAAAACATTGTGACAAAAGGAGAAATTGCACGTTTTGTGCAATTTCTTCTTTTGTCACTATGTTTTCAAAAAGCTGTATGCTGCAGAGGCGTCAGAAAGCGTCTATATGAGGGAAAGGGTTAACTCCTTTCTTTTCTAGGCCTCTGGTCAAGATTGTGGTTTATTTTTCAGATGAAGCTGTTGGTGTCAAAGAAGGAATCCAGTGTGCCACTTTACCTGAGTCTTGCTTGTGAAGAACTGAGAGTTTTTGGACTGTTTGAAAAGGTATGATTATACTAGGATGAATTAAAAACTTTCTATTTTAATATGGATTTCAATTCTTTTGTAGATAAAACTCATGATTTTCAAACAGAACCATCAAGTTGAGATGATTCAATTGAAAACAGTAATTTTACAGGTTGTAGGATTTACCTCAGTGAAATGAATCTAATGCTGACCTTCTATGCACAGTTGTATGAAGTTATCAAATTGTTTAACCATACCCACAAACAGATGCTTTATGACACCTTTGCAGCAGATGTTCTTTGAAAAAACATTGTGGCAAAAAAGAGAAATTGCTCATAATAGCTCTATTTAATAATTATGCTTTCTAATATCTTTCATATCTTTTGTCTAAATGTGTTTAAATCGTCTGCTACAGATTTGTCGAAAGTGGGAAAGAGTAAAGGTTTACATCAGATGTTGGACAATAATTAAAATAAGTTCTCAAGATGTGTACAGTTAACTGTAGATTTGTATGATTTCAGATGACCTCCAAGTTGAAGTCCCTCCCACAGACCGTACCCTTGTTACTACAGGAGGTTCTAGGAAGACTAGAATCTGACCTTGGGAAGGACATCGTATCTACAGCCCTCTCACTCCTCGTCTGTACTAGAGATGGTAAAATACTTTTGCATTAGTTTTTTGTGTCGTCTGCCTTGACAGGGAGACATATAGGGAGTCACTTCTCTGTTGTATGTCCATTGGTCTGTCTGTCACGCTTTCAATTACTGAAATATTGGCAGGCAACACTTGTGTTTGATTGGAGTGATTGGAATTTACCCTTTACCACCAGTATGACATATGAACTTTGTGAAGAGAACTACGTCTTTAAGTTTTAAGATATCTTAATAAAACGTAGTACATGATTATGAAAATTATAGATGTGCAAGACATAATTTTGGATCATACCCGTTAGGAGTAGTTTGAGTTTGTTATCCCATCAAAGCAGTTTGCTGGGATACTAAGTCACCTTAGTACTCTTTCTTGTTTTATCACCACTGGATTATTCCCAATGTACCTGACTGACATATTACTTTTTCTAGGTTTGGAAGCAGGAGAACTCCATGACATTTTGAGTCAACTTGGCGTGCTGGAGGGAAAAAGGCCCAAACTGGCAGATTTACTGAATATCAAACTTAGTCCAGAACAAAAACTACCATCCTCAACCTTCTCCCAGCTACAGAGGGCTCTTCAAGGGTTTCTGTACCCTACACAAACCGAGTAGGTCAATTTTCACTCAACCCTTACCCACATACAGACGCTTTCTGACTCCTCTGCAGCAGGCGACATTTGAAACATTGTGGCAAAAGGAGAAATTGCTCATAATGAGCAAATTCTCTGTTTGCCATAATGTTTTCAACTTTATTCTTTTTCATTTATGGAGAATCTTCATATTTTTTACTAAATTATTTCCAAGTCGTCTGCTGCAAATCTTTTGTTAATGGGAAAGGGGAAGAAAACATTAAGGCTTATTTTGGAAAATTTATGTATAAATTTAAGTATAATAATTGAAATAAGAAAAGTCATTGTGGCAAGAGAATTAATTGTTCATTAAGAGCAATTTCTTCATTTGTCATGATGTTTTAATTCAGCTATACTTGCGGTTCCCATTCATTCTGCTAATGTAAGCAATTATTATCCCCCGCTTTTTCGAAGAAAAAAAGGGGGGTTATTAATTTCGGTTCGTCCGTCTGTCCGTCCGTCTGTCCGTCTGTCCGTCTGTCCGTCTGTCTGTCTGTCTGTCACACTTCGTTTCCGTGCAATAACTGCCACAAATGTGAACCATTTTTTTTCAAACTTGGTAACAAGGTTTAATGCCTTAAGGGCTAGGCCAAGTTCGATCGTCACTTTCGGTGGACTTTATTTAGTGGAGTTATGGCCCCTTATTTAAACACAAAATGTCGTTTCATGCTGTTTCCGTGCAATAACTGCCACAAATGTGAATATTTTTTTCTCAAACTTGGTAACAAGGTTAAATGCCTTAAGGGCTAGGCCAAGTTCGATCGTCACTTTCGGCGGACTATATTTGGTGGAGTTATGGCCCCTTATTTAACACAAAATGTCGTTTCTTGCTGTTTCCGTGCAATAACTGCCACAAATGTGAACCGTTTTCTTTCAAACTTAGTAACAAGGTTAAATGCCTTAAGGGCTAGGCCAAGTTTGATCGTCACTTTCGGCGGACTTTATTTGGTTGAGTTATGGCCCTTTATTTAACAAAAAAAGTCGTTTCTGTGCAATAACTGCCACAAATGTGAACCGTTTTTTTTCAAACTTGGTAACAAGGTTAAATGCCTTAAGGGCTAGGCCAAGTTTGATCATCACTTTCGGGGGACTTTATTCAGTGGAGTTATGGACCCTTATTCAACAAAAAATGTTGTTTCTTGCTGTTTCCGTGCAATAACTGCCACAAATGTGATTTTTTTTTTTCAAACTTGGTAACAAGGTTAAATGCCTTAAGGGCTAGGCCAAGTTCGATCGTCACTTTCGGCGGACTTTATTCGGTGGAGTTATGGCCCCTTATTTAACAAAAAATGTTGTTTCTTGCTGTTTCCGTGCAATAACTGCCACAAATGTGAACCGTTTTTATTCAAAATTGGTTACAAGGTTAAATGCCTTAAGGGCTAGGCCAAGTTCGATCGTCACTTTCAGTGGACTTTATTTAGTGGAGTTATGGCCCCTTATTTAACAAAAAATGTCGTTTCTTGCTGTTTCCGTGCAATAACTGCCACCAATGTGAACTGTTTTTTTTTTCAAACTTGGTAACAAGGTTAAATGCCTTAAAGGCTAGGCCTAGTTCGATCGTCACTTTCGGCGGACTTTATCAGGTGGAGTTATGGCCCCTTATTTAACAAAAAAAGTCGTTTCTTGCTGTTTCCGTGCAATAACTGCCACAAACTTGGTAACAACCTAGGCCAAGTTCGTTTAATTTACCCTGTAATACATGTTCAATAAAAAGTCTACTGACATGTTTAAACCTAACCTCAACATTTTCCTACAATATTTCCTGCAAGCGGGGGATATAAATTTCATGAATTTGCTTGTTACATTATGAATCACTTCATCAATAAAGCAGTATATTCTCATCTTTATTAATAATACTTGTGATTGTAGCCAATTTAAGAAATCACCAATTCAAAACAATTAGGGGAAAAAAGACGATATTTTGCAACGCAGTTGGTTAGCAGTATGTGCCATATACAGTTTAACCTGTGCTTAAAGACCACCTATGGGACCCCTCTTGTATTTGTTCACAGGTATTGAAAAGTAGTTATTTGGGAAATTAAAAGAGCGGTTGCTATAATCTGGGAATTGCTAAACAAAGGTGGGCTTTAGCACAGTTTGACAGTACTTGGGTTATTGTTTAGAATAGTTATAAATATTGTTATATGTACAGGAGTGAACGCCTCAGTCTGGCCCATGCTGACATAGAAAATGCGGTTAGACAGCGATATCTGAAAGGATCTACAGCGGCAGATACAGAATTCTTTTTACACAGGCTGCTTGCAGGTTAGTGTCCATAGGTTTTTGAAGATATCTTACATAAATCGTTTCCCACTTGCAGACACAATTAGATGCAGCAGACGACTTTTTAAAGCATTATTGCAAAAGGAGAAATTTGCTATAACAAGCAATTTCTCCATTTGCCACAATGTTTTCAACTTAATCCAAAAACCACATTTTCAATTATTGCATTCAACCTTGTAGCTACCTTGATGTTTTCAAAGTCGTCTGCTGCAGATTTGTTGTATGTTTAATTTACATTAGTCAATAACTTTCATCGAGAGTTTGGTTTTATTTATACCACAATATTTACAGCTCCTTGTCAGATTTATACCTTGGAAATATTATTTATTTCTGAATAGTAAATCAGTGATTTAACCCTAATACAGACGTTTTCCGACATCTCTAGAGCAGACAACTTTTGAAAACATTGTCACAAAAGGGAAATTGCTCATGATGAGCAATATTTCTCCTTTTGCCACAATATTTTCAACTCCATTTGCTAATTATACTGTCATATATGAAGATTTTCAATATTTTCCCAGATGTTTTCAAAATAATCTGCTGCAAATTTGTTGTAAGTGGGGAAGGGTTAGAGATTTAAAGATCAGATGAGTAGTAATTTAATCACAAAGGCAGAGGCCCTGAAGTATTGATTTTAAGCATCTGAATGACAAACCATGATAAATTCACCAATTTACCATTAAATATTGAAATATTTTTTTTATTTGAGAAAACTCCCAGTAGGTAATATTAAGAACCTATTTGTTGTGAAGCAAACATCATTATTGTTTGGTCAAAATGATGGTATATAACAAAATGATGGTATATAACATAATGATGGTATATAACATAATGATGGTATATAACAAAATGATGGTATATAACATAATGATGGTATATAACATAATGATGGTATATAACAAAATGATGGTATATAACATAATGATGGTATATAACAAAATGATGGTATATAACATAATGATGGTATATAACATAATATGGAATCATTTGAATGTCTTGTGTCTTAGTGTAATATATCCTACAAGTTATCTCTTATATTCTTCACTGCATATGTGGGACAAAAGTCTGATAATCTTAAAATATCATCTATGCGGATGTTTTTTTTTTTCAACAGATGTTATCAAAGTAGACATCTTTTAAAAAAATAAAACTAAAAAAAGCAGTTTAATCTATTGAAATTACAGTTATTGAATAGAGTTGAAAAAACACTATGACAAAAGGAGAAATTGCTTATGATAAGCAATTTCTCCTTTTGTGACAATGCTTTAAATAGTTTTCTGCTGCAGATTTGCAAAATGTGTCTGCATGTGGGAAAGGGTTGACAAGATCTTAAAGAGGAAGAAGTACAAGAAATAATCCATATTCAAATATATATTTTATATGTTGTGTTACAAATATTAAGTTTTCTTATTTCAGGTTATTTCTATATCCAGGCAGACCCAGATAGAGATGGAACATGGTCTGGAAAGACAGCACGAGCTTTCAGTGAACTACCTTTTCATATTGTAAGTCATATTCGATATGACATTGCTTGCATCCTTTTCTCATAATGTGATGATTTTTAGCTGCATAAAGTTATTATTTTTTAAGAAAGCAAATGTTGACCAGGAGGATATTTTGGATACAAAACAAACAGTAACACATGTGCTCATTGTTTTGGTTGTTATATCTTCATCCATTTTATACTTTCACTTTGTTAAACCCTTTTCTGCATGCAGACACTTTTTGACGCATCTGCAGCAGACGACTTTTAAGCAGACAAGCTTATACTATGTATGAAATAAATTCATAATAGAAACAACTGAAAAAATGGTTTATACTTAATATAGTTCATGTATTCTTGGTAGTGGTAGAGTGTCCGCCTCTTGGTGTAGTATTTTGTCAAGTAATGGAAAATCTCTATAATTGAATGGATAACCTATGACTAAAAGTGGAAAACATTGTGACAAAAGGAGAAATTGCACGTTTTGTGCAATTTCTTCTTTTGTTACTATGTTTTCAAAAAGCCGTCTGCTGCAGAGGCGTCAGAAAGCGTCTATATGATGGAAAGGGTTACATGACGAGCTGTTGCCAGGGTTCATGGACCAGTATTACTGTAACTTACCCAAGAAACGGCATGATATATCTGATATTTTTTTGAAAGCAGCGTAAAACATCATACAAATATAAAGTTCATGCTGAATATAGTAAGTATATCCTTTTACTTGAATAATTTTCTCGTTTCAGTTAAAGGGTGGGTGTTTTGGTGACCTTGAGAAGGTTGTTTGTAATCTGAAGTTTGTGTACAACAAGTGTATTCTGGGAATGGCCTTACAACTCATCGAAGATTATCAACCTATAGGTACATTATTCTACTTATATTGATTACACAACATGGAAGTTTTAGTTCTATTTGAATATCATCTATAAATAACCCTTTCTCACATATTGCAAATCTACAGCAGATGACTTTGAAACCATATGTGGACAAAATGTGTAAATCACAGTTAATGAAGTTATAACTATTTAGTAGAGTTGAAAACATTGTGGCACAAGGAGAAATTGCTCATGTTGAGCAATATATTCTTTTGCCACAATGTTTTAAAAAGATGCATCAGAATTTGTCTGTAAGTGGAAAAGGGTTAAGGAAAGAAAAGAAAATCTTGACAAAAGAAAATATGACTTTTTGACAGATTATGTAATAGTACAGGATCAAGTTTTTTTGTGTTGCCTGTGTTGGCACATAGCGATCACTTCTTCATTGTCTGTCTGTCTGTCCGTCTTTGAAGTTTTCATTTACTGACATACTGGAAGATTACAGGTGTATTCCTTCAAATACTCTTGTTTTGATATACACACATTGTTATGGCAACTAACATTGAAGATGCATAAAAAACTAACTATGGTAAAGTGAGTGTGACTAAATGAGAACATGTAAACCCCTTTTCAACACAATTACTTCTGCTTTTAGAAAAATAGTAATGCCTTGGAAAACTTGCCAATTTCTCAAGGAAATTTAGAAAAAAAGGTAATAAAATATATATTTTAGCCATGTCAAGGGATTAGGGTTAGTCAGCGACATAATAGGATCAGATAACATAGTAATCCCCATGAGATTATATTTCTTGCTTTTTGTCTGAAGTTATATCTTGGTCAGTACTACATGCAAGTTGGCTGTGAAGACTATGATGAGACTTTACATATGCACCGGATCACCTGGGTCTTCAATGTTAGCAAATGCAAGAAGACATCTAGCGCTGGCTATTCTGAGTCTTCAATGTTAGCAAATGCAAGAAGACATCTAGCGCTGGCTCACCTGAGTCTTCAATGTTAGCAAATGCAAGAAGACATCTAGCGCTGGCTCACCTGAGTCTTCAATGTTTGCAAATAGACATTTAATTGCTTACTATTTTTCTTCTTGTTTCATTTGCTATAGAATTGAGCAACAAAGCTAAAGAAAAAGAACAGGCTAAGTTATTTGAACGACCTGCCGTGAAGGAGTACAAATCATTTGTGTCAAGGAATCTACATATTTTATCCAGGTGAGTGAAATCATCTCTTCTAATTAACCTGTTCCCACATACAGACACTTTCTGAGACCTCTTCTCCAATAGACATTAAAAAATAACAATGTTGCAAAAGGAGAAATTGCTCATAATGAGGAATTTTTCCATTTGCAATAATGTTTTCAAATCAATTCATACTAATCATACTTTCATTTATCCCTTTGGGTCAAACAACATTCGCACCTCACTACAACCTTTTACGACGATGCTCAAGAGTGAGCCCTTTACGATATTGGTGGAGGAAGAAAAATAACAAACCTGAAACAGACAATGTCTTGGCAAAAATATGTAATATCTATATAAATTAAATTTTGAAAAGCGTTAAAACATATTGAGATGAAAGGAGAAATTGCTCATAATGATCAATTTCACTTTTCAGCACACAAAAGCCTTCTGCAGCTACTTTTAAATATAGAGATTTTTCATATTTTTGCCTATATGTGTTCAACGTCGTCTGTTCTCCTTGGTGACTATTCTTGATGTATATTAACCCTTTCCCTCATATAGAAACTTTATGACGCCTCTGCAGCAGACGACTTTTTGAAAACATAGTCTATTAACCCTTTTCCACATACAGCAAATTTGCAGCAGTTTAGTTTGAAAACATTGGGACAAAAAAGAAAAAAATCTTTGTAAGTTTGACTATTGAATAAAGTTGAAAACATTTTGACAAAAGCGGAAATTTCTCAATATGAACAATTTCTCCATTTGTTACAATCTTTTCAAAAGTCATCTGCAGTTAAAATATATCTATATGTGGGAAAGGTTTAAAGTACTGATGTGTTGCATACAGCTTTACTATTAATAATTACTACTGTCTATTTTTGTGCATGTTTATTTCCTTAGTTACCCAGCTTTAACATGGCAACAGGCCTTCAATGAATCCCAGTCCTCCAGACCTGCCCTTGATGTCAGAGAAATCCTAGCATCACCTGGTAACCATGGTAATGCAGCTTGTTTGATGGAGTGGTCAAGTAAACCAGCCCAAGCTGACCCCTGTTACCTGACCCTGTCCAATCTTCCACAGGTATTTGCATTAAACCCCCCTTTTCCCACATGCATTACATCGTATGATATCTTTGGAGTCTTCCAAGCTGAAACTTCCTAAGGGTTAACCAATTCCCACATACAACATATCTGCAGCAGATGACTTTAAAAAACATTGAAGCACCAATATGGGAAATCTCTGTAAATGTAAGTATGATATAGAATAGAGTTGAAAACGTCATGGCAACACCAGAACTGTTATAATGTGTTCAAAGGCGTCTGTTGCAGAATTGCTGCATGTCAGAAAGGCTTAACCCTTTTCCCACATACCTTTCTGACACCTCTGCAACAGACTAGTTTTGAAACCATTGTGGTAAGGAGAAATAGCTCATAGTGAGCTGCTGAAGAATATCATTTTTCTATGGTCCTTTCAAGAAGGCGATGTCTCAAATGTCAGAAAGAGCGAATTCTCCTGCAATGTTTTCAAAAGAAGCCTGATGCAGATGTGTGAAAATGCATCTGTATGCAGGAAAGATTTAACCCTTTCTCACAAATAGACACTTTCTGATGCCTCTGCATATTTTGAAAACATTGTGACTAAAGATGAAATTGTTTGTGATTAACTTCTCCTTTTGTCATACTGTTTACAAATCTATTCAATTATCACTCTTTCATTTAAAGAGATATTTTCATTTTTTTGCACAAATGTTTTCAAAGTCGTCTGCTACAGATTTGTTGTAAATGGGAAAGGGTTCAGAAAGGAAGTTAAATTTGGATAAGTTCAGTGTAATGATTCTGACAATGAGAATAATTATTACTTTGCTATGGAAAGAATTCTTGTCTCGGTTGATTCTTGTTGCAAAGTACGACTTCAAAATGGTAGTAATGGCTTTTCCTCCTTGTTGCTCAGGGTTGTGGTGTTAGCATAACGACTGACTCACTGATGTCAGGATAAATTGACCAGTAGTACTGGTAAATTAACCAGGAAATGCTGTGATAGGACTGAAATTTTTTTGAAAGTGGCCTAAAGCACTATACAATAAAAAAACGTGTTGCAAAGTGACTGTCTGGGTTTTTCATTATTATACATGTAGTAGTGGTATGTGTTTGTATAAGGGGATACTTATGCTGCCATGCCTTTGGGACATAACACATTACTTCATACATTTGAAATGAGATTTATCCTTTCCAACATACAACAAATCTTCAGCAGAATATCTTGGTTGTGAGATTGAATCCCAGATTGGCCATAGATTCTTTCAGCTGATTGCGAAAAAAGTTACTGTGATTAGTGGCAATAGTCTTTCACCCTTAGGAGAAAAATAGTCTGTGGGATGCAATCCATTTGCCTTTGATGACCGTTGTGTCAGTACTGGTATGAGTAAGCCAAGAAACACGTGGCTAGGTAACCTGACCACCAATGTATAACTGAAGTTTTTTTATGTTTCTGTAGCAGATAATTCTTTTGAAAATATTGTGGCAAAAGGAGAAATTGCTCATTATGAGCAACTTCTCCTTTTGTCACAATGTTTTCAACTTTATTTAGTAATTTTAAAAGCTCTCATTTGTGGATATTTTTAACATGTTTGCCTAGATGTTTTCTAAGTCATCTGCTGCAGAGTTTTTTGTCAGTGGGAAAGGGTTAAGTAACCAGAAAAACTCCAATCAATCAATCATACCTTCTCATTTCAGCCGATGACATCCGTGAGTGTTTCTCCCAACAATCAGACATTTACCTGCGGTGGTCTGGACTGTTTGGTTCACCTGTATGACATGTCCACTGGTAAAGAGCTGAAGACGTTCAGAGGTCATGCCGATATGGTCACAGATGTGTGTTTTGCTGGATCTAACATGATCTGTAGTGCTTCACTTGACAATACAGTCAGTATTTGGGATAGAGATGGAGGGCATAGGTGAGGGCTGTTTAGAGGCATAGATAAGGGAGAGTAAATTGAAATCTTAACCACTATACATTTGTATCTCTCTTATAACCTAACCAAAACCTATGTTGTGAGTACTCAATAGAATCGTCTCACTGTGACGATTATTTTGACTACATCAAAACAGGGTTTTATAGTTAAATAAGGATTTTAGACTATGAAATATGCACCTTATCTGAAAACCTAACAAGGCCTAATATGGTAGTCAAAAGAATTGTCTTATTAAGACGTTTTTTTTTAGTACCTTATGAAGTTATCTAGAGCCCTGGGTCGCTACTGCTTCGCTCGTAATGTTTGCATTTCTATAAATAAAAATGGAAGCATAAATTCACATAGATTTATCAAATAGATAATTATAAAATGTCCAAATTTTGTGATTTCTGTTGAATAAGAAAATATCATTAAATATAATACTAACTAAATTTGACAAATGTGCTGGTATATTTAGTTCAAACTGTTCTTTGACATGTAACAGTTAAATTTACTTCCCTTAAATTCTTTCTAATGTACATCAAATTTACAGCAGATGACTTTGAAATCATCTACTTCAAAACACCGAATAGCTCTATAAAAATTAAAGTATAAATGTTTTTTATTGACTTTTTAGCTCACCTATGCACGAAGTGCAAGGTGAGCTATTTTGATCACATTTTGTCAGGCGTCCGTCGTCCATCGTGCGTCGTCAACATTTCAGCTTGTTAACACTCTACAGGCTACATCCAATCTTCATGAAAGTGTATCAAAACATTCATCTCCATAAAATCTTGGACAAGTTTGAAACTGGGCCATATGAGGTCAAAAACGAGGTCACTAGGTCAAATTGAAGCGAAATCTTGTTAACACTCTGGAGGCCACATTTTCAACTTGAGCATGTTGAAACTTTATCAGAATGTTTGTCTTGATGATATGTAGGTCAAGTTTGAACATGGGTCATATCGGGTCAAAAAGTAGGTCACTATGTCAAATTGAAGGAAAATTTTGTTAACACTCCAGAGGCCGCAATTTTTGCTTCAGCAGTTTGAAATTGTGTCAGAATGTTTGTCTTAAAGATATCTAGGTGAAGTTTAAATATGGGTCATATTGGGTCAGAAACTAGATCACTAGGCCAAATTTAGGCAAAATCTTGTTAACTCTGTAGAAGCCGCATGTTTTGCTTCAGCAGCTTGAAATTTGGTCAGAATGTTTGTCTAAATGATATCTAGGCCAAGTTTGAATATGGGTCATGCCTGGTTAAAAACTAGGTCACTAGGCCAAATTGAAGGGTAATCTTGTTAACACTCTTCATACTGCATTTTTAACTTGAGCATGATGAAACTTTATCAGAATGTTTTTCTTGATGATATGTAACTCAAGTTCGATCAAGGGTCATGTTGGGTCAAAAAATAGGTCACTAGGTCAAATTGAAGGAAAATCTTGTTAACACTCTAGAGGCCACATTGTTTGCTTCAGAAGTTTGAAGATATCTAGGTCAAGTTCGAATATGGGTCATATTGGGTCAGAAACTAGGTCACTAGGCCAAATTGAAGGAACATCTTGTTAACTCTGTAGAAGACGCATTTTTGCTACAGCAGCTTGACATTTGATGAGAATGTTTATCTAAATGATATCTAAGCCAGATTCGAATATGGATCATGTAGGGTCAAAAACTAGGTCACTAGGTCAAATTGAAGGAAAATCTTGTTAACACTTTGGATGCCGCATTTTTTGCTTCAGCAGCTTGAAATTTGGTCAGAATGTTTGTCTGAATTATATCTAGGTCAAGTTCGAATATGGGTCATATTGGGTCAGAAACAAGGTCAATAAAGGAAAATATTGTTCAAACTCCGGAGGCCGCATTTTTACTTTGAGCAAGTTGAAAATTTGTCACAAGGTTGTCTTGATGATATCTAGTTCATGTTGGAATATGGGTCATATCAGGTAAATAAATATAGATCACTAGGCCAAATGAAGGAAAATCTTGTTAACACTGTGGAGGTTGCATTCAGAATAATTGTCTTGCTGTGTTTTGCATTGCAGTACATTGTATAATTAAGGTGAGCGATCCAGGGCCATCATGGCCCTCTTGTTATTGACTTTTGTCAGCATGTTGAAACACAGTGAATCACATTGAATATTTGCCAGATTTGATATTTCTTTAGTCCGCTGCATTTAATTTCATTTTGGGGTATCTGCAGAAGACAGCTAATGAGCAATTTCTGCTTTTGCCATCATGTTTTCAACTGGATTCAGAAATTAAACTTTCATTCATAAAGATCTGCCATATTTTTGCACCGATATTTTCAGAGTCGTCAGCTATAGACTTGTTGAAAGTGGGTAAGGGTTCAAAACAATTTGGCAGGGGAGTTGCACAGGGATCACTTCTCTGCCGTCGTCTGTCCATCAAGCTGTTCCCTTTTCCTTTATTATTTCTCGAGTGCTGGAGGTCGTGGGTTGATCCCTCACTGGGTCATATTAAAGACTTTATAAAAAGTAGTAATGGCTGCCCTCCTTGGCACTCTGGGTTGCGGGATTAGAATTTGACTGACTGGCTGGTGTCAGGATAAATGGACCAGTACTGGTAATTTATCCAGGAAAAATCCTGATATAACTGATATAACTGTGATATAACTGTGATATAACTGAAAAGTTGTTGAAAGCGGCATAAAACACCATACAATAAATCTTTCATTATTATTTGTTTACCAATTTCTGAAAAACACTTTATCTTGTTTTTAGATTGTTCACGTTGAAAGGTCACCAGAGACGTGTGAACTCCTGTACCTCAGATAGAACGGGTAATGTACTGGCAACTGCATCCTGGGATTGTATGATCAAGTTCTGGAACGTCTCAAAGGGTAAAGAAATGGGAGATTTTAAAGTGGGCAGGTAGGAATTTTATGATTGATAATATTTTAGACCTTTTTTTTTAGCCTACCTTTGCAGGGTGACACATAGGGATATTTTTTCCGTATACCTGTCAATTACACATTAACTTATTGATCTATTGGAAGACGACACATGTGTTCCTTCAAATATTTTTGTTCAGAATTTATAGAATTATATGATAACTTGGTATTAAAGTTCTAATTATATACAATGTACATGCAAAGAATTAACAATCTTGTCATTATAGTTCTAATTATATACATGCAAAGAATAACAAATCTTGTCTTTGTAAATACAGTAGATTCTGATAAGCTTGAAGGTCCATGCAGGCTAATCAAGATCTAAACATTTCACAAATCTCTCACAAAATTTTGAAACTTTTGGTCATTTAACATCGGATGGCCAAGTAGTATTTAACATTGAATTATATTGATTGAAGTATTTTGCATAGACAGTTGGCTTTTAAATTGACTTATTCAAAACTATAATCTGTTTTAAATTAAGATTAATTGATTTAATCTGTAATTGTGGTTATCATCTGCCTCCATAATTACCGGTAGACACAAAAGGACCTTTTTTCTGTTCAATGTCTGTGCATCGCACTTTTACTTACTGACATATTGGCAGGTTACACATGTGTTCCTTTGATCATATTTGTTATATTATTAATCCATTACTTCACACAGACGAAATTTGACATCTGCCATTGAACATGACATTTGAAAAAACATTGCAATAAAAGGTGAAATTGCTAAAAACGAGCAATTTCACCTTTTATTGTAATATTATCAATATTTCTAGATTGTTGAAATTGTTCGTCTGATGATTGTAAAGCAGACGACATTTGAAAAGTCATGTGAAGTAATGGGATAAAATAAATTCTTGTATTATTTCAGCCCTGTTAACTGTGTGGCATTTCACCCAGAAGGTCAGCTGATTGTGTCAGGACAATGGGATAGTACCATCAAAATATGGGATATATTTCATAAAACTAAAAAGGCGGTATGTTATACATTCAAATCTCTCTCTCTCTTTTTGGCAAGCAGCAATAGAGATCATCAGCGTGAATTTTGGTTGATGATTGACAAACATCAATGTGACCAACGTTTTCGTCTCCCATCCCATCCCATTGGGAGTGTATAACTCTTTCCCACATACAGCAAATCTGTAGCAGACGACTTTAAATCCATTTAGGCAAAACTATGGAAAATCTCTATAATCGTAGATACATTGTTTTCAAAAGTCATCTGTTGCAGATGCGTTTAAATTCACCTCCAAGTGGGTAACTGACAACTATTGTAACTTGTTATATTATTTAACTTTTTGTCTTGATATAGACACCTTTAAGTAGAAGGTGAATGTTGCAAACATATATACGAATGGTAGATACTGTTAAAAAATAATAAGCAAATACATGCATTTCTGTTTGCACCATGTTATCAACACTCCATCATAATTTATCCTTCATATTTAAAGTTGTTTTCTCTTTATGTCCAATCAATTTTAAAGTGGGCTAGCTTTAAAATGGCGTAACAGGTAATGGATTGATCCTTTCCATTGTGGCACAATGTTTTCAACTTTATTAAATACCTGTACATTTTCCGGTGAAAATACATGCAGATTGTCATGCGCAGTTCAGACACGACGGATTAAAATTCCGTATCCCACCTGGTGAAAATACAAGATTGTGATGTCAGACAGTGCGCGGATAATTCATTCTTAGGGGCATGCCTAAGTAGTATAGTAAATATTCATCCGCCATTTATCTTTTCATTACTCTTTTTGCTTTTCATACATTGTAGGTATATAATAAAAGAAATATTACGTTGCAGGAGCGGTAAATGGGTTCGTAAGATATCGATTTTTCCATGCTACTTGTCGTGCAATACAAACCCATTTATCGCTCCCGCAACGTAATATTCCGTACGTATTCCATTATTATACTTTCATTTATATAGATTTTCGTTTTAAAAACACTTTACCAAAGATTTCTTATATTTAGGAAAGGATTAATTTTTAAGAATAATCATTGCAGGTTTTACGAGGTCACAAGACATCTGTCAGGGATGTTGCCTACTCACCATCTGGTCGCCACATTGCATCTGCAGCAATGGATGGGGATGTTAAGCTTTGGGCTGCTTATACCGGCTCACAGGTAGGCTAATGTGTTAGGTACACACCATCTTATATTGGGGGAAAGGGAGGTGGAAACAACTTGAGCATTTAATATGATATACTTTTCTGAAACTGCTTAGAAACATTAATTTGGTGAAAAAAGGGTAACTGATAAACTACACTATATTTGTGTCGGCTGCATTGTTGTCATCTATTTGTCAACTGCCTCATTGGTGTCCGCCTTGGGTCATACCGAAGACTTTCAAAATTGTAGTGATGGCTGCCCTCCTTGGCGCTCAGGGTAGTGGGATTAGCAATACGACTGACTGACTGGTGTCAGGATAAATGAACAAGTAGTACTGGTAACTTACCCAGGAAATGCCATGATATAAATGAATAATTGTTGAAAGCGGCGTTTAACACCAAACAATTAAAGTTATCTGTAACTTTTTAGCTCACCTGAGCACAACATGCTCATTGTGAGCTATTGTGATGGCTTGATGTCTGTCATCCTTCCGTGGTTGACGTTTTTTTCTAGACATGACATCTCTTCCTAAACCGCTGTTTGAATTTTTACGGTAAATATCCTTGAATTGTCCTCCTTCAAAGTTGTTCAAGTAGTTACTGTCTATTGCCTTACTTGGTCACAAGAGCTGAAAATATATATTATATTTGAAACCTTTAAAGATCTTCTTGTCCGAAAATTACTGGTCAGATTTGAAAATAATTTGGTTTCAAATGTTTGTTGGGTGACCATCTACCAAGATTTTTTAAATTATTCCGATCTGATTAAACACATGAAAAAACCACCAGGGGGCAGGGCTTATTTTTCTTGAACAATCTTAAATGTAATGATACTGCATTGAGCGATTTAGGGCCTTTATGGCCCTCTTGTTTTCACTGACTGATTTATTGGCAGAAGAAACATGATTCTTTTTTTAGGAAACTCTTGTTTTAAAAGAAGGTAGGATAGCAGACTCATTCATGTCTTACAAGTAATTTCTTCAGTAAACTTTGCTTAATGTTATTTTGGTTGACCTAAATAGTCTTCATTTAGAATTTAAAAAAAATTGGCAGTGTACATGAGATGACAGTTGTGATGAATTTAATAATATATTTTTTTACTCTTATTTCTAGGTTGGAAACATCCAGGGTCATGCTTTACCCATAAACAAACTCATGTTCTCGCCAAGTGGTAAAGAACTGATCACAGTCAGCGATGATCACAAAATCAAGGTAATTTTACAACATTTCCTCTTAATGTAAACCTCTCCCATGTACGGAAATTCAGCAGCAGATGGCTTTTAATTATCTAGGCAAAATAATGTAATATTTCAAGAGATGCAAGTATAATTAAGGAATAAAATATTAAACATTGTGGCATTTATATACAATTTTTTCCTTTTGTCTCAATATTTTCAAAAGTCGTCTGCTGCAGATGTGTTAGGTTACAGCAGCAGGAGGATAGAGTTAATATAGATGAATGATCACTAACTGGCTGCGAAAAATCCAGGATGGGTAAGGAGTAGGTTACCACCATACTGACAGACAATCAAAACCTGGCAACCATACTGTGATAGATATATCTATTGGTAAACAATATCCTGTATTAAAGGCGTATGCTACAGTTTTTTCACAAACATTTCCTAATCATAGAATTTCTTTATACTTATTATTTTGTTAGTACATACAATAAAAAAAAAATATTGGCCTGTCAATGACATGACCAATTTAATCAAAGGTACAAATACAGTCAAACTTGTGTGAGCGGTCACATGCAATCAGCGGTCACCGGCTTTAAACGGTCACTTTAAATCCCTTCCAACCAATAATACTCCATAAACTGCCTTGATAAGTGGTCCCCTTTGAAACGCGGCCAGCGGCCACACTAATTGGTTGAGATTAACTGTAATCTTATTGTGTACAACAGTCAATCAACACGCGACTTGGATTCGCAAGGTGTTAAATTGTCAGTGTTAAATACATACAGGTAATAAAGCACACTGTGACAAAGGGTTTTTTCATACACGTAACTAATAGCTGTTTACATCTAGAGTACCAAAATCAGCTGATGTGTGCTGAATGACCCTTGCATGATTCATCAACAAGAAGTTGCGATTTTGGTTTATTTTCTGTTTACGTTGTCGGCCAAAATTGATAAAAATCTTATTTCAAACAGTTATTGTATGTACTATATTGTATTGTATTGTATTTTTACAAAGACATTCTATGGTTGGGAAATCTTTTGTGAAGAAACTGTAGCATATGCCTTTAATTAAAATCTTCTTAATGCTTTCTCACTTGCAGACACATTCTTACACATCTGCAGCAGACGACTTTTGAAAACATTGTCATTTCTGTTCCATCGAAGGCTCTTGTTATTGAAATATTACTCTTTGCAAGATTCTTTTTGAAAAGAAATCTAGTCAAACAAATGATTTTGAGCCAGTAGTTAACTAAGTGGAAGATCGAGATATTGGTTATTATGAAAATATTCTCCTTTTCCTGTTGTTTAGAAAATCATGCATTGATAAAAACATCTAAGGTTGTCTGTAGGTTTGAAAAAGGTAATCCTTTCCAAACATGCAGCTACATTTTGTAGCATCTGAAGCAGACCACTTTAGGAAACAATGTTGCAAAGGAGAAATTACTCATAATCTTTTGCCTTAACCCATTCCCACATATAACAAAACTGCAGCAGACGACTTTGAAATGATCAAATCCAAAATATAGAAAATCTCTATAAATGATAGTTTGATTATAAAAAAGAGTTGAAATCATTGTGGCAAATGGAGAAATTGCTTAATATGAGCAATTTCTCCTTTTACCACAATGATTTCAAAAGTTGTCAGCTGCAGAGGCATCAGAAAAATGTATATATGAGGGAAAGGGTTAATATTTTCAAAGTTGGCTGCTGCAGAACTTGTCAATGATATACATGCTCATATATTTCAGGTATGGTCAGGTCATCTTGGAAAACCTCTCCGCACACTCACAGACACTGACACAGAAAACAACGCTGCCAAGTCTGTTTCCATAGCACCAGACATGGAAACTGTTGCTGTTGGTTACCATTCCGGAAAGGTTGTGTTGTATGATGTGGCATCAGGAAGCAGAAAGTACGCCATGAACTCCCATACAGCATCAGTCCAATGTTTGAAATATATATCAGAAGATTACCTCATGTCAGGAGCAGATGACAACAAGGCAGTTGTAAGGATTTTTGTTTTATAAGTCTCAAGCAAATTAAGTTAGTCCGGGGTATACTGAAATCACAAAGTCAGTTGGTCAGTCGGTTTATTGGTTGGTTGGTTGCTTGATTGTTTAATCAGTATGATATGACATATGAGCTTTGTTTAGCAAACTACATATTTAAATTTTAATTTAAAAAATGCTCTACTTAAATGAGCTACCGACTACTACAAAAGATTTTTGGTATATCTGCTGCAGTCGACTTTTGCCACAATATTTCCAACTCTATACAATATTCATTCTTTCATTTGTTTATATGAGCAGTTTCTTTTTTTTCTACAATGTTTTCATCTCTATTCAATACTTAAACTTTCATTTTATGGAGAGATTATCCATATTATATTAGATTCCATATTGTTTTCAAAGTCGTTAGCTGCATATTTATTGTATGCTGGTAAGGGTTAATCCATTTTCTGTTACAGGTGTACCAGGCATCCAACCTGAAGACAGCGTGTACCCTGACAGACCATGCCAAGTCCATTCTGTGCATAGACTCGTGCACAGACTTTATCGCTACTACCTCCGAGGACTGTACATGTAAGCTGTATGAAAACCCTCAGAAATACAACTCAAAGTGAGTGAATACGTCTATGTCTCTTTCCCACATATGGACGCTTTCTGACGCCTCTGAAGCAGACGACTTTTAAAAACTTTGTGACAAAAGAAGAAATTGCTAAAAGCAAGCAATTCTCCTTTTGACACAATGTTTTCAACTCTATTTCAATAAGTATTTCTTCATTTTGGGAGATTTTCCATATTATTTTTGAGATGTTTTCAAAGTTGTATGTGGGAAAGGGTTAAGATGCCGTTTGGATGCCTCTTAAACAAAGGAATTTGTAAATTTTACTTGTACACAATTACAGAGATTACATGTTAGCAGCCCAGTTAGCTCAGTACTCATCTTGAAAGCAAGAGGTCCCACGTTCGAGCTTGGATTGGCTACATGATTATCTCTCCCTGCGATCATTATATGAAAAACAAGTTTTCTGCTCTGAATCGAAATATACGAATGTATCAAGTTTACCTTGATCTGTTACTGTAACTTCTGTAAGTATTGTAAAACAATCACAGATCTTGACTGAAAAGTGAGGTATCCCCTTCCCTTAGGTGGTAATGACTTATCAAATCCAAAATGTAGAAGATCTCTAAAAAGGATTGTATCATTATTTAGTAGATTTGAAATCATTGTGGTAAATTGAGAAATTGCTCATTATGAGCAATTTCTCCATTTGCCTCAATGATTTTTAAAGTCGTCTGCTGCAAATGCGTTAGAAAGCATCCGTATGTGGGAAGCAGTTAACCCAAATCGTTGCACCTACAGAAAGTTACATGTTAATATTACCTTTGTTGGAATTAACATTTATCCCTGATACATATATTTTTGATACTTTATGCTGCAGAAAACTTTTGAAAACATTGTTGGGAAAGCAGAAATTGCTCACAACAAGTTTTTTTTAACTCAATGACTAAATTTGACTTCCAATGTTAATGATAAAGCATCAATATAAGACGTATTTTCAAACGGGATTTTGTTCAATTACAGGATAAATGAAGGCAATGTGAGTTTACTGTGTGTTCTTGGTACTCATACGGCACCGGTTACCAGCTGTACCTTTAGTAGAGATGCAACAAAGATAGCAACCGGCAGCAGGGATATGGTAGGTTACATACTGCTTACATATTAAGCTTAATAGAAGATTCTGTCAACTTGTGTAGATTCTTATAAAACTCAGCAGACAGATACGGTGATCAGAACCCACACTGTTCAGAAATCTATCTAAACTTGTACATTTTCCCAGGGATGTGCTCATATATATTTTATACTGTTCAAGGTAGGAAATTGATCGTTTCCCTGATTTTTAGCTCACCTGAGTGCTCAAGGTGAGTTATTGTGATCGCCTTTTGTGCGGTGTGCGTCGTCTGTCAACTTCTTCTCCTCAGTAACTAGTGGGTCAATTGGGATGAAACTTCACAGAAATCATCCTCTAAATGACCTCACCAGATTTCTTTCAAATTTTTGGGACCCATGCAGAATTCTGGCTTCCATGACAACGACACAATTTTTAAAAAAAAAAATTCTTCTCTCAAATTGGTTGGCAGATTTACAAATAATTTTGTAGAAATGTTCCTTGGATGACCCTCTATCAGATTCCTTCAAGCCATGTTGCTTGGTCGGAGAAACATGGCCACCAGGGGAGGGGGCTATTTTGCCTTATATGGCTATAGTGATACTTAAAAAATCTTCTCCTCTGAAAGTGTCAGGCTGATTTTCAAATAATTTTGTAGAAATATTCTTAAGTGACCCTCTGTCAGATTCCTTAAAGCCATGTTGATTGGTCATAAGACATGGCCGCCACAGGACGGGGCTATTTTGCCTTATATGGCTTAAGTGAAAACTTAAAAAATCTTCTCCAGAAAGTGTTAGGCCGATTTTCAAATATTTTTGTAGAAATATTCCTAGGGTGACCCTCTATCAGATTCCTTCAAGCCATGTTGGTTGGGCGAAAACTATGGCCGCCAGGGGGTGGGGCTTATATGGCTAAAGTGAAAAAATAAATAATCGGGGGAGCGATCCAGGGCCATCATGGCCCTCTTGTTTATACTTCTGCAGCAGATGGCTTTTAACCCTTTCCTACATACAGAAGCTTTCTATTGCCTTTGAAGAAACCACTTTTGAAAACATTATGACAAAAGGAGATATTGCTCAAAACGAGCAATTTTTCCTTGCCACAATGTTTTCAGCCTATTTCAGTAATTATACTTTAATTTATTAAAAAAATCTTTGTTTTTGACTAGATGCTTTCAAAGTTATCCGCTGCAGATTTGTTTATGTTGGAAAGGGTTAAAAGAGTCTGTAAAGGGAGAAATTACTTGCTTTAAGTAATTTCAGTATCGCAGGATATTTTCTACTTTGTATCAAAAGTGAATTCCATCAGATGTTTAAACATAATACAATAATGTCTTCTTTCAGAGTGTGCTGATATGGGATTTAGTTGATGTTTGTCTAAATTCCGACGACCCTAGACCGCTCCAGGTCCTTTCAGACTGTCATGCTGACTGGGTCACTGATTGTAAATGGTCGAATACTGGAGACATTTTGGTCACCTCATCAAACGACTTTAACATGAAAGTATGGGACACAAGGACAGGCAAGGAAAAAATGAAAATGACTGGTCACATGGCTGCCATTAACCATATAGGATACAGTGTAAGTAATTTAGTTTTTATACTCTTTCTTGTAAAATAAGGGGACACAACCCAAGGGTATTTTAACCCTTTCCCACATACAACAGATCTGCAGCAAACATCTAGGTAAAAATATGGTAAACCTCTATAAATGAAACTTTAAACATTTAATAGAGTTGAAAGCATTGTGACAAAAGGAGAAATTGGATGTTTTGAGAAATTTCTTCTTTTGTCTCATATTTTTCAAAAGTCGTCTGCTGCAGAGGCCACGGAAATCATTTATATGTGGGAAAGGGTTAAAACTTGTCTCATAGAACAAATCTGCGGCAGATTACTTTGAAACTAGCTAGGCAATAATATTGTATATCTTTAATTTATTATTGAATAGAGATGAAAACATTGTGGCAATAGAGAAAATGGTTCATAATGCATCATTTGTTGCATTCTTATAGTACCATCTGTGTCTTCACTTGTCTATAATATGCAAAGTAAATTAGAAGAATGATATTGGATATTAATATTTACATTCAATATATATTCCTCCTATTAATTTAATTAATAAATAGAGAAGAATATGTTGCTGTAGAGATAATGTAACTTTGTATTTTACTATGAGGCGTGGCGAAAAATTTATATCTCGCGATACCTTATGCCATGTAACGATACTGCAACCTTATTTTTTTTTTTATTATATGCCTAGACTTAAACAGATTTAAGACAAATTATACAAATTTCAATATTTTTAATAATGATATAACGCATTTTACACACACAAAAAATTGATTGATGGCATTTTAATGACTTAGACAGATTTAAGACAAATTATACAAATTTCAATATTTTTAATAAATGAAATAAGGCATTTTACACATGAAATAAAATTGATTGATGGCGTGTTAATGACGTCACACTAAGCATTTTTCAATGAAGTCATACTACCATATTTGGTACAATATTTGTCCAAGCCCACAGTCAAACTTGTCTTAAGCAGCCATCCAAAGGAGAATAAAAAATTGACTGTTGAACACAGGTGACTGCTTAATACATGTCAAAAAAAGTGGGGAATGTAATTTGGGTTAATCTTCAAGTGGCTGCTTAACAGAGGTGAAAAGTTTGATTGTACACAATTTTAATCCATCATGTTGTAGTTGGCCGTGAAATCTTGCATGTATTTGTGCCAGAAATGTGCAGTTATATAATAAATATGTTTTTTTACCAGTATGGTTGTATAGTATCTACCTGCGCTGATGGAACGGTGAAGATGTGGTCACATAAAGGGGTAGAGATCACCACACTGTATGGTCACACACAGAGGGCCACTGGTTGTGATATAGCTGTGTCACTGATAGAAGATGGCTCTACTGGTAAGATTAGTCATGCTCCTTTAGAAATATTGTTTTAGAGTCTCCCTTTCCATCATTCATTTTGACACATCTGCAGTAGCTGACTTTCAACAAATTTAAGGAAAAGAAAAGGAAATCTCTGTTAATCAAAGTATACTGTAGCAATGTTTTTGAAAGGCGTCTGCTGCAGATGCATCAAAATATGTCTGTATGTGGGAATGGAAAAATGATATATATTATCTGAGAAATAATGTGTAATACCTGGACAATTGTAAGAGTTCTTCTCTTTTCAAGCCTTTCCCACATACAACAAATCTGCAGCAGAAGACTTTGAAAACAAGGGGCTAAAACGTCTGATGCTATGAATTCAAGAGTTGTCTACATCAGGGTAGGGGTTACATGTGCATCAGGAAATGGAGAAATGGCTCTATTTCTACCTTTCCCACGGTTACAACTCTGTGTAAAATATTACTTTTCATTGATTCTTTTCCACCTTAATATTACAATTTTGATAAAGACTTTCTTTTAAAACATGTTTTAAGAAAACCAAGCCTTCATTGCAATTTACTGATTTCACTTTTACAAACTGGCAGAGGTGACTGCAGGGATAGCCCTGGGGTCAAGATATACTTAGGGGTTATTTACCAGGGAAACATTGTGAAATACTGAAGTGGCAGGCAATTACATTTAACCTTTAACCGCTTGAAGATTTATTTTGACACATCTATAGCAGATGACTTTTGAAAACACTGTCACAAAAGTTGAAATTGCTCATAATGTCATAAAGAAAAATATCTCCTTTTGTAGCAATGTTTTCAACTCATATTCAATAATTATACTTTTGTTTATAGGGATTTTCCATATATTTGCCTAGATGTAATGTTTTCAAAGTCGTCTGCTGCTGATTTGTTGTTTGTGGGAAAGGGGAGTTTAAACAGACAATGATTTTATTACCAGATAAAGATCCATCTGATTGGGCGACAGAAGACTCGGGTGACAAGGTTAAAGTGTTACAGCCCAAGATAGAGAATGTGTTGGTAGCTTCATGTGGAGATGATGGTACAGTCAGGCTATGGTATCCCCTTCAGGTAATCCACTGTTTTTTATGCCCCTGGAATCAAGAATTTAGGGTGGCATATATTTATTGCCATGTCAGTGTGTTTCTGGTAAAACTTAAACATATGCTGAACTTTTGACCCATCAGAGAAAAGGTGCTTGTATTTCAGAGCTTTCTTATAATATTGAACCTTATTTTTTATGAAAAAAAAAAAGTTTGCCACCTATTGGTGTTTCACAAGCATATCTTATTTATAGATCATTAATGTGAAATTAGGAGAAGATCCCAGAGGCTAGGCATGAACTTCATATTATAATATACTAAATAAAAGTTTACCTGATAGAATATTTTATCAGTCATCTACTTAAAACATATCATTCGGAAAACTTTCAGTTTTAGCTGTCTTATTACAAAAGGTAAATTGTTATGACCTGAAACAATTAACCCAATTCTGACATGTATGTAAAGATTTAATGAACTTTTTCCCACATTTACCAGAGCTGTTAGAGATTACTTTGAAAGCATATAGACAAACACATGAAAAATATCTGTAATTAAAAGTTTAATATTTGAACAGACTGGAAATATTGTAGCTCATGAGAAATGAGTTTCTGTTTGTCACAATTGTTTCAAAGTTGTCCGCTGCAGATGCATCAGAGTGCGTCTACATGCGGGAAAGGATTACATTGTTGAAAAGACATGCACATGATTACAATATTAGGATCAGTATAACATTTAAAGTAATAGATTCTGTACAATTATGTATTTTTTTTTGACAGGCAAATGAGTTGGCAAACCTGACAGGCCATTCAGATAAAGTAATTGCAGTGACTGCAAATTCTCAAGGTCACATCTGCTCAACCTCATTGGATAAGAGCATCAAATTGTGGTCATGTGACCTTGAGTCCAAGCAACTGATTGGTTACCATGATGCACCAGTAACATTTATATCAACCAGGAGCATGGCTGGTGAAATCGCTGTCCTCACAGGAAGCAGGTAGATATTTCTTTCACAGAATATTATGTGTTAGAGACTATATTATTGCATCAGAAAGATATCGCTCACTACTTTTCAAATAGTGTAGATTCACAGTCTCTGTCACATTTGCCAAACAGTTGTTCATTGACCCTTTCCATGTATGCAACAAATTTGCAACAGATGACTTCGAAAATATGTAGGGGAAAACGAGGACAATCTTTTTAGCATTTTCCAAGATGCACTTTGATGCATTTATTGCAAACAGCCTTTAACAAAAGAAATTTGTTGCAAAATATAATTAGGTTGAGCTTTAACCCTTATCCCACATATTACCACATACAGCAAATCTGTAGAAGACAACTTTGAAAAAATTTGGACAAGAATATCGAAAATCAAGATATATGAAAGTATATTGAATGGAACTGAAAACACTATGGCAAGAGGAGAAATTTCTCCTTTAGTCAGAATATTTTCAAAAGTCATCTGCTGCATATGCGTCTACAAGTTGGATAGGGTTAACCCTTTCCCTCATACAGACAATTTCTGAAACCTGCAGCAGATAACTTTTGAAAACTTTGAGGCAAACGAAGTGTAAGAACGAGTAATATTTTTACCACAATGTTTTCAACTCTTTTTAAAGAAATCACTTTCATTTACAGAGGTTTCTCAAATATAGTTTCAAAGTCCTTTGCTGCAGAATTGTTGTATGATAGAAAGGGTTAAACAATATCTAGGTACTTATCTTTTGCCTGACTTTAAACTACAATTGTGAATTAGGTAGAGCAAGATCAACCTGCTCTTTTATGCAGTCTTATCTTTGTTAACGATGTTTGCTTCATATTTATCAAGACCAATCCATGGACATGTAAGAACAAAACAGGGGTGACAGGAGTTCAGCGGGATAATGGTTAACCCTTTCATAAATTGTAAAGTGATATGACATAACAGAGCTCTAGATAAGGGGCATTTTACATTTATTTAAATCCTTATTTTGCAAATATGTTGTGTGTACTCAAAAGAATCATCTCGGTGAGATGACACCATTGAGTACACACACCATAGGTATTGATGAGGGCTAACAAGACCTGTTTACTCTAGTCCTTTGACCTTACACTGGCATGGACTCCTATGATCAATCAGAAGTTTAACCCTTTCCCTCATATAGACGCTTTCTGACGCCTCTGCAGCAGACAGCCTTTTTGAAAACATAGTGACAAAAGAAGAAATTGCACAAAACGTGCAATATCTCCTTTTGCCACAATGTTTTTCACTTTTTGTCATAGGTTATCCATTCAATTATGGAGATTTTCTATTTTTTGACAAAATACTTTCAAAGTCGTCTGCTGCAGAATTGCTGTATGAGGGAAAGGGTTAAACTTCTTTCCCAAATCTGCAGCAGAATACATTGAAAACATCTAGGCAAAATATGAAACATCTCCTTAAAATGAAAGTATAATTATGTATTGAAGTTGAAAACATTGTCGCACAAGAAGAACTTTATCATAATCAGCAATTTCCCATTTTGCCACAGAATTTTAAAAAGTTGTCTGTTGTGGGAAAGAGTAACTTGGTGTAAATGAAAAGAAATGTAATTTATTTGTTAACAGGGATGGAGTAATCAAGTTATGGACAGAACAGAGAGTGTTTGTGAAAGATAGACACAAGACGTCCTATGTACCTGTCGCCAGCTTGAAGGTATGTAATAATGAGGAATTTCTCCTTTTGCCTCAATGTTTTCAACTTTATTCAATAATTTCATTTATTGAGATTTTACGAATTTTAGCCAAGATGTTGTCTAGGTAGTCTGCTGCAAATAGGCTGTATTTGGGAAAGGGTTAAGACATGAATAAGACAAGTTATTATAAAACAAACCTGCATAAGATGTGAAATTAATTATAATTATTATGAACTTTCAATAGTGTATATTGGATTTATGGCCATAACCTTTCTCAAGGTCACAAAGGGATCACTTCTGTTTTAATAAAAAGTATTCTTAAATCAGTCAAGCAGCTTCAGAGGAAAATGTATATGGTTGTTTTTTCTCAATTGGTTGCCATTGCAACCAGATTTCTGAATTCAATCTTTGTACAGTTTTGAATGAGGACCACCTAAATAAAAAAAAGAAGTGAAATTATTTGAATGAGGGCCATTTTCTGCATAAATGATCCTGTAATTAAAGATTATTTGTGAAGAAAGACCATTATTACTGTTGTGTTCTCATTGGTGGTCTTTATAAACAGTTTCCACTGTATATATATATTTATGTGATCTAGAATGTACTCATCCGATTGAAATCAGTATGGTACTAATCAGTGTTAAATAACTTCCTAATCCTGTCCCACCTGCAGCAGACAACTTTTGAAAACATTATCATGATGAACAATTTATCATTTTGCTAAAATGTTTTCAACTCTATTCGAAAACTATTCTTTCATTTGTGGAGGTTTTCTGTGTTTTTGCTTAGATATTTTTAAAGTTTTATGTGGGAAAAGGATGAATGTGAATTTGTTCTGACAGGTCCATGATAAAGCTGTTACATGTGGATGCTGGTTGAGCAGTGATATGGTTGTAACTGGAGGCGACGATTCGTGTCTCAGAATATCTAAGGTGATCAGAAACAAAGGAATCATTGTAGGGTAAGAGGCTTCTTTTATTTTTAGCTCACCTGAGCTTTGCTCAAGGTGAGTTATTGTGATCGCCTTTTGTCCGTCGTGCGTCAACTTCTTCTCGTCAGTAACCAATGGGTCAATTTGGATGAAACTTCACAGAAAGCATCCTCTCAATGACCTCACCAGAATTCCTTCAAATTTTTGGGATCCATGCAAAATTCTGGTTTCCATGGCAACAAACCAAAAAAACTTCAAAATTCTTCTTCTCCCAAACTGATTGGCAGATTTTCAAATAATTTTGTAGAAATGTTCCTTGGATGACCCTTTAACAGATTCCTTCAAGCTATGTTGATTGGTCGAAAAACATGGCCGCCAGGGGGGCGGGGCTATTTTGCCTTATATGGCTATAGTGAAAACTTAAAAAATCTTCTCCTCCGAAAGTGTCTGGGCGATTTTCAAATAATTTTGTAGAAATGTTCCTTGGGTGACCCTCTATCAGATTCCTTCAATCCATGTTGATTGGTCAAAAAACATAGCCACCAGTGAGCGGGGCTATTTTGACTTTTATGGCTATAGTGAAAACTTAAAAAATCTTCTCCTCCGAAAGTGTCAGGCCGATTTTCAAATAATTTTGTAGAAATGCTCCTTGGATGACCCTCTATCAGATTCCTTCAAGCCATGTTGATTGGTCGAAAAACATGGCCGCCAGGGGGGGGCGGGGCTATTTTTTCTTATATGGATATAGTGAAAACTTAAAAACTCTTCTTCTCCGAAAGTGTCTGGCCGATTATCAAATAATTTTGTAGAAATGTTCCTTAAGTGACCCACTTTCAGATTCCTTCAAGCCATGTTGATTGTTAAAAAAAAATGGCCGCCAGTGGGCAGGGATATTTTGCATTATATGGCTATAGTGAAAATCTTCTCCTCCAAAAGTGTCAAACCGATTTTCAAATAATTTTGTAGAAATGTTCCTCAGATTCCTTCAAGCCAAGTTGATTGGTTTGAAACCATGGCCACAAGGGGGCGGGGCTTATATAGCTAAAGTTAAAAAAAAAAAAAATCAGGTGAGCGATCCAAGGCCATCATGGTCTTCTTGTTCTTAAAGAAAGCATGCAGGTTGTGGATATTGAAGTCAATGTTATTATAAGCTTGTCTGTTTTTAGAAGAAAAGGTCTGGTTATTGTGATACCCTTGGCGTCTTCGTCAGCATCGTCACAAAACTTTAACCTTGCATCATAAGTTGAAAAATATTCAACATTTTTAAACGAAACTTGGTACACATGTTCCTTGGAACACTTTGCATCTCTATACCAAGTCAAATAACTCTTGCTTTAATTATTATTCAGTTATGCCCCTTTTTCAAAAAAAGTGTTGAATGAAAAGAGATAATATTTTGTATCATTTAAATGACTTCTATTCTTATATATGACCATCTGAACGTTTCTTTTGTTAGAATAAACTTTGTATGACCTTTGACTTTTGTAATTAAGCAAATATAGCTGTATAATAATTATAGTTTTCTTTCTGAAATGGTCCACTAGGTGTAAAATGTTTACCTTGGAATGTTAAAGTTCAAATTTACATTTCTTTTATGTAAGGCAAAAGATGAGTTTCCCTCTTGTATGTATATATGTTTCAAAAGTGCTTGGATTTAAAACCATGTCATATTCGCAGTTTAAGGTCAAGATCAAATTTGAGTTTTATATTTCCTTTTCTAGCAACATGTCTCTAACCCAACGTCCCCATTTGATGTCATCAATACATATTTAATGAATGCGAAATATGCTCATAAATAGTACTTTTTGCAAAAAACAATAAACAAATAGAGGGCAGATTTTGCTCTTTATGAGTAATTTCAATTTTTCCTGCAATCTATTAAGCAAATATTTACTGATGATTCATATACAAGACAACAAACATTTATGAACATTTTATTCTTTATTAATAGTTTAAAGAAGTTCAAAATGGTGTACGAGTTTAGCGGCCCAATCTTAAGTGTCACTTCCAATGGCAATGAGAACCAACCATTAATTATCACAACAGACTGGTCTGGAACTATCAAACTTTTGAAAAATGACAGAGTTGTGCAAACAACCTCCACAACCTACGGGTAAGTATACTGATAAACATTTCCCACATACAGCAAATCTGCTGCAATTGACTTGAGAGCATGTAGGCAAAATATGAAAAACGTGTATAAATGAAAGTGTAAAATTATTGAATCATGTTCAAAACATTGTTTTTCACCCTATCCCTAAGAAATAGGACTTCTTCACTAGAACATTTAGAGTGGTCTTTAACCCTTTCAATGCTGTTTTTTAAAATGAACTTGTCTAGCTTTGGATTTGGTTTTGGAAGAGTTCATAGCAATTGTTTGAGGAATATTAAGATATTATTACACTGGCATTCCTCTATAACACTGTACTTGGGAGCCAACATATAATGCATACACTAATTCAATTGCAAAGAGAGTGTTTTTGGCTAAAACAAGCTTGCAAGATATATTTACCTGTTTTTTTGACAATTTGATAGATGTATCAGGGTTCGAATTTAAGCTCGCATACTCGCGAATTGCAAATTTGCGTGGTGAGATTTCAGGCACCAGCAGATTATTGTGTGTGAAGTTTTTGAACCGAATAATACGCATTTCTAATCGTCGATCTTTTACAAGGTTATTTCTTTGACAATTCGCGGTAATTGCAGTGAACTTTCGAGATTTACCGAGTGGCTGGGAGTATAATTTCAGTTTTGCAATATTTGCGGAAGTTTACAATCGATACATGTCTCGTGCGCATGCCTATTCAACGGCCCCAATATTGATGATGTTTACTGCATCCATTTGAGCTAAATAGTTTTAATTCACATATCGCAAATACGATTGGCGGGAATAGTCATGTGTATATTTTGGGTTTTCCCCGAGTTGTATTCACTACGGAGCATCCAGATAAAATATCGCAAATACGATTGGCTGGAACAGTCACATGTATATTTTGGGGTTTCCCAAGTTGCAAGAAATGAATGACATTTGCGAAATGTTTGTTTACACATGATGAAGTTTGAAATTGAGCTTGTTCGTTTGTCACACCATGACAGCTGCGGTCGATTAAAGTTGTATCAGTTTGCAAGGTGACTGAACACAATAAGCGTAATGCACAAACAATGATTACAATAGATATTTGTCTGTTGTTTTAATATTGAAAGCATTATGCAAACAGCAGCTCGATAACGATATCGATTTTTAACTCCACTGGCTGAAAGCCAGTCGAGCTTATGTCATGGCAAATTGTCTGTCATGTGTGTGTGTGTGTGCGTGCATGCGTACATGCGTTAACCTTTTCCTTTAAACGACTTCTTCTCCCTAACCACTTGGCCAATTTGCTTGAAACTTCATAGGAAGCATCCTCTCAATGTCCTCTCTTAAATTTCTTCAATTTGTTTTGATCCATCCATAATTCTAATTAAAAAAATCTTCTCCGAAAGTGTCTGGACGATTTTCAAATGATTTTGTAGAAATGTTCCTTGGGTGACTCTTTATTAGATTCCTTCAAGAAATGTTGATTGGTTGAAAAACATGGCCGCCAGGGGGCGGGGCTATTTTGCCTTATATAGCTATAGTGAAAACTTAAAAAATCTTCTTCTCCGAAAGTGTTCAGCCGATTTTCAAATAATTTTGTAGAAATGTTCATTGGGTGACCCTCTATTAGATTCCTTCAAGCCATGTTAATTGGTCGAAAAACATGGCCGCCAGAGGGCAGGGCTATTTAGCCTTATATGACCATAGTGAAAACTTAAAAAATCTTCTTCTCCGAAAGTGTTGAGCAGATTTTCAAATAATTTTGTAGAAATGTTCATTGGGTGACCCTTTATCAGATTCCTTCAAGCCATGTTGATCGGTAAAAAGGGCGGGGCTATTTTGCCTTATGTGGCTAAAGAGAAAACTTAAAAAATCTTCTCCTCCGAAAGTGTCTGGCTGATATTCAAATAATTTGTAGAAATGTTCCTAGGCTGACCCTCTATCAAATTCCTTCAAGCCATGTTGATTGGTTGAAAAATATGGCCGCCAGGGGGTTGTGCTATTTTGCCTTATACGGCTATAGTGAAAACTTAAAATATCCTCTCTCCGATTTTCAAATAATTTTGCAGAAACATTCCTTGGGTGACACTCTACAAGATTCCTTTAAGCCATGGTGGTTGGTAAAAAACATGGCCACCAGGGGGCAGGGCTGTTTGGAGATTTGATTTTTGCCTTATGGCAGTGGAGCGATACTGGCCCTCTTGGGCCTCTTGTTTATCTGTCTATTGTTGTCTCGCCCACGATAGTGGAGTGAGACATAGCAGTCACTTTTCCGGCGACGGCGACAGCGACGGCGGCCGCTTTTACAAATAGCTATATCTCGGCAACCCCTGCTTGAATTTTTCTGAAACTTTGTTAGCTGTATTGTTTGGTCATGGGACATCTGTCAACGTCAAAATCTTTAGGGTCAAGGTCATAATTGTGCAGAACTTGACCTTTGTTAGGTAACTTAACCTCAAAACTTAACCTTTCTAATATCTCAGCAACCCCTGCTTGAATTTTTCTGAAACTTTGTCAGATGTATTGTTTGGTCATGGGACATCTGTTAACATCAAAATTGTCAGGGTCAAGGTCATAATTGTGCAGAACTTGACCTTTGTTAGGTAACTTAACCTCAAAACTTAACCTTTCTTATATCTCAGCAACCTCTGCTTGAATTTTTCTGAAACTTTGTCAGATGTATTGTTTGGTCATGGGACATCTGTCAGCGTCAAAATGTTCAGGGTCATAGTCATAATTGTGCAGAACTTGACCTTTGTTAGGTAACTTAACCTCAAAACTTAACCTTTCTTATATCTCAGCAACCCCTGCTTGAATTTTTCTGAAACATTGTCAGATGTATTGTTTAATCATGATACATCTGTCAACGTCATAATTTTCAGGGTCAAGGTCATAATTGTGCAGAACTTGACCCTTTCTTATATCTCAGCAACCCCTGCTGGAATTTTTCTGAAACTTTGTCAGATGTATTGTTTGGTCATGGGACATCTGTCAACATCAAAATGTTCAGGGTCAAGGTCATAATTGTGCAGAACTTGACCTTTGTTAGGTAACTTAACCTCAAAACTTAACCTTTCTTATATCTCAGCAAGTGGCTTCGAAAGAATGTTGTGTAAGTACTGGTGTGGGAAAGCCAGGAAAACATGGGTAGGTGCACTGACCGCCGTGATATGACCAAAGCTGTTGAAAGCGGCGTTAAACTCCAAACAAACAAAACAAACAAAACAAACATATCTCAGCAACCTCTGCTTGAATTTTTCTGAAACTTTGTCAGATGTATTGTTTGGTCATGGGACATCTGTCAACGTCAAAATTGTTAGGGTCAAGGTCATAATTGTGCAGAACTTGACCTTTGTTAGGTAATAATATATTAAGATATAATTATACACATGTATTGAGTTTATTATTTATCATGACATGTTGATAACAATGCATTGACAGACACTTACTTTTTCACATTTTATCAACTTTACTTTCTTTTTGCATAGTGATACCATTTAATATCTGATTTTCTTAGAAGGGCGAGACACCCTCAGCCTGAGGTCTTGTATTGAAAGCATTATGCAAACAGCTGCTCGATAACAATATCGCTTTTTTTACCTGTCTATTGTTGAACAAAGCGTTATGCAAACATGTGGATTAACGTTATAGTCGTATTTGGTGTTTCAAAATTTCAAATGTTAGGTTTTTGAAAATTTATAATTCTATTCCAACATATTTCATGTAATAAAATTTTGGGAAGCAAGACCAGTGTTATAACGGGATCCGCTTTAAAACGGAGAGTTTTATAGCGGAGTGCCAGTGTATTAAGTTAAGCAGCCAACAGTATAAAGCCTGGTGAGATGCCATGGATGTGCCTATACTGGTGGCACAGGCTTCACAACATAGGTTCAAGCAGTCAATGGTTAAAATGATCTCGCTTTGCACATTAAAGTGTTTGCACATATTTGATTTATGACTACATGTCTGATAATTTGAGCCAGATCCCCCTGTGCATATATGCAATTAAATAGAATTTAAAACATTGTAACAAAGGGAGAAATTGCTATTCATGAGCAACTTCTTCTTTTGCCTCAATGATTTCTAAAGACATCTGCCTCTGATGCGTCAAAGCGTTTCAGCAAGTGGGAATGGGCTAAGAATCTTGAAGTCGAGTCAAAACACTGAGGTTGTTGGAATCTGGGGCTGATCTTAACCCTTTCCCACATACAGACGCTTTCTGATTCCTCTGCAGCAGACAATTTTAGAAAAAAATGTTGTAAGGTGGAAATTACTCTAAGTGAGCAATTTTTCCTTTTGCCAAAAATAATTCCGACTTTTTTCAATAAATATACTTCCATTTATTGAGATTTTCCATATTTTGTCCAATATGTTTCCAAAGTTGTATGCTGAAGATTTATAGTATATTAACCCTTTCCCACCTACAGACGCTTTCTGACGCCTCTGCAGCAGACGACTTTTGAAACCATTGTGGCATAAGGATGAATTGCTCAATGAGCAATTTCTCCATTTGCCACAATGATTTCAACTCTATTCAATAATCATACAATCATTTATAAAGATTTTTTGGACTTGATAATTTCCAAGTCTTCTGCTGCATATTTGTTGTATGTGGGAAAGGGTTAACCTCCTAATTTAAATTTGGCTAAGTTGAAGCATGTAAAAAGTAAGGAGGGGGTTGACATAACATTTATGTTATTTTATAGTGGCACTGCTTGGCTCCTGCAAGTGCATTGGATTGCAAACAACGAGGTTGTATTTACTACAAATGATGGCTATGTCATCTCCTACTACATACAGGAAGAAGCTAAGGTAGGTTTGTTTGTCAGAATGGTATTCACACAACTTCCAACCAAATTTCAGTTATGTCTGGCTTTCCTGGGTTAATTAGATTAAACTTCTTTGTTTTACATCGATTGTGCAACAAGCTTTCAACTTCTATTTATAACACTGTAATGCCTGCTTCCTAGAGACCTTACCAGTACTAGCCCTATTTGTGTGGTGGAATCGAGAAGGCAGACTATGCTCATAACACGATTTGAAACCCAGGACCTTTTGTACAGAGGATGAGCAATTTCTCCTTTGGCCACAATGTTTTCAAATTTATTTAAAAATTAAGCTATCTTTTACGGAGATTTTTTCAGGATTTTGTCACCATTTTTCAAAGTCTTCTGCTGCAGTATGAGCAATTTCACCATTGGCCACAATGTTTTCAAAGTCGTCTGCTGCTATTGCGTTAAAATGCGTCTGCAGGTGGGAAAGGGTTAAAGTCATTTGTTATAAGAAGGTGACACATGTTTCATCGTACACTCTACTTCCCACATAAGACAATTCTGCAGCAGACGACTTTGAACATATTTTGTCAAAAAATAGAAAATCTCTATATTTGAATGGATAACCTATGACTAAAAGTGGAGAACATTGTGGCAGAAGGAAAAATTGCACGTTTTGAGCAATGTCTTCTTTTGTCACCATGTTTTCAAAAAGCTGTCTGCTCCAGAGGCGTCAGAAAGAGTCTATATGAGGGAAAGGGTTAAGTTCTCATATCTAATTTTACCAGAATCAGATTATCGTGAAAATGAACCGACCAACCCTTATACCTCGTACCAGTGTATCACCCGACATTGCTGACCATAAGGTGAAGGAGAACTGGATACTGGCAGTGGACGGAAAGAAGGAGGACTTTATAACAGGGGACTCTGACGGACAAGTTTCCTATGTAAACCATGAAGATCAAAGGGTATCTAGAAAGGTATGTGTAATTGATTTTTTTTCCCACATATAGATGCATTTTGACGTATCTGTAGAGGAAGATATTTGAAAATACTGTGGCAAAAAGATAAATGAGCAATTTTTTCTTTCGCCACAATGTTTTAAACTCTATTCAATCAGTCTACTTTATGTTTATAGAGATTTTCCAAAAGTTTGCTTTTATGTCATCTTCAGCAGCCAACTTGCGAAGCATCTTGGAAAAATATTAATATAATAATAAAATTGAAAATATTGTGGTAAAAAGAGGAATTGCTCACGAGCAATTTCCACTTTCCCACAATGTTTCAAAAATGATATGCTCCAGGGATGTCAGAAAGCGTCTGTATGTGGGAAAGGGTTAAGTTGTTTGCTTTTCAAACATCGCTAGAAAAGGTTTTAGATATCTCCAAAAGTAAAGGTATATAAAGAATTGAAAACATTTTAGGAAAAGAATAATTGCTCATTTTAGTGATTTCTCCTTTTCCCACATGTTTTCGAACATTGACTGCTATTCAAAATGTTTAAAAACCTAGTAAAAGTTTTAAATTAAAAAATAAACTAAGTACTGTCAGTTGATGGGAAGAAAAGTTACTTTATGAACTTTTTTCTCCTTTTTGCGCTATGTTTTCTTTTGATGCATCGCATATTTTTACCGAGATGTTTTCAAAGTCATTGCAGTTGATTTATTGTGTGTCGTCAAGGGACAATAAACATTTTTATATTATAGGTACACGCATCACCAGTGACCTGTGTTGTGAAAACTAATCAGTACATCTTCACCGCGTCGGAGGACAAGACCATCAAAGTATGGGATGAAAACATGATACAGGTGTGTAGAAATAATTTACGGTCAATTTCTTGATCCTTTATTTCATACAAACAGCTAAGACGCTTTATTCAGCGGACAATTTGAGAAAACACTTTGGGAATAGGAGAAATAGCTTTTTAAAAAAAAAGAATTAAATTCTCCTATTCAAACCTGAATAAAAACTAGAGATTGCTTTTTTGAAAAAGCGCTTGTCTCCCCATTTGTGTGGTCGTAGGGGAGGAAAAGAAATGATGGAGATGAATTTTTTAGTTTTGGACTGAAGATGAAGCAACAGTGACAATCCTCAGTTATTGAGCGGAAACCATTTTTCAGCTGAGGGTTACCATGACCTTGGTCTTTGACCTAGTGACCTCAAAATCAATAGGGTCATTTGCTGCTGGTGACCAACCTGCACACCAAGTATGAAGTTCCTGGGCCCAAGCAATCTTCAGTTATTGAGCGAAAACCATTTTTCAGCCAAAGGTCACCGCGACCTTGACCTTTGACCTACTGACATCAAAATCAATAGGGGTCATCTACAGGTTAGGACCAAGCTGCACACCAAGTATGAAGTTCCTGGGTATAAGCGTTCTTGAGTTATTGAGTAAAACACATTTTTCAGCTGAAGGTTACCGTGACCTTCGACATTTGACCTTGTGACCTCAAAATCAAACAAATTTAATAAAGGTAATTTACTGGTTAGGACCAACCTGCACACCAGGTATGAAGTTCCTCAACATAAGCATTCTTTAGTTATTGACAGGAAACCATTTTTCAGCTGAAGGTTACCATGACCTTGACCTTCAAGCTAGTGACCTCAAAATCAATAAGGGTCATCTACTGGTGGTGAACAACCTGCACACCAAGTATTAACTTCCATGGCCAAAGCATTCTACAGTTATTAAGCAAAAACAATGTTTCAGCTCATTGTCACTGTGACCTTTCAGCTCAAGGTCACTGTGACCTTGACTTTGACCTAAAAATAAATAGGGTCTTCTACTGGGCATGGCCAACCTGCATACCAAGTATGGAGTTCCTCGGCCCAAGCGTTCTTCAGTTATTGAGCGGAAACCATTTTTTACCTCACAAGGTCACCATGACCTTGACCTTTGACCTTCTGCCATCAAAATCAATAGGAGTCATCTACTGGTCATGAGTATGAGTACCAAGTATGAGCGGAAACAAGTGTGACAGATGTGACCTTGACCACTGTGACCTTGACCACTGTGACCTTGACCTTTGACCTAGTGACCTTAAAATTAATAGGGGTCATTTGCTGGTGGTGACCAACCTGCACATCAAGTATAAAGTTCCTGGGCCCAAGCAAAAACTATTTATCAGCTCATTGTCACTGTGACCTTTCAAGCTCATGGTCACTGTGACCTTGACCTTAGACGTACTGACCTCAAAATCAATAGGGGTCTTCTACTAGGCATGGCCAACCTGCATACCAAGTATGGAGTTCCTCAGCCAAAGCGTTCTTCAGTTATTGAGCAGAAACCATTTTTTACCTCACAAGGTCACCATGACCTTGACCTTTGACCTTCTGTTATCAAAATCAATAGGGGTCAGCTACTGGTCATGACCAACCTGCATACCAAGTATGAAGTTCCTACGCCCAAGCGTTCTTCAGTAATTGAGCGGAAACAAGTGTGACAGACGGAAGGACGGACGGACGGAACGGGCAAAAACAATATGTCACCCCCATGTAATGGGGGAGACATAATTACTTATTGGGTCCTATATACTTTAAAAAAAATCTACTTGTTAAATAATGCCCCATTTTAATGACAACTTTCATTATAAGCAATGCCTCCTTTTGCCACAATGATTTCAAAAGTCGTCTGCTGCAGAGATGTCAGAAAGTGCCTGCATGATGGAATGGGGTTAAAAAGATTCTGTAACATTGATACGTTATTAGTCTTTTTCAAATGTATGTACATGTAGTACATACATCAATATGGGATTACTTTTGCCCTCCTTGGTGCTCAGGGTTGCTGATGTCAGAATAAATGGACGAGTAGAACTGATAACTTACTCACAAAATGCTGTGATATTCAATCATGTAACTGAATTTATTTTGAAAGCGGTGTATAACACCAAATAACCAATCAAAATATCGCCGCAAAATGACAAATTGCTCTTTATGAGCATTTACTCCTTTTGCCACAATGTTTTCAAAAAATTGTCTGCTGCAAGTGGGAAAGGGATAAGAGAAAAAATTGAACGGTTCCGATAGCAAAATTATATTTTCAGTTATTTACACAGATAGAAAATGTGACCTTTGACATATCAATGCGAGAAATTTAACCTCGTTTTATGCCGTTTCATTTAAGGTTGGACAATTCTTCACCCAATCTCCGATCACAAGTATGCAGCTAGTGGACAATAGATCAAGCAAGGCCATCACGCTGGTGTACGGAGACAACCTGGGGTTTGTTCATTACCTTGTGTGGAAAACCGGAATGGGAAATTAGAGGTTACCACTAGCATTGTTCTCAAGACAGTTTCAGGAGTCATGTATAACTAGTAGAGGTAGACTTTGAAACATGAATTGTGAGATGTGGGTACTGCATTGATGTTTAGTCATTTATAGAGTATTAATGTAGGCAAGACTGCATTAAAATCTACATTTGACAATTTGAGGTTAACCGTATCCAACATACAACAAACCTGTAGCCGACAACTTAGAAATCATATAAGATGTATTCCTTTAACCTTTATTTGGTAAAACATGTAGGTGCAAGTTTATGCCTGAATTGCAGATAAACTGAGAAAAGGAGATATTATATAACAAGCAACTTCAAATTCCAGTGTTTTTAATAATGCTTGTAAGAAAAGTTGCTATCATATTGTGAATACATGTATGTAATAATTGTACTCGACCCTTGTCACATAAAGCAAATCGGCAGATGACTTAGCAAAGAAATTTGCACAAAAATATTGAAAGTATGAGTATTGAATGGGGTTGAAAACATTGTGGCAAAAGATGAAATTGTTCATTATGAGCAATTTCTTCTTTTGTCGCAATGTTTTCAAATGTTATCTGCAGTTGGGAAAGGGTTAAGTATGAGATTAACTTATGCAGTTTAAGTATGTTTAACCTGTGTCTGTAAATATTTATTCATTACATGTACTTTTATAATAAAACAGAAAAATGCAAAAAATTAAAATTATAAACTAAAGAGGAATTTATGTGTAGACAGAATGTTAAGAGATTGTGTGAGCAAGAGTGTTCCAATGAACTTAATAGTATGTATACCCTGTGAATAATTCGCCCCATGTGATTCTGGGGCATGCCTGAATGGCACAAGAATTGGGACCACTGCCAACCCCTTGCATGATCGTAAGAGGCGACTGATAGGGGTTTAACATGAATCTGGAGTATCTGCATCTCTGATTCTCCAGCAGGGGCGAAGTTTCTGGATCCATACCTCATATATTTATCTTGAAGTACAGCAACTTTTCTCCTGTCATGGCGCCATATTACCTATGTATATTGTGTTGCGGTGCCGTAAAACCCAACTAAATCAAATCTGTGAATAATTCAGGCAACACAGACAGACAGTGAAAGAATTTGTATTGTTTTTTGTGTATGTTATGTGCTGTTCATTACCTAATTTTTACTAATAACATATTCTTTGTATCATGTTTGAATATTCCTTGAAAAGGAGCCATTGTTTTTGCCGCCGAGTTCGTTAACTTGTTCCCACTTTCTACAAATCTGCAGCAGACAACTTTGTAAACAGCATAGAAAAAACATAGAAAAATCTCTATTGATGAAATTATAAACATTAAAGAGAGTAGCAAACATTGTTGCAAATGGAGAAAATTTCTCATTATGAGCACTTTGTCTATTTGCCACTGTTTACATTAGTCATCTACTGTTGATGCATTGATATGTGGGAAAGTGTTAATTCCTATCTAAACCCTTTAGTGTTGTCATATTAAATTGATTATCATTGTATATTGAGGAAATTGGGTAAAAGAGACTTGGTGATATGTGGTTTGGTTGAAAATAGTTTTTATTATCATAATTATGAAGCTTTAGAAAATTATTGTGTGACTGCTTGTGTTTTGGTTTGAAGATAAAAGTGTGTTATGAGCATGGGTTACCTTAACCCTTTCCCTCATACGACAATTCTGCAGCAGACGACTTTGAACACATTTTGTCAAAACATAGAAAATCTCTTTAATTGAATGAGTAACCTATGACTAAAAGTGGAAAACATTGTGGCAAAAGGAGAAATTGCACGTTTTGTGCAATTTCTTCTTTTGTCACTATGTTTTCAAAAAGCCGTCTGCTGTAGAGGCGTCAGAAAGCGTCTATATGAGGGAAAGGGTTAAAGACTTGTACTTTAAGAAGACTGGATCATTTTGTTGATGTATATTTTATCGAGATGGTAGAATTGATATATGTTGAATGAGAGATAAATAAGTAGATGTTAGTGTGAATATGTAACCAAATGGTAGAATTGATATATGTTGAATGAGAGATAAATAAGTAGATGTTAGTGTGAATATGTAACCAAATGCTTAACTATTTTCCACATACACAACTATGCAGCAGAAGACTTTGAATACCTCTGTGCTAAAATATGAACATTTTCTATTCATTTTTGAAAATGGTTGAAAACATTGTGACAAAAAGGAAAAAATGCTCATCATGAGCATTTTTCCTTTCGTTTTTCAAAAGTTGTCTGCTGCAGTGGCATCAAAATGTGTTTGTATGTGGTAAAGGGTTAAAATTGAGCCAGGCTCAATGAAAACTGACAAGTGTGGAACCTGGGTCTGCCTCTGCAGTGTCCACTCTTTAGATAATCATGTATCAATTTGATCAGATTGGATGGATGCGCAGCAGCACAGGCTGACAGGCTGATATAAATGTACTCTTGGTTTTTTAGCTCCACTGGCTGAAAGCCAGTCGAGCTTATGTCATGGCGAATTGTCCGTCGTGCGTGCGTGCGTGCGTTAACTTTTTCCTTTAAACGACTTCTTCTCCCTAACCACTTGGCCAATTTGGTTGAAACTTCATGGGAAGCATCCTCTCAATGTCCTCTACTAAATTCCTTCAAATTTTTTTGATCCATTCAAAATTCTGGTTTCCATGGCAACCGAAAGAAAAAAATAGTGAGAACTTAAAAAATCTTCTTCTCCGAAAGCGTCAGGCCGATTTTCAAATAATTTTGTAGAAATGTTCCTTGGGTGACCCTTTATTAGATTCCTTCAAGAAATTTTGATTGGGCGAAAAATATGGCCGCCAGGGGGCGGGGCTTTTTTGCCTTATATAGCTATAGTGAAAACTTAAATAATCTTCTTCTCAAAAAGTGTTCAGCAGATTTTCAAATAATTATGTAGAAATGTTCCGTGGGTGACCCTCTATCAGATTCCTTCAAGCCATGTTGATTGATAAAAAAACATGGCCGTCACAGGGCGGGGCTATTTTGCCTATATGGCTAAAGAGCAAACTTAAAAAATCTTCTCCTCCAAAAGTGTCAGGCCGATTTTCAAATAATTTTGTAGAAATGTTCCTTGTGTGAACCTTAATTAGATTCCTTCAAGAAATGTTGATTGGGCGAAAAACATGGCCGCCAGGGGGCGGGGCTTTTTTGCGTTGTATAGCTATAGTGAAAACTTAAAACATCTTCTTCTCCGAAAGTGTTCAGCCGATTTTCAAATAATTTTGTAGAAATGTTCATTGGGTGACCCTCTATCAGATTCCTTCAAGCCATGTTGATTGGTCGAAAAACATGGCCGCCAGAGGGCGGGGCTATTTTGACTTATATGACCATAGTGAAAACTTAAAAAATCTTCTCCTCCGAAAGTGTCAGGCATATTTTCAAATAATTTTGCAGAAACATTCCTTTGGTGACACTCTACAAGATTCCTTTAAGCCATGGTGGTTGGTAAAAAAAATAGCCACCACGGGGCAGGGCTGTTTGGAGATTTTATTTTTGCCTTATGGCCGTGGAGCGATACTGGCCCTCTTGGGCCTCTTGTTTTAATATGTCAAGGTAAGTTTTTACTGGCTCATTTATGTTTGTAAGATTTATTCTGTATTGGTGTAAGTACATCATCTTGAAAAAGAAAAACTTTTATAGACTATCGCCTTAAGGAGCCATCCATTTCTTGTTTACATAATTTTATGAGAAAAGAGCAGTTATCAAACAGTTTACAGAAGAAATCAATTTAAAAAAAAATATGCAGAGATGAATTAATTAACATTTAAAAAAAGACTTTTTAACTATCCAATGTTCGTTAAATATTACTCCAAGAACTGTTTTAAACTTAATTGAATTTGTATAAGTATTTTAGTAGAAATTATTCCAAAATACCGCAAATTCCATGGTGTTTTACCCAACATCTTTTCTGACCTGTCACATATTCCTGTTTGGGCAAGTCTTCCACTCTTTTCCATAATTCAAAGTTTCACTTTTCATAGATTTGAGGGGCGATTTTACACACGGCAGTTCTTCCTCCTATCTCCAAACATTTCATATTTAGAACCATCACAAGTCTATCTTAACTTTAGCTAGTGATTATATAAACATCATCTGTACCACAATGTTTGGTACAGAATTTCTTTTTATATTCAAAATGATACATATGATAATTTGTCACAGGTCAAGAAATGTCACGACAAACGCAGATTTGAGTTAAAAAATATTTTATTATCCCATTTTTTAATTGCATATTGCACAAACAAATCAACAGAAAAACACCAACATTTTTTTCTAAATATTAATTCTTTTGGGGGAAAAAATCATTTTAGATCGGTTGATAAAACTCAAACCTTGTGCAAAATATTTCCCGTCCCCAATTATTTCTCTCTTGAAGTTTAATGCAATCTCACAAAAAATAAGAGAGAAAAGTAGTTTGCTCATAATGAGCAATTATCCTTCGAATAAACCATTTTCTTTTTCATTTATAAGTTGTTCTCATTTTCGAGTTCAAACAATGTGATAATGCAGGGCATTGAGAGTCTTTATGACAAAATCCTTCTTCTTTTTTATGTATTTTACATACCCATGATCTTGTCTGCACTCTTTTACGTCAAAAGCTATGGACTAGGATCGTAAAAGAAGACTAATGTGCAATATTGTTGAAATTTATTTATATATTATTTGATACAAATTTTACAATAAACGATTATTTAAAGCCCTATATTGTTTTAAGTTGTACTTTTAAGCCAACTTTGTTACATGCAGCAAACTTTTGAAATCGCTCATTTAATATTGATCCCTTTCCCAAGTAATAGTATATAATTATTGAATAGTTAAAAAATGGTGTGGCAGAAGAAAAAAAATTGTTTATCATAAATGTTTTCAAAAGTCATGTACTGCAGATGTGTCTGGAAGAGTTGTCTGCTGCAGAGCGATCCATATATAGTATATAAGGGAAAGGGTTCAAGTTGAATAACATTTTACAATTGTTGAAAATGTTCCAGGGTCTGTTTTCCTGGTTTTGTGAAGCAAGAGCCAGCCCAGCCTACGCATCAGGCTCTATAATGTAGGCTGCATAACTGAACATTTTTATCTTTATATTTCTAGAATTGGCGTTGAAGTCTTCCATATGATAATTTCAAAATTCAGCATAGAATCGATTGTTTGGTGCTTTGCGCCACTTTCAACAATATTTCAGTTATATTACACGTTTCCTGGGTAAGTTACCAGTACTACTGGTTCAGTTGTAATGCTAACCCCGCAACCCTGACCACCAAGGAGGGTAGCCATTACTTCCAATTTTAAAGTCTTTCAGACGAGCCTAGACCAAATAATGCTTCGAAGCATGACTCATCCGTGTCTAGTTCTTCTGTCATTATTTAAACTAAGATCAAAGAAGACTTCTAAATATTCTATTCTGAAGTCCAGATTTAACCCTTTCCCTCATACGGCAATTCTGCAGCAGACGACTTTGAACATATTTTGTCAAAAACTGGAAAATCTCAATAATTGAATGGATAACATAGGACTTAAAGTGGAAAACATTGTGGCAAAAGGAGAAATTGCACGTTTTGTGCAATTTCTTCCTTTGTCACTGTTTTCAAAGAGCCGTGTGCTGCAGAGGTGTCAGAAAGCGTCTATATGAGGGAAAGGGTTAAGTGTCTTGAGACTTTAGTCAATTTTTAAAGTACTGTGCTCAGAAATAAATTTGCCAATGTCAATCAGTCTTGAGATGAACTCGAGAGATGTTGCAAGTGGTGTTACTCACAGAACTATCTTTGAGACAAACTCCAGTGTGATGGCGGATATGAACAAGGCCGACACCGTTTTCATTTCAGCTGGAAATGAGTTTGACACATACAGTTCTGAGGAAGATTTGGACTTAAATGTGAGAGAGGGTACCAAGAAATCTCTTTATGACATGTTTTTTGGACCGATGATGCTATCTATGGTAAAGAAACCTGATAAGAAAGGCATTATCCTTGATAAATCTCAAATCAAAGTTCTTGAAAATAAGTTTTGACTTCAAGAATGAATGAATGTATAGTGTTTATGGCGCATCGACAGCTAAGGTCATTAAGCGTGCATAAAAATACATATGAGAAGTAGTATGATTAAACAAGAGGCCCATGAGGGCCTATGCTCTACTGGCATTGATCTGGCTTGTTTCAAAAGGAACCAATATGTCATCAATATTCAAATACCATCTAAGTTTGGTGAAGATCAGATAGTAAATGGAAGCTCTATTGTGTTCACAAGCTGTATTATAGCAATTTTGACAATTTCAAGGGCCATAATCCAGCCATGCATGGGTAGACCTGGCCGTTTTGAGCTCACCAGAGCACGTTATTGTGATCACCTTTTGTCCGTCGTCAACATTTGCTTGTTACTACACTAGAGGCAACATTTTGCATCCAATCTTTATAAAAGTTTATCAGAACATATATCTCGATCAACTCTAGGCCAAGTTCGAAACTGGGTCATGTGGGGTCAAAAGCTAGGTCACTAGGTCAAATTTAAGGAAAATCTTGTTAACACTCCTGAAGCCGCATTTTCGGCTTGAGCATGTTGAAACTTTGTCAGAATGTTTGTCATAGTGATATCTAGGCCAAGTTCGAATATAGGTCATGTCGGGTCAAAAACTAGGTCACTAGGCCAAATTGAAGGAAAATCTTGTTAACACTCTGGAAGCCACATTTTAAACTTGAGCATGTTGAAACTTTGTCAGAAAGTTTGTCTTGATGATATCTAGCCCAAGTTTGAATATAGGTCATGTCGGGTCAAAAACTAGGTCACTAGGCCAAATTGAAGGAAAATCTTGTTAACACTCTGGAAGCCACATTTTAAACTTGAGCATGTTGAAACTTTGTCAGAAAGTTTGTCTTGATGATATCTAGGCCAAGTTCGAATATAGGTCATGTTGGGTCAAACACTAGGTCACTAGGCCAAATTGAAGGAAAATCTTGTTAACACTCTGGAAGCCACATTTTAAACTTGAGCATGTTGAAACTTTATCAGAAAGTTTGTCTTGATGATATCTGGGCCAAGTTCAAATATGAGTCATGTCAGGTCAAAAACTAGGTCACTAGACCAAATTTAAGGGAAATCTTGTTAACACTCTGGAAGCCACATGTTTGGCTTGAGCATGAGAGAGTTATGTCTTAAATAGCCCATTCTCAGGTGAGCGATTCCAGGGCCTCATGGCCCTCTTGTTTTCGAAAGGAATCAAGCTCTCATGGATATCTAACTACTGTATAATTTTGGTTGAGATACAATAAAAAATAAAGACTGTATCGTGTTAAACAAGCTCTATTATAGCAATTTTGACCATTTCAAGGGCCATAATCCAGTCATGCATGGGCAGATCTGGCTGGTTTTCGAAAGGAACCAAGCTCTCATGAATATCTAACTACTGTATCGTGTTAACAAGTTCTTTTATAGCAATTTTGACCATTTCAAGGGCCATAATCCAATCATGCATGGGCGGAACTGGTTTTTGAAAGGAACCGAGCTCTCATGGATATCTAACTACTGTATAAGTTTGGTTGAGATACAATCAAAAGTGAAGACTGTATCGTGTTAACAAGAAATTGTTTACGGACGGACGCACACACAGACAAATCGCCACGACATAAGCCCTTCTGGCCTTTGGCCAGTAGAGCTAAAAATTGAATATGTTTGTTAGAACTAGATGATGGGAAATGATGGAAACAGAAACAAAATCTAGGTAATGGGACAAATATATGATGTAAATCTAATATAAACAAGTTAATGTTGTATTGCAAGCAATACAAAAGTCCCCTACCAGACGAGGACAGCACATTGTGTATTGAATGTTTAATTGTTGACAAAAACAGCAATGCACTGCATACATTTTGGATAGTCCTATCAAACATTTCTCATTTTGACCTGTTAGTGTGACCTGGACCTTCCAGTTACAGGCCTGTGTCTTGTGCGCCACATGTCACCTCATCATGGTGAACATGTGTGCCCAGTAATTTGGGAATTCTGTGATGCATGGTTTCTCATTTCGATCTTTGACCTCTAAGTGTGACCTTGACATTTAAGGTACATGCCAGGGTCTTGTGCGCGACACGCCGCCTCATCATGGTGAACGTTTGTGCCAAGTTTCTTTGAAATCCTATGATGAATGGTTGAAATGGGGCCGGACAAAGTAGTCCTATCAAATAGTACTCAATTTGACTTCTAAGTGTGACCTTGACATTTGAGGTACAGGCCTGGGTCTTGTGCGCGACACACTGCCTCATTATGGTGAACGTTTGTGCCAAATTTCTTTGAAATCTTATGATGAATAGTTCAGATGTAGGCCGGACAAGGTAGTGCTATCAAACAGTACTCATTTTGACCTTTTATCTCTAAGTGTGACCTTGATATTTGAGGTACAGACCTGGGTCTTGAGCATGACACGCCGCCTCATCATATTGAACGTTTGTGCCAAGTTTCTTGGAAATCCTATGATGCATGGTGGAGATGCGGGCGAGGTAAACCTATCAAACAGTACTCAATTTGACCTTTGACCTCTAAGTGTGACCTGGACATTTGAGATACAGGCCTAGGTCTTGTGCAAGACACGCCGCCTCATCATGGTGAACGTTTGTGCCAAGTTTCTTTCAAATCCTATGATGCATGGTTAAGATGCGGGCCGGACAAGGTAAGGTGGGACTGACAGACAGACAGACGGAATCGACCAAACCTATAGTCCCCAAACCGATCTTCGATTAGTAGGGGACTAATAAGAATATATGTGTATGAGAAGAGCTTTCGCTGCAAGGAGCTGAATTTCTTGACAGCTTTCTCTGAAGACAATGTGGACCTTTTTCTGCTGCAATTTATACATTCGGATGATTTTGATTAGGACAGTCCCAAAGAGGAAGCACATTTATTTCCATGTCGACAAAAGTTTTACATCAAATTTGAAAAATCAAGTGCTTAACACACACATTACTCATAGAACAGTTGAAATGTCTGTTAAATGCCTGTTGGGGGGATGTCTTTGGTTCCCAGTTAGTATCGCTCCTTAGAAGCAGGATTGGAAAAAAAACAAGAGCTCCGCAAGTGAATGCTCATCTGTTTTTTTCTAAGTCGAAAAAGGGGCATTACAGATTAGTTTAAAAAGCCAGTTATGTGAATGGGCATTACTGATTAATGAAAAAAGCCAGAGTTATGTGATCGGGCATTACTGATTAATTATAAAAGCCAGAGTTATTTGACTTGGTAAAGTCATGGGTATTGTTCCTAGGTACAAGTGTACCAAGTTTCATTTGAAAATGCTTTATGTTTTTGTTTTATTTATGTGGTAAGCTTTAAGTTTTGTGATGACGACAAAGCCAAGGGTATCCCAATAGCCCGACTGTGTTTCGAAGAGCTAAAATGGGTGACCATCTTATTCCTGGCAAAGTCCTAAAGGTAAATATGGGGGACAACTGACAAATTTCTCGGTCAAAAATGATATGATAAACAAGAGGGCCATGATGGCCCTATATTGCTCACCTGATTCAATAGAACTTCAATAGTTTTCAAAGTTTTTATTCTATACATATAAGGAAAACAAGCAAACCCCCTGGTGACCATGTTTTTCAACGGATCGGACATATTTGAACAATCTTGGTAGAGGGTGCCCCAAGGAACATTTGTGCAAAATAATGTTCAAATCGGGCTAATACTTTTGGACAAGAAGATTTTTAATGTTTTAATAACGCACATATAAGGAAAAAAAGCTTCGCCCCCCCTGGCGGCCATGTTTTTTCAACAGATCAACATATATTTGAACAATCTTGGTAGAGGGTGCCCCAAGGAACATTTGTGCAAAATAACTTCAAATCGAGCCAGTACTTTTGGACAAGAAGATTTTTAAAGTTTTAACAATGCACATATAAGGAAAACAAGCTCCGCCCCCTGGCAGCCATGTTTTTCATCGGATTGGAAATATTTGAACAATCTTGATAAAGGGTGCCCCAATGAACATTTGTGCAAAATAATTTTCAAATCGGTACTTTTGGACAAGAAGATTCTTAAAGTTTTAATAATGCACATATAAGGATAATAAGCTCCGCCCCCTGGCGGCCATGTTTTTCAAATTTGAATAATTTTCAAATTGGTACTTTTGGACAAGAAGATTTTTAAAGTTTTAATAATGCACATATAAGGATAATAAGCTCCGCCCCCTGTCGGCCATGTTTTTCAACGGATCGGAAATATTTAAACAATCTTGGTAGAGGGTACCCCAAGGAACATTTGTGCAACATAATTTTTAAATCAGGCCAGTACTTTTGGACAAGAAGATTTGTTAAGATTTGGCAATTTTCCCCTTTTCTGATGCCGCAGCAACCAAAGTTCTACTTGGAATTAAATTCTTTGAACAACTTGGACCATTCCTGTGAATTTATTTTGAAATCTGTCCATTGGTTTAGTAGGAGAAGTCATTTGTAGGAAATTGTTAACAGACGACGACGCCTGATGGTGAGTGATCACAAAAGCTCACCTTGCACTTCATGCTTAGGTGAGCTAAGAAACAAGACATGGGCCTATGCTCTACTGGGATGGGGACAAGAAAGGAAAGAGGAATAAGCAAGTCTAGTTTATCATGAACTGTGTATTTATTAAAATGAACAAGTAATTTGGCAAGTTGCTGAGTGTAACTGGTGATGTGTTTGTAAAGTGAACTACAGACATAGTATTGATAAAACAAAGGTAGATGGAATGCAGTTGTTGACTAAATATTTTTGTGTATGCCTTTATCAAATATACGATACATATAAGGAAGCATGCAAGTTTAATTCATGTTTTGAATAGATATATTAACAAAAGGTGATGGATAAAAACAATGCGAAATATTACCCGACACGAGAAATTAGTTGTGTATGTCTGCATCATTATGGAGACAGAAGGTTGTAATGTTCGCAAGTAAGACAGGCAAGTCTCTTTGTAGGTATTGGGTAGACTTTATCGTGTTCACAAGCTCTGTTATAGCAATTTTGACAATTTCAAGGGCCATAATCTAGTCTTGCATGGGCGGATCTAGCTGGTTTGCGAAAGGAACCAAACTCTAATGGATACCTAACTACTGTTATAGCAATTTTGACAATTTCAAGGGCCATAATCTAGTCTTGCATGGGCGGATCTAGCTGGTTTGCGAAAGGAACCAAACTCTAATAGATACCTAACTACTGTGTAACTTTGGTTAAGATCAGATACTAAATTGAGCCTCTTTTGTGTTCACAAGTTCTATTATAAGAATTTCGACAATTCCAAGTACAATAATTCAGTCTTGCATGAGCGGATCTGGCTGGTTTGCGAAAGGAACCGAGCTCTCATGGATATCTAACTACTGTATAAGTTTGATTAAGGTATTGGATTTGTTATGAAAACCTCCACTTGAAACTCTTCAAATTTAATGCTTTAGCCTATGTTGTTAAGCACAGGACTTCAAATCTGTTGAGGGGTTTCAAGGAAGTGGTTCGAACCCCTCCAGAAGCGCAACTATTTTTTTTTTTTTTTTTCTTATTTTTTTTCATTAGCTAACACTTTTTACAGAAGTTTATATTGTACTTTCATTAAAATGTAATCAAATACATTTCTATACATAAATATTAACTTATTTGAAGGTTTTATTACTTGCAGTCACGGCTGAAATAGGTGGTTGGGAATTTCAAACTCTACTTTTTTAAAATGAGACGGTAAAACATTTAGATTTTTTGGCATAATGTTCCGAAAAGGTTAAAGTTAATTATAAACTAGAAATATCACTGAAGGTGATGAATACCCCCAGCTGGTGCCTGACAATATATACATATGTAAGAGAAATTCAAGGACGACCATGCCAGGGTCATGACAATAGCTCTCGTTTTTTCAAAAGTCGAGCTAATAATTCCAGTGCAATACGCCGACAATATGCACAACTAGGCTTGGTATCAATCATTCTTTAGAAGTTATATTGAATTCTGACCAAGGGTTGCTGAGAAATAGTATTCACAAGAAATGTCCACAGACCAACGGACCGACCGACAAACAAACTGACCGTCAAGCGTGACTCCTATATAGCCCCCATATACTATGTATCTGGGGGTATAATAAAGAACAGGTCATGAGTATTTCTAGAACTTGTTGATTACAATAGAACAAGTTGTTTTTTTTATTTTTTTTTTTTTTTTTTTTAAATAAAGGGGCATAATGTTTTGGGGTGGGTGGGGTACCATTTTTATTGATAAAGCATTCTATTTGAGATATATTTAAGCATAATCTTTATTCTTGTATGCATTGATATTTTTCAACACAAATATGTGCCTAAATACAAAATTTAACAAAAGAAAATTTCCTGTTTATTGATGATAGATGTTGAAAAGACAACCTACGGACAGATTAAGCTGCCTTTTATTTTGTCACCTATCTTATATAAAATAACATGTTATGGGAAAACAAGACGGTAAATGTTTTTTATATTTAAGTATATCTTAAATATAACAAAGTAGTAAATAATGATATCTAACATTAATGGTTAATTGTTATAGTAATAATGCTAGATGACTTTTAAATTACAAAGTTGCCGAAACCTTTTTTTGAAAAAGCAGATTTCAGAAGGGGGGTAGGGTGATATTTAAGAGTTTTTTTCTTTTTTACTTAATGTATTTTAATGTATTTTATTTTCATTGGTGTTTATTTTAATCAGCAATGTTCTTTTGAAGTAAAAGAACCCTTTATACATCATTTTTAAGACATGTATGAAAATTAAAGCAATTTTATTGTGTTTAGTTGTTGTACATTTTTTGCCATCTCAAGGTTTGAGGCATTGACAACAAAAAAATAAAAAATAATTTCCATCATAGACGGTAAAATCTTCTAAAATTTCAGAAATACATGTCTCAATGGATGAAGATAGCAAGGGAAACAAATTTAGGCAACATTGTGATATTGACCATTACAGATTCAATACCTCAAGATACAATCAAAACTAAAGACTTTATCGCGTTCACAAGCTCTATTATAGCAATTCTGACAATTCCAAGGATACTCCAGTCTTGCATGGCCGGATCTGGCTGGTTTGCAAAAGGAACCAAGCTATCATAGATACCTAACTACTGTGTATGTTTGGTGAAGATCAGATATTAAATGGAGCCTCTATTGTGTTTACAAGCTTTATTATAGCAATTTTGACAATTTCATGGACCATAATCCAGTCTTGCATGGGCGGATCTGGCTGGTTTGTGGAAGGAACCGAGCTCTCATGGATATCTAACTACTGTATAAGTTTGATTGAGATACAATCAAAACTGAAGACTGAATCGCGTTCACAAGCAATTTTTTTACGGACGCACAGCATAAGCTCTTCCAGTCTTTGGCCAGTAGATCTAATAACCAACCAATGTCAAAAACAGGTCCGTCCAAAACCATGAGATGTAGGAAAAGGGTAAGAAACATAGACCAGTTGAAAAGAAACATAACGAAACGTAGGAGAAATGAAGGTAAGGAATATGTTACCAAAACAGATAATGTCAAACAAGAGGGCCAAGATGGCCCTAAATCGATCACCTAATTGATAGTAAATTAGTAGCAAATATTTAACTGCAAATATCTGGAAAAATTTGATCAAGGATTGCAAATGAAACTGCAAGGAGTGGACAGTTCTCAAGAAACAGCTTATCAGTAAAGGCCATTTATATCTTGAAATCTAACAAGAACTTTAATAAGAATGGAATTATAAAGTTTTTGTCATTTTGCACCTTTCCTGATGCCGCCTTGCTGCCCTGTTTTTCAACGAAATCAATATGGCTTCAACAGTTTATTTAGAGTGTCACTTAAGGAACATTTCTACCAAATTATCTTGCAATCGCACAAGCAGATTATGGAGGAAAAGGATTTTAAAATTTGGGTATTTTTCTCACTTTCTGATGCCGCAGCAACCTAAGTTCTCAATGGAATTTTAAAAATCTTTGAACAATTTTGAAAGAGGACCACCAAAGGAACATTCCTGTGATGTTTTGTGGAAATTGGTCTATTGAAATGGTAGGAGTTGGTTGTCATTTGTAGCTAAAAGTTCAATTTACCCCTTTTGTGATGACGCCTTGATTGTGTAACCAATCAAAACGGTTTAAACAAATTAAATAGCGGATCATTACAGTAAGATTCGTATTATATTTTCTTAAAATCAGACAAACACTTTCATAAAAATGGAATTTTCAAATTTTGTCATTTTGCCCCTTTTCTGATGCCGCCTGACTGCCATGTTTTTCAACCAATCAGTATGGCTTGAACAATTTTTATAGAGGGTCACCCAAGGAACATTTCTACCAAATTATATTTGAATCTGACAGGCAGATTCGGAGGAGAAGATTTTTGAAGTTTGGACATTTTGTCCCCTTTCTGATGCCGCAGCAACCAAAGTTCTCAATGGAATTTAAATCTTTGAACAAATTTGAAAGAGGACCACCAAAGGAACATTCCTGTGATGTTTTGTGGAAATTGGTCTATTGGAATGGTAGGAGTTGGTTGTCATTTGTAGCTAAAAGTTCAATTTACCCCTTTTGTGATGACGCCTGTTTGCTATGACTGTGTAACCAATCAAAACGGCTTTAACAAATTAAATAGAGGATCATTAAAGTAAGATTTGTATTATATTTTCTTAAAATCAGACAAACACTTTCATAATAATGGAATTTTCAAATTTTGTCCCTTTTCTGATGCCGCCTGACTGCCATGTTTTTCGACCAATCAGTATGGCTTGAACAATTTTTATAGAGGGTCACCCAAGGAACATTTCTACCAAATTATATTTGAATCTGACATGCAGATTCGGAGGAGAAGATTTTTAAAGTTTGGACATTTTGTCCCCTTTCTGATGCCGCAGCAACCAAAGTTCTCAATGGAATTTAAATCTTTGAACACAAATTAAATAGAGGATCATTAAAGTAAGATTTGTATTATATTTTCTTAAAATCAGACAAACACTTTCATAATAATGGAATTTTCAAATTTTGTCATTTTGCCCCTTTTCTGATGCCGCCTGACTGCCATGTTTTTCGACCAATCAGTATGGCTTGAACAATTTTTATAGAGGGTCACCCAAGGAACATTTCTACCAAATTATATTTGAATCTGACATGCAGATTCGGAGGAGAAGATTTTTAAAGTTTGGACATTTTGTCCCCTTTCTGATGCCGCAGCAACCAAAGTTCTCAATGGAATTTAAATCTTTGAACAAATTTGAAAGAGGACCACCAAAGGAACATTCCTGTGATGTTTGGTGGAAATTAGTCTTGCGGTTCAGGAGGAGATGATGTTTAAAGCTAAAAGTTAACGCCGGACGGACGGACGGACGGACGGACGACGGACGACGGACAAAAAGTGATCAGAATAGCTCACCTTGAGCCTTCGGCTCTAGGTGATCTAAAAAGCCAGAGTTGTCAAACCAGGATGTGTTACAAAATGTAGGTATAAGTGTCACCAGCACTTTAATGCAACTGAAAGGCAGAAATTATTTCACAGGTTCTGGCAAATGGGTGATATCAACAAACAAAGAAGCTTTATTTCAAAGTTTGCCTGCATGAAAAAGAGGACTGAGAGAAAAGGTAAGTCACAGAGGCGAACTATTTCAGTGTCCTACAACTTTCCAGTCCATGACAACACTAACGCTGTAAAAGTTTGTAAGACATTCCTTTTACACACTCTTTTTGTATCTGAAAGCTAATAGGCTATCGGCAACAGGGTTTTTCCAGGATGACAAGAGAGGAAGGCATAACAATCGCCCAAATCGAGTATCCCTGAAATGGTAAACATGGTAAGGTCTCACATTGAATGTTTTCCAACAATGGAGAGCCATTAATGCAGGAAAGACACAAACAAAGACTATTTGGGCTCTGACTTGAGTGTTTAAAAATTCTTTGTAATTAAAGAAATGCAGAGAGGTGTCACAAACTCCAGTTTTGCTCTCAATTTACCGAAAAATATTTGACTACGAAATTCGTATATTACAGTTACAGTTACAGAACATCACTTAACAGACGACTGGGAAATGAAGAGTAACGTACTGATGACCCGCTCCATGCCTGAACGTCATACAGGTGTCAACATAGCTGAACGATTACAAGACTGCGTAGCTGAGTTTGGTTTAGAAAACAAGATAGAGGCCTGCGTACATGACAACGCCCGAAATATGGACTGCGCCGGTGATCTTTGTCCCTAATGGTAAGACAGCTCCTGCTTTGCCGACACCTTACAACTGTGCATCAAACCGGGCTTGAATCTAACACAAGTAGAGAAGACTGTCAGCAGGTGCCGTAAAATGGTGGGACATTTCAAATATTCGACAACACTTACCGCAGAAATGAGAAAACGTCAAAAGCTTTTTGAGATGCCAGAACACGAACTTATACAAGATGTATGTACGCGTTGGAATTCTACCCAACATATGTTAGAGCGAATGTGTGAGCAACGCCGTGTTGTCACAGACATCATGATAGACACCAAGGTGACAAAGAAATCTGACAGCCACTTACAGCTTACAGAAAAAGAATGGGAGAATATGTCCGAGCTGACGTTTTGAAGCCCCTAACCCAGGTGACAACATTCCTGTCTGGCGAGAAAGACATTTCCCTCAGCTACGTGTATCCAATAGTATGTGGACTTGTAAACAACAGCCTTAAAGTAAAACCAGACGACAGTGTAATTTCCGTGAAGGTGAAAGAGTGTATCGTGCAAGAACTGATTCGTCGTTTTAAGCCCTTTCAAACTGAGATAGCTACAACTTTACCTGCCCTAGCATCATTATTAGATCCTCGCTATAAAAGACTTCCTTTTTTTTCACGCGACCAGCGTAATGCCCTCGAAGATGCCCTCGAGTCCCGTCTAGACGACATACCGCTCAGACTACCAAGCAGAGATACAACCGAACCTCCGCCATGCAAGATTCAAAAGACACACGCGCTAGAATTCCTCAATTTTAAACCAACAGATAAAACCAGCGATAGTGGTGAACTTAGGGAATATTTGAAGGAGAAAGCAGAAAATGTTAACCCTTTCGAATGGTGGAAGAGGGAAGAACACAAGTATACTCGCCTTTTTGCAGTCGCGAAACAGATTCTAGCTGTACCTGCTACATCCGTCCCATCTGAAAGAGTGTTTTCTACAGCCGGGCTAGTTGTGAACAAGTTAAGAAATAGACTTTCTCCTGATCTGGTGGACAGCATTATCTTTTTAAACAAGAACATTTTTCCAGTTTCAGAAACAAGTGACAATAGTGATATGCAAATAATGGCTTATGAGGGAAACATGAAAATTAAACTAACAATATACGCAGTAAATGGGGACACATTCACTTTTAGGAAATTTTGCGATAAAGGTCATTTCTGTTAGGCGTGTAAATATTACGGACACCGGTTTAATTGAAAACCGAAAGAAAACAAAAAACATTCTGATTGTTTATTTATATTTCTTTTTGCATTGACGATAAAGATATTATTTTATTAAATGTATTGTTTATCATTCTTTGTATTGTTTTCCTTTCATGGCTTATGAGGGAAACATGAAAATTAAACTAACAATATACGCAGTAAATGGGGACACATTCACTTTTAGGAAATTTTGCGATAAAGGTCATTTCTGTTAGGCGTGTAAATATTACGGACACCGGTTTAATTGAAAACCGAAAGAAAACAAAAAACATTCTGATTGTTTATTTATATTTCTTTTTGCATTGACGATAAAGATATTATTTTATTAAATGTATTGTTTATCATTCTTTGTATTGTTTTCCTTTCATCGTTTGACTTGCTGTGGATGTTTACGCCAATCCAAATTCTGGAAGTATTTGTTGAATTATTTTGTTTTTAATAATAAACTTAATAAAGCAATTAATTTTCTTCAAATATTAAATGTAGAGGCGAAAATAAAAGCATGTTTGTTCTTATAAAAACAATTCAAATTTAGTGAACGAGGTCATTACCATTCCGAGAGACAAGACCTTTGATGACGGAATGAACAAAATGTGATTTCTTGCGAGTACCCGAGTACTCGATCGGAAGAGTTCACGAGTACCCGAGTACTAATATTGGGACTCGTTCCCATCCCTACTACGAATACAACATTTCATTTCATCATCCCATAAAAGATCAGTGTGACCTGTGGGTTTCATTTGAAAACTAGAATGAAAAACAGAAGGCCAAAATGCAGGATATCTACAATGTATATATAGAGAACAAGACTTTAGCATGTGAGGCAAAAGAACAAGACAAGGTAAGGGCAAAGATAGACACATCACTAGTTTGTGCATGTTTTGATTTACTGCAAATTCTTCTTACCCGCTTTGAAAGCAGCCTTTACTACAAGAGGCGCCTGAACACTTTCAATTTTACAATGTATGACATCATGAATAGAAATGGTCATTGCTTTTTATGGAATGAGTACATTTCAAACTGTGGAGCCTGTTCAATGGCAACATCATGTGTATATTATTTCATAGAGCAAAATGCACAGGAAGGTAAAAAGCACTTCATACTTTACAGTGACAACTGTAGTTCCCAGAATAAAAACAAATTTTATATTACGATGCTGTGGTTTTGCCTTTCGAACTTTAAACTTTCATCAAAAACTCACAGGTACCTAGAAAAAGCGCACACAAATGAGAACTATTGAAAAAGTGAGTAAACATGTCAAAATCTATACTACACCAAAATGGGAAGCCGTTATAAGAATGGCAATGAGAGACCATCCATACAATGTCAGGGAGATGTCATTCAAAGATTTCATTGACTTCAATATATTGTCCAAGAATATCAAAAACTTTGAAATCAATACCGACGAGTTAAAGGTCTATTGGTACCAAATAAAAGTGATTAAGATCACATCCGACAGTCCAAATGCTTTGAAATATCAGGCACATCACAATGGCCCAGTTTTCATAGTAGACCTTTTTAAGCGTCTTCTTTCAGACATCCCTGACCCCTGTACAATGATATTACCCCAGTTGAGGGAAGATGCAATTCCAATAAGCAGGGAGAAGTTTGCAGATTTATTTAGCTTGTGCATAAAGCAGACGATTCCTGCTGTTCACCACCCCTTTTTCCTCCTACTCCCACACAACACTGTGTCAAACCCCAGAGTAGCTGGTGCAAATAAGTTACAGAAATCTAGTTACATTTGTGCAGTCTTTTAATCAAGAAACCAATAGTGTTGAGACAAACTTTTTGAGCTGCCAAAATATATTAGAAAAACATAGTTCTGCAAATGCACATGCAATTTCATCTTTGTTGCTTCAGGAGCTTAGTAACAATGAACTAGATGTTAAAAAACTCACAGGATTGGCTTCGGATGTCGGAAGAAGGGTGGTGTAGCAGCATTACTGAGAAAAGAAAATCCAGCTCTTATCAACATCCACTGCATATGCCACAGGCTTGCGTTATCCTGCACAGACTCGAATGAGAGTATTTCGTATATCAAGACAATAGAAATGATACTCAGACAATTGTGGCAGTTCTTCGAAAACTCACCCAAAAGAATGGCTGCCTACATGAAATCTCAATTGGAGTTAAAATCCATCAATCTGGACCAAGACAGTTCATAGAAAGTGGCAACAAGGTTGAAGATGGCATGTCAAAAACGATGGCCGAGTCTGGATGCGTCTGTCAAGGCTGACCTCTTTGACTTTGAAGCTATTCTTCAAACTGTCTCAATTTGAAGAGAAAGATGAAACAGCTTTAGGATTGTTACACAGAATGAGAAACTTCAAGTCCCTAGGACTCATGTACGTCCTAATGAAATACTCCCTATTTTATCAGGATTGTCACGTTACTTTAAAAAAAGGATCACTAAACTTTTCAGCCATACAACCAGCTGTGCACCTGACAAAGGACCAACTGACTCAACTGAAAGAGGAAGAGTCACCCATTCAAGCTCTGAGTCAGGACATGGATTCCTATACCATCATGAGTGGAGAATTGGTTGCGAATGAGAAGTGTTCTAAAGAATTAGTAAATTTGATAAAAAATTTGTTGATAGCTTGGTGAACAACATTGACAGACGGTTCAGTGATAGTCAGGATATACTGACAGCCTTCAGTATATTCGACCTGACAGCCATGCCATCTTAAAAGGATGCAATCTCAAAACATACGGTGAGAGCCAAGTTGCTATAATTGCCGACCACTTCTTCCAAGGTGACGTAAGAGGGGAAAAGCTAAAAACGCTATGGCAGGGAATCAAATATCACATTGAAGACTTTCTTAAGCCAAACATGTCAGAGAATACCTCCAAACAAACACCCACAGAGTAGTTACTACAACAGTTACTTAGAAGTTCTGGAATGCGCCATTTCTTTCCAGAAGTTGCTTTCATGCCAGTGTCGAATGCTTGGCCAGAAAGAGGTGCAAGTGCACTGAAGATAATTAAAACAAAACAAAGGAATCAACTCAGTTCATCGATGCTTGAAGGTCTACTGACTGTTTCAGTAAATGGACCTACCATTAAAGACAGTAAGCCATTAATAAAATGAGCTGTGAAGGTATGGCTTTCAAAAAATAAGAGGAGAAATCTTCCTACACCCAGGTCCGTGATTGAAGCCAAAAAAGCTGAACCTTCATGTTATGTCCAAGATGCTTCTATGCAAACTGAAGAAAGCGTTTGCTCAAGAGATGAAATGCATCAAAAGGATGCTTTTTGAGGGGGATGAGAACATTGATGATGAAGAAGATGGTTGTTGTGATATGTAGTGTTGAATTTGAGAAAAGTTGTTGGAGAAGTCATGGTTGTTTCATGTTAAAGTTGTCCAAAATTTACATTTTTAATATTTAACAAAAAAGATTTAGAAGAAAAAACTTTTTTCAATAAAGCAATTCATTTTAGATCAAAATTGTGTTATATTGTCTTCAAAAATAACTACCCTACATGGTCAGAATAGCCCAGAATGCACGATTTCACACCTAGAAATCAAAACAAGAGGGCCAAGATGGCCCTGGATCGCTCACCTTAATTATACAATGTACTGCAATGCAAAACACATCAAGACAATTATTCTGAATGCATCCTCCACAGTGTTAACAGTATTTTCCTTCATTTGGCCCAGTGATCTATATTTTTTTACCTGATATGACCCATATTCCTACATGGACTAGATATCATTAAGACAACATTCTGACAAAGTTTCAACTTGCTCAAAGTAAAAATGCGGCCTCCGGAGTTTGAACAATATTTTCCTTTATTGACCTAGTTTCTGATCCAATATGACCCATATTCGAACTTGACCTAGATATAATTCAGACAAACATTCTGACCAAATTTCAAGCTGCTGAAGCAAAAAATGTGGCATCCAAAGTGTTCACAAGATTTTCCTTCAATTTGATCTAGTGACCTAGTTTTTGACCCGGCATGACCCATATTCGAACTTGGCCTAAATATCATTCAGCTCAACATTCTGAACAAATTTCAAGCCGCTGAAGCAAAACATGCGGCTTCTACAGTGTTAACAAGATTTTCCCTTAATTTGGCCTTGTGACCTAGTTTCTGATCCAATATGGCCCATATTTAAACTTGACCTAGATATCTTTAAGACAAACATTCTGACAAAATTTCAAGCTGCTGAAGCAAGAAATGAGGCATCCAAAGTGTTAACAAGATTTTCCTTCAATTCGGCCTAGTGATCTAGTTTTTGACCCGGCATGACCCATATTCGAACTTGGCCTAGATATCATTCAGCTCAACATTCTGAACAAATTTCAAGCCGCTGAAGCAAAATATGCAGCTTCTACAGAGTTAACAAGATTTTCCCTCAATTTGGCCTAGTGACCTAGTTTCTGACCCAATATGACCCATATTTGAACTTGACCTAGATATCTTTTAGACAAACATTCTGACCAAATTTCAAGTTGCTGAAGCAAAAAATGCGGCATCCAAAGTGTTAACAAGATTTTCCTTCAATTTGACCTCGTGACCTAGTTTTTGACCCGGCATAACCCATATTCGAACTTGACCTAGATATTTTTAAGACAAACATTCTGACAAAATTTCAAACTGCTTAAGCAAAAATTGCGGCCTCTGGATTGTTAACAAGATTTTCCTTCAATTTGGCCTAGTGACCTACTTCTTGACCCGACATGACCCATGTTCGAACTTGACCTACATATCATTAAGACAAACATTCTGATAAAGTTTCAACATGCTCAAGTTGAAAATGTGGCCTCCAGAGTGTTAACAAGATTTCGCTTCAATTTGACCTAGTGACCTCGTTTTTGACCTCATATGGCCCAGTTTCGAACTTGTCCAAGATTTTATGGAGAGTGTTAACAAGCTCAAATGTTGAGGACGCACGCCGGACAAAATGTGATCCCAATAGCTCACCTTGCACTTCGTGCATAGGTGAGCTAAAAATTACGGGGGCATGCCCCCAAACCCCCCTAGCATGCTTCGCATTCACATGTTTGAGCCTCTTCAAATTATTTGAATGCATCTTACAAAATTTCTTATTGAGAACCCTGAATAAAGCCATTAATATTTTAGTAGAACTTTGTGCCAATGGTTCAAGGGAGAGAACTGCATACTTTTTTAAAACAAATTCAAAATTCATCTCTCTTTTAATACTCTTAGACTTTCAGACAGGAAGTGCCTACAGATTATCCCTCTTTTTCCTAGCTCCTCCATTTCAAACAGGACAAAAAAGTTTCCATCTTAGTTTCATTAATAGCTAAAAACTTAGAATAATGCCTAGAAAGGAAAAATCCAACAAGATGAAGCAGGATTACAGATAAAAGATGGCAGGAAGGCGAGGCTGTGGAAATGGTCAAGCTTCTGGAGCCAGACATGGAAAAGGAGAGAAATAATCGTGCAAATAAAAGAAAGGGTAATAAGTAGGGATGTCAGCGATTAATCGGTTAACTGTATGTTTTTCGATTAATCGGTTAGTAATTCAAGTAACCGAGTACTCGGAAAAATAGATAAAATACGAGGGTCAGTCGTAAAGTTCCCGGACTCTGCGTATCATTTCGATACTACTTGTTTTAAAACCAAAATAAACCAAACCTTGGAAAGATAGATATTTACTGAAGTGATGTTGCAAATTTTACAGAAAACAACCAGCAGACCATTTTATATCAACACATTGTTACACATAACCATCAACCGCACGGAGCACTTTGTACACATAACGGGACGTCACTTCTAACGTCAGGCCTTTTCAAAGTATTCAACACATGAATTAACACATTTCTGGACTGTCTATCCACCAACTTATCGAACACACTTTATTGTTCAGTTCATCTTTTAATATGTTATAAACCGTTACGAAGCTCAAAGCCTATGATGATGCGATTTTGCAACCGTCCTTTGTCTGTTGTCGGTAACTTCGCGTGTTACAGCATGAACATCTGTCACTTAATGTTGGTCGACCGACTTTAGAGCTGTTTTCAAGTTCTTCTCTGTCGTTATTGAACAGTCGATTACAATCAAACACCATTGTTCGGCTGACCTTTCTATTCGGGTCTCGTTCCATGAATTTAAAAGTATCTGTAGGAGTCATTCCTGCATTTGCGCAATATTTTATCACCGAACGTTGCTCCGTGCGAAATGACGTTGGCGTTTTAACGATTGCACCTGTTGAAGGGTAGCATTCATCAACCTGCGATTCCATACTTGTTATGACGGATATGATGTCAAAACTTTCAGGAAGTATTCAAAAGATATGATTCTGACACTATGTCTGAAATCATGACGTTAACGCGACAAGTTTTGAAGATTTGAGATAGAAAACATCTAGATTTTGTTCCTAAATATGTATGATTTCAAACTGCTCCGTACCATGTAAACTGCATTATTGAATTTAAATGCAAAAAGCATTTATATCAAATAAATACATTTAAGTTTTTCTTTACATGACTATAAAACATCATATTTTAATATTTCCGAGTATTAATACGATTTGATAAAAATGCGTATTTTATGAGAACAGTCCGGGAACTTTACGACTGACCCTCGTATATACAGTTGTATTTCACCTTTTGTTCTTTTCAATTTGTCACACGTATCTGACCAGAGGTTAATTATTCACACCTTGATCAGAAATGTTTACATAACTGTGAAAACGGCCGCACTCGGTTGTATTAAGGACCGTTTGTTATCAAATAATTGTGGCTAATCAAACGATTAATTACAGGACAGTTTGTTTCTTTTAAAGAAAAATTTGATGTCTAATACAAGGCTAGAAATATAAAATAAGGACTTATTAATGTTATTGGAATGATTTTTGATAAATTCTAATTGTTGTATTTGTAAATTATTTACCAACAGGATTAGAAGATTTAGAGAGTAGTTTTCTAACACATTTCCCCCTGAGTTGGTATTTTAAGATATGCAGCTATGTATCTCTTTCATTCAACATATTATAAATCGTATAAAGATCACTTCGTTAAAAAACACCGATTATTTTCTCAACTATAAATCAAAAACATAAAATTAAACTAGAACTATCACTGAATGTGATTAATACCCCCCGAACATCGCCCTGATAGGAAAGGTAGTGGAATATTAAGAAACCCCACCTCAAATTCCAACTTGTAGTTTTAAAGATAATCTCCGGACAAGAAAAAAGTAAGAAAGGGCGATGAAAATTATTCTACGAACAAGAAAATATAACAAAGGGCAATAAATCTGTAATTAGCTAAAATAGAGTTATGTTTCTTGTTCACTGCACTTCCTTTCAATGTGTTGTATCATCATATGAAGTTTTATTGAATTCCATCCATAAGTTCTGAAATTATTCTACGCTCAACAAAAAGTAACAAAGGGCAATAACTCTGTAATTATGTAAATTACAGTTATGGTTCTTGTACACTGCACTTCCTCTCATTGTGCTCTACCATTGTATGAAGTTTTATTACATTCCATCTATTAGTTATTAAGTTATTCTCCGGACAAGAAAAAGTAACAAAGAGCAATAACTCTGTATTAAGGTAAAATAGAGTTATGGTTCCTGTACACCGCACTTTCTCTCAATGTGTTGTATCATTGTATGAAGTTTTATTAAATTCCAACAATTACTTTTAAAGTTATGCTCCGGAGAAGACTACGCACAAGAAAAAGTAACAAAGGGCAATAACTCTGTAATTATGTAAATTAGAGTTATAGTTCTTGTACACTGCACTTCCTCTCATTGTGCACTACCAGTGTATGAAGTTTCATTAGATTACATCTATTAGTTATTAAGTAATTCTCCGGACAAGAAAAAGTAACAAAGGGCAATAACTCTGTAATTAGGTAAAGTAGTTATGGTTCATGTGCACCGCACTTCCTCTCAATGTGTTGTATCATCGTATGAAGTTTTATTAAATTCCAACAATTAGTTTTAAAGTTATGCTCTGGACAAGGAAAATCGCCACGTACAGACCGACCAACCGACCAACCACAGGGTGACTCCTATATACCCCCTCTAAACTTCGTTTATCGGGGGCATAAAAAGTTGTTGGCTAGAAGGAATACGTTCTGATAACAAAGTTATATTCTGATTTATACATGACCAGGAAATGCGAGTTAAAAGAATAACAACAATAACAAACAAGATGTGTTTGTGAAACACTGATGCCCTCCAATGGCAACATCTAGATCAAAGTTCAAGGTCGCCAGGTCAAAAATGTTGGTACTGACAGAAAGGTCATGTCACAAGGAATACACATGTGAAATATGGTAGCCGTACCTGTTATGGTTCAAAAGTAGTGGTCAAGGTTAAAGTTTTTTTCGAGAATGGCAACATCTAGGTCAAAGGTCAAGGTCGCAAGGTGAAAATTTTTTGGTACTGACAGAAAGGTCATGTCACAAGGTATACACATGTGAAATATGGTAGCCTTACCTGTTATGGTTTAAAAGAAGTGGGGAAGGTTAAAAAAACAAGAGGGCCATGATGGCCCTGGATCGCTCACCTTAATTATACAATGTACTGCAATGCAAAACACATCAAGACAATTATTCTGAATGCAACCTCCACAGTGTTAACAATACTTTCCTTCATTTGGCCTAGTGATCTATATTTTTTACCTGATATGACCCATATTCCAACATGGACTAGATATCATCAAGACAACATTCTGACCAAGTTTCAACTTGCTCAAAGTAAAAATGCGGCCTCCGGAGTTTGAACAATATTTTCCTTTATTGACCTAGTTTCTGATCCAATATGACCCATATTTGAACTTGACCTAGATATAATTCAGACAAACATTCTGACCAAATTTCAAGCTGCTGAAGCAAACAATGCGGCATCCAAAGTTTTCACAAGATTTTCATTCAATTTGATCTAGTGACCTAGTTTTTGATCCAGCATGACCCATATTCAAACTTGGCCTACATATCATCAAGAAAAACATTCTGATAAAGTTTTATCATGCTGAAATTAAAAATGCAGTATCCAGAGTGTTAACATGATTACTCTTCAATTTGGTCTAGTGACCTAGTTTTTAACCCGGCATATATCCGAACTTGGCCTAGATATCATTTATACAAACATTCTGACCAAATTTCAAATTGCTGAAGCAAAAAATGCAGCTTTTACAGAGTTAACAAGATTTTCCCTCAATTTGGCCTAGTGACCTAGTTTCTGATTTAATAGGACCCATATTTGAACTTGAACTAGATATCTTTAAGACAAACATTCTGACAAAATTTCAAGCTGCTGAAGCAAAAAATGCGGCATCCAAAGTGTAAAAAAGATTTTCTTTCAATTTGGGCTAGTGACCTAGTTTTTGACCATATTCGAACTTGGCCTAGATATCATTCAGCTCAATATTCTGAACAAATTTCAAGCCACTGAAGCAAAACATGCGGCTTCTACAGAGTTAACAAGATTTTCCCTCAATTTGGCCTGGTGACCTAGTTTCTGACCCAATATGACCCATATTTGAACTTGACCTAGATATATTTAAGACAAACATTCTGACCAAATTTCAAGCTGCTGCAGCAAAAAATGCGGCATCAAAAGTGTTAACAAGATTTTCTTTCAATTGGACCTAGTGACCTAGTTTTTGACCCGGCATAACCCATATTCGAACTTGACCTAGATATTTTTAAGACAAACATTTTGACAAAATTTCAAACTGCTGAAGCAAAAATTGCGGCCTCTGGAGTGTTAACAAGATTTTCCGTCAATTTGACCTAGTGACCTACTTTTTGACCCAACGTGACCCATGTTCGAACTTGACCTACATATCATCAAGACAAACATTCTGATAAAGTTTCAATATGCTCAAGTTGAAAATGTGGCCTCCAGAGTGTTAACAAGATTTTCCTTCAATTCAACCTAGTGACCTAGTTTTTGACCTCATATCGCCCAGTTTCGAACTTGTCCAAGATTTTATGGAGATGAACGTTCTGATAAACTTTCATGAAGATTGGATGCAAAATGTAGCCCGTAGAGTGTTAACAAGCTCAAATGTTGACGATGGACGACGGACGACGCACGACGGACGGACGCCGGACAAAATGTGATCACAATAGCTCACCTTGCACTTCGTGCATAGGTGAGCTAAAAATTGAGAATGGCAACATCTAGGTCAAAGGTCAAGGTCGCAAGGTAAAAAATGTTGGTACTGACAGAAAGGTCATGTCACAAAGTTTTTTTCGAGAATGGCAACATCTAGGTCAAAGGTCAAGGTCGCAAGGTCAAAAATGTTGGTACTGACAGAAAGGTCATGTCACAAGGAATACACATGTGAAATATGGTAGCCGTACCTGTTATGGTTCAAAAGTAATGGCCAAGGTTAAAGTTTTTTTCGAGAATGGCAACATCTAGGTCAAAGGTGGTCAAGGTCGCAAGGTCAAAAATGTTGGTACTGACAGAAAGGTCATGTCACAAGGAATACACATGTGAAATATGGTAGCCGTACCTGTTATGGTTCAAAAGTAATGGCCAAGGTTAAAGTTTTTTTCGAGAATGGCAACATCTAGGTCAAAGGTCAAGGTCGCAAGGTCAAAAATGTTGGTACTGACAGAAAGGTCATGTCACAAGGAATACACATGTGAAATATGGTAGCCGTACCTGTTATGGTTCAAAAGTAGTGGTCACGGTTAAAGTTTTTTTTGTGCAGACAGACAGACAGACGTGCAGACCAACGTGCAGACAGGCCAAAAACTATATGCCCCCCGAATCAGAGATTCCGGGGGGGCATAAAAACTTTCTTGTCTTTGAATCTAAACGGTTAAGGTGGAATCATATAGTAACCTTTGAAATAACGTCGGATTTGACGTCAAAACGTATCGTTTTTGCGACAATGACAGTGTTGTTAAAGAAATCACCATGACTTTCTCGTTTGAAGTGGTATTTGGAAAGAGTTACCACCAGACCGAAGAAAATAAAATTACCTATGTAGTGAAGTAATTTCTATGCAACTGCCAAGACAATTAACGTAACATAAGGGGAGTTAAAATTAAACTTTCGCTAAAATATTTTAACAGTAATTCGTTTATTTCAAATTTATTAAAAATTCGCCAGAGAGATTTTTTTTAAAAACTTATATCATTTAGAGCAACCTCTTGTCTACCATTTACCAAAATTTCAAGAAAATCTATTGTGCAGATCTTTAGTAAATCGCAATGACATTAAAGCTCTGTCACGCGACAAACCGTACACTACGGAATTTAAATTGAAACGTACCCAGGGTTATTAAAATGAACTCCCGATTTTTCATAAAAATAATCAATTTTATTCTTTTATGAAAGTGGTCAACTGTATCTATTATACTCCTTTCAAATATTAAATATGTTTAAATATAAACTGACTTGTCTACTTCGCTGTTTATCTGTTAAATCATTTTTTCACATTCCATGCATTAGTATAAGTCTCAATCCGTCGCTTGCAGTTCTTTTAGAGAGGTTTTATTTCACTTATTCAAATACATGTAATTCGTCGTTTACATACATACAATTACATAAACAAATTGATACGGGAACATCACAAGGTAATTCGATATAACATGAAGTTTCATGAGTTTACATAACCCAACATTTCTGATAAGAAATTCTCCAAACAAGAGCATGGTCAGAATTATCAAGGAAGAAATTGTTAATATAATTTATTATTACTTTACTAGTTGTCACGCTAGGTATTTTGTAATGTATCTTCAGATAACAGTAAATACAGAATACGTTTGTCTTTATCAGGCAAAAAGCAAGTTTCAGCATTTCAAAGATTATAACTGTCATGCAAAGCTTTCTATCTTTTCTATCCGTGATCATGCTTTTGTTATTTAAGGAAGCACTTTATATGAAACAAAATGTGTTTGTGAAACACTGATGCCAACATCTAGGTCGCCAGGTCAAGGTCGCCAGGTCAAAAATGTTGGTACTGACAGAAAGGTCATGTCACAAGGTATACACATGTGAAATATGGTAGCCGTACCTGTTATGGTTCAAAAGGAGTGGTCAAGGTTAAAGTTTTTTTCGAGAATGGCAACATCTAGGTCAAAGGTCAAGGTCGCAAGGTGAACAATTTTGGTACTGACAGAAAGGTCATGTCACAAGGTATACACATGTGAAATATGGTAGCCGTACCTGTTATGGTTCAAAAGTAGTGGTCAAGGTTATTTTTTTTTTCGAGAATGGCAACATCTAGGTCAAATTAGGTCAAGGTGAAAAATTTTGGTACTGACAGAAAGGTCATGTCACAAGGTATACACATGTGAAATATGGTAGCCTTACCTGTTATGGTTCAAAAGAAGTGGTCAAGGTTAAAGTTTTTTTTGAGAATGGCAACATCTAGGTCAAAGGTCAAAAATGTTGGTACTGACAGAAAGGTCATGTCACAAGGAATACACATGTGAAATATGGTAGCCGTACCTGTTATGGTTCAAAAGTAATGGCCAAGGTTAAAGTTTTTTTCGAGAATGGCAACATCTAGGTCAAAGGTCAAGGTCGCAAGGTCAAAAATTGTGGTACTGACAGAAAGGTCATGTCACAAGGAATACACATGTGAAATATGGTAGCCGTACCTGTTATGGTTCAAAAGAAATGGCCAAGGTTAAAGGTTTTTTTCAAGAATGGCAACATCTAGGTCAAAGTCGCAAGGTCAAAAATTGTGGTACTGACAGAAAGGTCATGTCACAAGGAATACACATGTGAAATATGGTAGCCGTACCTGTTATGGTTCAAAAGTAGTGGTCAAGGTTAAAGTTTTTTTTGTGCAGACAGGCCAAAAACTAGATGCCCACCGAATCGGTGATTCCGGGGGCATAAAAAACACCGAGAAGAACTATCCGACTTTCTTCCCTTTGGAAAACCTTATATACAAGATTTTATAAAAGGTTTTGACTTGATTGTATTCACAGAGCTCCGCAGTTCAATTCAACTCGAGTTGTTTGAATACAGGCGTTTATTGACAGTATTACCCTGTATAGTTTGGGTAAATAATCCACGTTTATTGTCTACATACATATCCTGTGGAGTGCTATCACATCGTTGTCTGCACTATGTAGTGAGTCGTCGATGTCATTGCACAGGTGTCTGTAAATTGTAGACAGTTTATAGTCGGGTAATGATACATTTTGGTTTATAATTGAAAGAGTGTCGACAACACAAGTAATAAGGTACGAACATGTGACCAAAAGTTTGCTCTTCTACGGTTTTATGGCATTGTGATTTACTCAAAATCAACCCGATAGTTTGTCTTGAAATTTGGGTTAAGGGTAAAAACAATTATAAAGACAAAACGAAGTACCGGTAGTTTTAATATAATGGGGACATATTAAGTAAAAAAAGAAAGAATGTGTTTCATTTTCAATTCCACCATGCGCGTTCCGGCGCACGTCAGCAGTATTACGGCATAGCGTTTTACTAAAAGTCCGCCCGATATATTTCCAACAAATTTGAGTAAATTAGAGTACAAATGGTGTTCTGAATTATAATGATTTCTTTCAAAAGAAATTTCTAGGGCATTTTTTTTAGTAAATTAGACGTAATTAGTCAGCGAGTTCGTTAAAAAAAAAGTTTTGCTTTAAAATTATTTAAGGAAAAATTGTGAACTATATATCATGGCGGATTTTATATTATTCGCTTCAAATCGATGCTAATATAAGATGAGATAGTAATGGTCATTCCTTTAATCACACATAACTGCACAGCTGTGTAAACACAAATTGCAATTTAATCAAAAATTTGCTGCAAACAACAACAAAGAATACCAAGAAAGCTTTGCATGACAGGTATAGACTAAATTGCATATTGAGAACAACCTTTTAATTCCGTTATCTTATATACGATATAAAAAAACATGGGTAACATATAATATTTGTGATAATTATATTTCATATATAGAACAACAGGGAAGTAAACGAGTCAGTTTATACATATGACAAATCCAAATATTATTTTGTTGTTTTTTGCTAAATTATTTATGACTGTAATTACTTCAATTCTTTAAATAAAAACACATATATACTACCTACCATTATTCTTTAGGGGATAGCTTAAATTTAGAATGAAATTAGGAACAAATAAGTAATCATGTTAATTAACCTGGATGCGTCTCAATGTTTAATTCCGCAATGTACATTACGACGTGCGAAAGAGGTTTAACGGCACTGTGATTTATTAAAAATCAACTCAATAGATATTCTTGAAAGTTTAGCAAATGGTAGACGAATAGGTGTTCTATGTTATATCTTATTTTTAAAAAAATCTCTCGGGCGAATTTTAAATAAATTAGAAACAAGCATTTTCAGTGAAAAGATATCCCCCGCCAACGATGGCTTGTTTGTAATTGATGGCTTGTTTGTGCATGAAGGTCTTTATGTTTAATGTGCAATTGACCTTTAAATTTCAACTTCTTCGCACAAGATCAAGGGGAAAGAATAAAGTTATGACACTGTTTTATCCCGTTCCGCGCCAAATTATAAAATATCGACTGGGATTACTTTATGATAAAATATTTTAACGAAATAAATCAGAGGGACGATTAAATAAAACTGTATTTTCCGAAACTGCTTACTCGGGAACATCAATTATTGCAAAATAGTGCAGTCCAACATAAGACGCCACCTTTAAAAGCGGCGTCTTATCTGGAACTGCACTATTTTCAACAGAGTATTTATGCGGTGAAAGGGTTAATAATCAATATTACAAAACTAAAGGGGTGTCATTTGTTATTTCTTAAATAACACAGGAAAAATGTGAATACTAGGTTTTGCTTCTTAAACCAACAGTGACACAAATACAATAGATATCTTTACTCTTCTTAAAGTGGAGCTAAAATGCATGGATAATTATGTATCAGACAGTGTTATAATAAATGTAAATGATTTGATACCATATTTATTCAGAAGTTCATTGCAGGATGTTGGTTCATATCACATTCAAGTTTCATCAAATTCTAGCAGCTAGTTACTGAGAAATAACTGTAGGCGTGGATTCTTTAATAAATCAGGGGCAGTAACTCTAAAAAAAATAAGGAATCCAAAAAAGAGTTGGAGGGGAATAATGGCAGGAAGTTGGTTAATATTACATTCAAGTTTCATCAAATTCTAGCCGCTAGTTACTGAGAAACGGCTGCGAACGATTATTTTTTAATAAATCAAGGGAAATAACTCTAAGAAAAATTGACTAATCCAAATGAAAAATGAACAGGCATCATCCCAGTATAGTGGTTCATATTTATTTTAAGTTTCATGAAATTCTACCAGCTAGTTACTGAGAAATGGCTGAAAACGTAGATTTTTCAAAAAATCAAGGGCAATAACTCCAAGGAAAATTGACTAATCAAAAAAAAAATTGGACGGGCATCATCCCAGTATAGTGGTTCATATTTATTTTAAGTTTCATGAAATTCTACCAGCTAGTTACTGAGAAATGGCTGAAAACGTAGATTTTTCAAAAAATCAAGGGCAATAACTCCAAGGAAAATTGACTAATCAAAAAAAAAATTGGACGGGCATCATCCCAGTATAGTGGTTCATATTTATTTTAAGTTTCATGAAATTCTACCAGCTAGTTACTGAGAAAATGCAGGTGACGGACGGACGGACGGAAGGAAGGACGTACGGAAGGACGGACGGACGGACGGACAATGCCATTTCAATATCCCCCTCCCTATTTCCTAGGCGGGGGATAATAATCAAATTACTGTTAAAATATTCTAGCGAAATTTCTATTTTAAGTCACCTTATGTTACGTTAATCGTCATGTCAGATGTATGGAATTGATATCATCACATAGGTTATTGTATTCTCTTTAGTTTAATGTTAATTTTATCCGAATCCAAATTGAAATTAGGACGTAATGGTGATTTCTTTAACAACACTGTAATTGTCGCAAAAACGACGTTATTTCAAAGGTATGATTCCACCTTAACCGAGTAACCGGTTAGTAATATCGGTAACCGTGCCATCCCTAGTAATAAGTTAATCGATTTTGAGACCATAATTGCAGTTAATTCACCTCCCTAAGGAGTTAGATCAGCCTGAAACAATTAGGTGTGGCGGGGACGCATTAGGATCCCATGTACCAGAAACAATAAAAACAACAAGAGCTGTCGGAGGACAGCGCGCTCGACTATATGCAGCGTATTCACATAAAGCACTATTACATATATATACTCTATATATAAAGCATCGGAATAGATATATACATTTAAATATATATAATTTAAAAATCAAATTTCCTAAGTCAATCAAGGGTCATAACTCCATATTTAGGATACAATGGAGTTATCTAACCTAATTGTATGATGGTCCTTAACAATGCGTGAAGTATGAAGTGATTTGAATGATGAAACTTTAACGTTGAGCTAAACGCAAATGTTAAAACTGAACGATCCATAAAATGCAAAACCTTAAAAAAAGATTTCCAAATGTTTGACACCGAAACCCGTTTGATATGTTGAAGAATTATAATTGTTAAATGAATGATCACAATTAGAAAGGAACGTTGCCAAAAATTATGAATTTATCTCAAATTCTCAAAATCAAACAAAAATCATGTTTTTTACCCTCAAAAAGTCACTCAGCATCTTCAACATTCAATGTGAAGAAAGGTAGTATATGTTATTATATTCCAAATATGAAAGCCCTAACACAAGTACTTATTGAGAAAAATTAAAAAATTAAATGAAAATGCCAACTTGCCCTAAAACTTTAACCACCCAAAATCATGTCTTTTACCGCAAACAGAAGGTCACACTCAGCATCTTCAGCATACAATATGAAGAAATGTATGAGATGTAATTATGTTCCAAATATGAAAGCCCTAGAACAAGTACTTATTGAGAAAATGTTAAAAACAAGTGAAAATTCCTACTTGCCCTAAAACTTTAACAACCCAAAATCATGTTTTTTACCCCAAAAAGAAGGTCACAATCAGCACGGTCAGCATTCAATGTGAAGAAAGGTTTAAGATGTAAATATATTCTAAATATGAAAGCCATAGCACAAATTCTATTGAGAAAAATTAAAAAATTAAAAGAAAATGCCAACTTGCCCTAAAACTTTAACCGGCCAAAATCATGTCTTTTACCCCAAAAAGAAGGTCACACTCAGAATCTTCAGCATACAATATGAAGAAAGGTATTAGATGTAATAAGATTCCAAATATGAAAGCCCTAGCACAAATACTTTATTGAGAAAAAATAAAAAAATAAAAAATAATTCCAACTTGTCCTAAAACTTTAATCAGCGAAAATCATGTTTTTTACCCCAAAAAGATGGTCACAATCAGCACCTTCAGCATTTAATGTGAAGAAAGGTATAAGATGTAACTATATTCCAAATATGAAAGCCCTAGCCCAAATACTTGCCAACTTGCCCTAAAACTTTAACCGGACGACGACGCTGGGGAGAGTAGTAAAGCTCTAATATTCTTTGAATAGTCGAGCTAAAAATTAAGCAGAATGAGTGTATTAACTTCATTGAAAGGGGCAGTTGATCTAAGAGATGCTTTTACTGGTTCTGTGTTGTGTTATTACCATTTGCTGGAATATGGAGGGCGACAGATTTTCCGCACTGGTCAGTTTTTGATTATAAGTGTAAATTAGGACATACCACCCTAGAGAAATTGAATAATGGAAGAGTTAACTTAAACTGTTTAAAATATTATTGTAGAGAATTTTAATTGTGATATAAATATACAATATTGTAGAGAATTTCAATTGTGTTATTTAGGAAATAGATCTCATTTTGAGTGATATACCGGCTCGTATATCACGATTGGGAGTTCAGGTGTGTAGTAATTAATCACGAAGGCCGAATGGCCTGAGTGATTAATTTAGGCAAACCTGAATGACACATCGTGCTATAAGAGCAGGTATATCACTCAAAATGAGATCTATTTCAATTCTAGCACTTGTTTATAACTTAATCTAGCACTTGTTTATAACTTAAAGGGATTAAAATTAAGGGAGAACTAGGTTTTGACATGACATTGTTTTCCTTGATAAAATCATGTGTAGGCTATTCTATCTTTACTCCCCATTGTATTTGTTTTGGAAATATTCGATTTGTTCAACTAAACAAGAGGGCCATGATGGCCCTGGATCGCTCACCTTAATTATACAATGTACTGCAATGCAAAACACATCAAGACAATTATTCTGAATGCAACCTCCACAGTGTTAACAAGATTTTCCTTCATTTGGCCTAGTGATCTATATCTTTTTACCTGATATGACCCATATTCCAACATGGACAAGATATCATCAAGACAACATTCTGACAAATTTTCAACTTGCTCAAAGTAAAAATGCGGCCTCCGGAGTTTGAACAATATTTTCCGTTATTGACCTTGTTTCTGACCCAATATGACCCATATTCGTAATTGACCTAGATATAATTCAGACAAACATTCTGACCAAATTTCAAGCTGCTGAAGCAAAAAATGCGGCATCCAAAGTGTTAACAAGATTTTCCTTCAATTTGGCCTAGTGACCTAGTTTTTGACACTACATGATCCATATTCGAACTTGGCTTAGATATCATTTAGATAAACATTCTCATTAAATGTCAAGCTGCTGTAGCAAAAAATGCGTCTTCTTCAGAGTTAACAAGATGTTCCTTCAATTTGGCCTAGTGACCTAGTTTCTGACCCAATATGACCCATATTCAAACTTGACCTAGATATCTTTAAGACAAACATTCTGGCAAAATTTCAAACTTCTGAAGCAAAAAATGCGGCCTCTAGAGTGTCAACAAGAGTTACCCTTCAATTTGGCCTAGTGACCTAGTTTTTCACCCGGCATGACCCATATTCGAACTTGGCCTAGCTATCATTTAGACAAACATTTTCCTTTAATTTGGCCTAGTGACCTAGTTTTTGACCCCGCATGACCCATATTCGAACTTGGCCTAGCTATCATTTAGACAAACATTCTGATCAAATTTCAAGCTGCTGAAGCAAAACATGCGGCTTCTACAGAGTTAACAAGATTTTCCCTCAATTTGGCCTAGTGACCTAGTTTCTGACCCAATATGACCCATATTTAAACTTGACCTAGATATCTTTAAGACAAACATTCTGACAAAATTTTAACATGCTCAAGTTGAAAATGTGGCCTCTACAGTGTTAAGATTACCCTTCAATTTGGCCTAGTGACCTAGTTTCTGACCCAATATGACCCATATTCGAACTTGACCTAGATATTTTTAAGACAAACGTTCTGACAAAATTTCAAACTGCTGAAGCAAAAATTGCGGCCTCTGGAGTGTTAACAAGATTTTCCTTCAATTTGACCTAGTGACCTACTTTTTGACCCGACATGACCCATGTTCGAACTTGATCTACATATCATCAAGACAAACATTATGAAAATGTGGCCTCCAGAGTGTTAACAAGATTTCGCTTCAATTTGACCTAGTGACCTCGTTTTTGATCTCATATGGCCTAGTTTCGAACTTGTCCAAGATTAGATGGAGATGAATGTTCTGATACACTTTCATGAAGATTGGATGCAAAATGTAGCCTGTAGAGTGTTAACAAGCTGAAATGTTGACGACGCACGCCGGACAAAATGTGATCACAATAGCTCACCTTGCACTTCGTGCATAGGTGAGCTAAAAAACATTTTGAAATCAGTTGTATTAACAGTCTATGAACATTTTATTTTTATTATACCTTTTTCAATTGTTTTTAAACTCATCATGGGCAATTTGTCTCATTCTAACACAACGTTTTCGACCGCGCCAAAAATGTTGGTAAAACATGTGAATGACGTCATTTAAAACGATAACGTCACCATTACAATTCAAATTTTCTAACGGCAAGCTCGTGGCTTCATTCATAAAACATCAAGCCCAACGTAGTAACGCATGCGCTCTGAGAAACGTTGTATGAAAAATACTCGGGAGGGAATTTCAACAGCCAAAAATAGTTCCGGAAATTTAGAGTTATATACTGCATTTAGATCACGCTCAAATCCTTCTTTGTGTATAGAAGAGAAATTGTCAATAGTGTTAGAATTATGTATATATCATTGTAGAGAATTTTCAAGTGTGAAATCAGACAAATGTGACTTAAGGGTTCATTGCATGGTAGATATTGGCACGTGGTTTAGAAAACAACACCAACACCCGACAAAACCCTTCGTTCGATTTTCGCGCTTTTATTTTTATAGGGTAGGAAAAATATTTAGGAGCAATATTATTTGAATTTGGACTAGTTAGTTTTTTTGCTTATTCGGAATTTATTTGGATTTCTAAAATCAGGTTTGTTCATTATTTATCTAAATGTTTTATTTTCCAGTTTTGCAACATGTACATTATTTTTGACATTTTTTTTCTTTTCAAATTAAATAGGAAAATAGGCTTTTTCGGGAGCCAAGTCACCATCGCGTTCCAGTGTAATAATGTAGAGAAATTTGGTTGTGTTATTTATGTATATATTATTATAGAGAATTTTAATTGTGTTATTTATGTATATATTATTATAGAGAATTTTAATTGTGTTATTTATGTATATATTATTATAGAGAATTTTAATTGTGTTATTTATGTATATATTATTGAAGAGAATTTCAATTGCGTTATTTATGTATATATTATTGTAGAGAATTTCAATTGTGTTATATATGTATATATCAGTGTAGAGAATTTTTATTGTGTTATAAATGTATATAATATTGTATAGAATTTTAATTGAGTTATAAATGTATATAACATTGTAGAGAACTACAATTATGTTATTTATGTATATATTAATATAGAGAATTTTAATTGTGTTATAATCAGGATTATGGCTATTGCAATAATCCCATTTATTTTGGGGCAGACAGATGGGTATGATTCTGCATGAACTAACTGCATACGGGAGCTGTACACTTAACTAGTTTGTATCAGTTTGTCATTGTTTTGTTTACATCCACATCCTGGTCTCTAGGAGTGTTTTTCGGCTTTTGCAATCGAGTAACTTGAGTAGAAAATCTGGACATGCGCAGTACACAACACAAGTAACCATTCATGAATGCCTAACACCATTCTTGTGTTGTTTACAAAATGGCGGCCTTCTGTGCATCAGCAGTGTTTTAAATGTTCGAGGAGCTGTTAGACAGTAGTGACAAGGAAACCAGCGATGCTATGATGGATACAACTATATTGTCTTTAGTTAAACGTGAAAACATTCCAAAAGTGAAGACATTCACTGAGACAATTGATAGTTTCACCGAAAGAACATTTGATGTAATATTGAATAGAATATCTCATCTTTTAAAACCAGCAACTGCACATGGTACAGACATTACTCCACTGCAAACTGAGCTGTACATTTTTCTGTTGTATATGAGTAATCAGTCCTTCATAAGAGAGATCAGCAATCTGTTCAACATATCTTTATCAACAGTTAAAGCTTGCATTAGTCGAGTGTCGTCTGCACTTTGTGATATAAAAAGCTCAATTATTCGATGGCCAAGCAGAGAACGTCAAGAAGCCATTGCTGCATCCTTTGCAAATGGCCGACTCATACAGGAATATGCGGTGCAATTGATGGAACCCACATACAACTTGCTGGAGCACCAAGATGCCAAAGAGAGTATTATAAATTATAATCGAAAGGGATTTCCTTCCGTTCAACTACAGGTACATTCCAGTTACATCTAACCGTCTAATATCAACCGGATAGCTCGATTATGGTTCTTCTTGGAACAAGTTGAGAACATTTAGAATACACGGCCTTCTTCTTTATCATTTCCTCGCGAAACAAAATTGGAAGCAAATTGGAAATGGAATTTGACTGCCGAATCTTAGAATATCTTCGCGAAACAAAACCATCGAATCTAAAAAATGAAGGAACGTTCCAGCACACAAGATGTGAGAGATACAAACAAGAGGCCACGCATTTGGCAGACAGATCCGGAAATGGTGGAAACGGCTACGCTAACCACAAGCTATGATGCTCCAGCTTCAGATGAGGTTCCCCCACTTGCTAAATACCGGATTAGCCATCATGTAATAATGTGTATTTGCTTTATTGTTTTAATGATGTGTATGGTTTTTATTTATAGTCTCTGAATAAATGTGTTGTATTGTAGGATATCACTATAGCCATATAAGGAAAAATAACACCGCCCCCTGTGGCGGCCATGTTTTTCGACCAATCAACATGGCTTGAAGGAATCTGATAGTGGGTCACTTAAGGAACATTTCTACAAAATTATTTGAAAATCTGCCAATCAGTTTGGGAGAAGAAGAATTTTCAAGTTTTTTTCGTTTTGTTGCCATGGAAACCAGAATTCTGCATGGTTCCCAAAATGTTGAAGGAATTCCAGTAAGATCATTGACAGGATGCTTTCTGTGAAGTTTCATCTAAATTGACACACTGGTTACTGAGGAGAAGATGTTGAAGGAAAGGTGACCACTCAGGTCAGTTAAAAAGGCCAAGAAAGAAGAGTTCTAGCACCCAAGAAAAGAGAAATACAAATATGTGGCCACACACTAGGCAGAGGAACCAGGAAACAGTAGAAAAGGCTACATTAGCCACAGACACAACCCATGATGCTCCGATTCCCCGAATTTCAAACAATTTTGTCGATTTTGAATATGTTATTCTTGAAACAATAGGTGCCGAGATGGGTCTGCCCCAGATGGCTTCTCGAAGTTATGTTGGATTTATATATTCAGCTTCTAGTCCCCGGTCCGTTAAGCATCTCATGACAAAAAGGAAAAGAACAGGAAGCATACATAGAATGAATGAATGTATATTGTTTTATGGCGCATCGACAGCTAAGGTCATTTAGCGCGCAATTAAATTTAATTATTCATGATCCCTGGGTAAACAAACCAGTACTAGGCTAGAAAATGTGCCTTGCCCAAGGGCACTCCACCATGATCGTAGTGCCACGACTGGGGATCGAACCCGGGACACCCGGTTTCGAAATCCCCCGACGCTAACCACTCGACCACAGCGGATTCCTGATAGCATACATAGGTGGTACATTGTACTTTCATCAAACACCAAGAAATAAACACTGATACTCCTGGGTTTTATTTCAGGGATGGTGTTCATCTGTCAGATGGGGGGGGGGGGGGGGGGGGGGGGGTTGATATGTTTCTGTTATCATGTAAAGACTGCCTATTCAAGGTTTTGACTCGTAATAGATCAGAATTTTGGGGCGAACATGGTTTTTGTAGGTTGAAATTCCGGAAAATATCTTTAAAAGTCAAACCATTATTTTAATGAGAAGTCATTGGAAGAGTTAAGGATTTTGGTCTGTAAAGGGAATTGGCTGATTACAGATCCACTTAGTAAGGAAAGAAGATAATTTGTAGCATGGCTAAGTGATTGGATCTCTAACGCTGTGAAATCTCCATTTGAAAATATAACTGGTTAATTTTAGCAATTAAAAGCAATCTCTCTTATTTTTTGTGAAAACCCGTTCCTCTACTTAGGCGCCAATGGATCTTCGGTAGTTTCCGTTATCCAATCATAACAGATAGTGTGGCTCAGCCCGATATCGGCAAACTCCGGTTTGAATTAACTTGAGCAGAACCACCAGTATATATACCCATGCAAGTGTTTTGATACCCCCTTTCGAGAACGACAGTCTTGTACAACAGTCGAATTATAATTATTAAGAAAACAAAGAAGAATGGCAACCACGAGAAGGGGGTCAAAAAGGAAAGCAGTCTTGGCTTGTAAAGACGGACTCGAGTAATATTATTAATTTTGAAGAAATTTTAAGGGCCTCTAAATATGTTGAGTTTTCACAGCGCACTGAAGATGCCACATGGCAATTGGGTTCAAACTCTGCCGATTTATTCACAACACGTGTTTGACTTACCTTTGCAGTCAGGACAAGAATTAATGTGCTTGTCGAGCGAGGACTTGGCTTCAGCCTTCATTATGAAGGACCAAGAATAGCATGCATAAGTCAAAACCTCAAATTAGCTTTTTCAAAACCTAACTGAATAAGAGAGAAATTAAACAAAGAAATTGCCAACGGTAGAATAGTCTGCCCATTCAAAAATGTTATTGTATCCCGTAGGCCTAGTCCCTTAGAAAGCACAAGGCAATTTTCAGCTTATCCACCACTTATCATTCCCTGCAGGGAACGTAGGTCGGGGAATTGGAATTTACTACAAAGGCCACTGGTGCATGCATTATGGCCACAATCCTGGCATTCTGAGGGGATAACCAGGGACATCACAACCCTAGAACTTTTTCCAATATGGATGGCCCTTTCTGTTTGGGTTAAAGACTTCAAAAATAAAAAGATCTTGTTTAATTGCGATAACTTGGCTGTTGTGCATATCCTAAATTCCATGACCTCTAAGTCGGACCGGGACTGACACAGGTCCCAGACCATATTTAAGCAAGTGCCCAAGAATTGATCCAGAATGGCACGTTCTTAAATACGCGAGTTACGTATGTCAATGCCATCAATGCATTCAATAACTTTAGGGACAATTTCAAAATAAATCATTCTTGGCCAGTTGACCAAAAATACATCATTTGGTTCATTACATACTGCTTTTAAAACGGATTAGCAGCGTCCACAAAAAGGACGTACTCCACAGGTCTCAATAACTGGCATAAAATTAACAGCTCACTCGAAATAAGCAACATGTTTATTATAAAGAAAATGTTGAAAGGTTGCTCTCGCTTGCGCAGGTTGGTCGATAGCAGAGCTCCTCTATCTGCGGGCATTTTAAAGGCAGTGCTGAGCGAACTGCAGTTTGTTTGCTACAATCCATACGAGGTAGCGCTATTCTCAGCCGCCTGGTTTCTAGCATATTTAAACCTTTGTTTAAAGTTTGTTAAAATAGAAGCAGAAACACAAACGCTGCACATTACTCTTAGAAAATCCAAAACTAACCAGAGGGCCCGACTAAATTGCTTAAAATCCCTAGTGAAGTGCTCACCTTCTGCCCTGTCAAGGCTATGCGCACATTTTTTAACTCAAGACCTCCCAGTTCTGGTCCACTGTTTTGCCACATCCATAGATCACCCCTTACTAGAAATCAATTTGAGACTATCCTGTCGAAATGCATTACCAGCACACTACAATAATAGGTATTTTAAACCGCATAGCTTTCGCATAGGTTGAGGGTGGACGCTTATATGGGTTATATACATTAACTTACACTGGTTCTATCAATTTCAATTGTTTGGATAATTGGGGACTTGATACCTCACTGGGCGAGAAATAGAGCGACGGCTACAGGAAAGGCAAACTTGAACCTCCCTGGAAGGGCCCCTGATTGCTTGGTGGTACCGCCGTGGCATGTTCTGGAGGCACTTCCACCATGATGTAGAGGTCCTGCTCAGTGAGCAACTTCATATAATGATCCATTTAGTGGGGAATGATTTTTTAGGGTGGACAGCATTCATTTAGGATCTGATGAGGTTTCAGCACATATGTCCCCTTGCCTATGAAGCAAAAACAAGAGGCCCAAGAGGGCCAGTATCGCTCCACGGCCATAAGGCAAAAATCAAATCTCCAAACAGCCCTGCCCCCTAGTGGCCATATTTTTTACCAACCACCATGGCTTAAAGGAATCTTGTAGAGTGTCACCCAAGGAATGTTTCTGCAAAATTATTTGAAAATCGGCCTGACACTTTCGGAGGAGAAGATTTTTTAAGTTTTCACAATAGCCATATAAGGCAAAATAGCCCCACCTTATGGCGGCCATATTTTTTAACCAATCAACATGGCTTGAAGGAATCTGATAGAGGGTCACCCAAAGAATATTTCTACAAAATTATTTGAAAATCTGCTCAACACTTTCGGAGAAGAAGATTTTTAAAATTTTCACTATGGTCATATAGAGCAAAATAGCCCCGCCCTCTGGCGGCCATATTTTTCGACCAATCAACATGGCTTGAAGGAATCTGATAAAGGGTCACCCAAGGAACATTTCTACAAAATTATTTGAAAATCGGCCTGACACTTTCAGAGAAGATTTTTTAAGTTTTCACTATTTTTTTCTTTTGGTTGCCATGGAAACCAGAATTATGGATGGATCAACAAAATTTGAAGGAATTTAAGAGAGGACATTGAGAGGATGCTTCCTATGAAGTTTCAACCAAATTGGCCAAGTGGCTAGTGAGAAGAAGTCGTTTAAAGGAAAAAGTTTACGCACGCACGCACGCACGCACGACGGACAATTCGCCATGACATAAGCTCGACTGGCTTTCAGACAGTGGAGCTAAAAATGGTCGAACCAGTTTATCAACTACTAAAAGGAAGTGTGGAATTAAGCGAAATAATTTAATGTTAATGGGGGTATGGTTTTTATTAATAAGAAAGGCCAGATGGAGAGGCGGCCAAAGATTGCCACTGATTAAGTCAATAATGTAGAGAAATGGACCGACGCGTTTCTCATTTTTACGTCGGTATATTTACAAACATATTCTGATAGAGCTCAGGAGCTGCTGCACTACATGACTATCATTCGTGAGGCAGCAAGTCGCTCAAAATCCCTAGCACGGTGCTCATATGACGAGCAATTCCGGATACGCCAATCAGTCAATGTTCAGCTATGGGATAAGCACAATCCTGATCTGTGGCTACGCATTATGACATGCCAAGTAAATGAGCCACAACCAGTACAATCTATGGCTAGAGGATCTTGTTTGAAGGGGCAGCCAACCTTTCGAGGTGGAAGAGGATATCCCTTCAATGCCTGAATAGGCATTCAAGGAGTGGCAACACGTAATACAACCAGTAGTGCCGATGTTGAACCCTCTGCCTCAAACAGTGCCTCTGGCAACCACCCCAATAAATGTTACTAACCTGGAAAGAGAGCTTACCCACTATGACCCATCAAATTGTAATTACATTGTAAATGTATATAATATTGCAGGGCTCTCACGAGGGGGCGATTTGGGCGAAGTGGTCGCCTAAAAGTTTCTGACTTCGCCCATTCACTCGATCAAAGCGAAGTCGACTTCGCCCAAAATCTCAGTCAAAGCGAGGTTGACTTCGCCGACAATTTTGTCCTAGCATCGGACACTGTTAAAATGATCACGGTCACGCACCATGTCGAATCGATGTAGGCCTATACAGTTCTCGATATACACCGTTGAGAGTGTATATCCATTAAAAGCTGAAGAATCGAATCATTTAACACACACAATGACGTAGAACCAATCAAAATCGTGCCCTTTAGTCCAATTTGCATAATCAAAGTACCGATTGTCATATCAAATATTATGAAGCCCCCCTGATAAAACATTAAATACGTATCCGATGTAAATGAGATGGAAGTCGAATTATGTTTTAACCCTTTCAATAGTATAAATAATATTGTGAATCTATTCATGGTTTAATGAGAGTGTGTATGTTTAGCCGATACAAATAATTTACGTTGTTTATGACACTTACGACAGACTTCTTTACAAAATGCCTGAAACCTTTACACGGCGAGTAAAATGTAGCTTCATTAATTATATTTCGGCGACTTTAGAACACAATGTTCGGATCGCAAACCCGATACAAATAATTTACATTGTTTATGACACTTACGACCGACTTCTCTATAAAATGCCTGACACCTTTACGGAATGGACGGCAAGTAAAAGGTAGCTTCATTAATAATTTCTGCGACTTTAGAACATAATGTTCGGATCGCAACTTCTCTTAGGGAAAACAATTTTAGAACTTCATGTGATAATCATAATTAAAATAAAATAATAAAACATTCATCTTTGTTTAAGTAAATGTGTTCTAAGACAAACGATGCGATGCGGTTACGATGCGTAACGACACACAAGAAATATCACTTCTCCCCACTTCGCCCTAAATTGCCCGGAGGGAGAAGTCACTTCTCCCTAAAATTTAAGCCTAGTGAGAGCCCTGATATTGTAGAGAATTTTAATTGTGTTATAAATGTATTTATTATTGTAAAGAATACGTTGAGTTGAGACTCCAAACAACAATGACCCAAGAGTGTTATACCATATTATGATGCTTAATATACAGAGATGCAACTGACAATCTGATCATGAATGCGGTCACCGCTGAATTTGTATCTGCAAATGACTCACACAGTGCTATTTTTGGGGGGAAAATCAGTCTTCAAGGAAAACAGATTGTGATATTAACAAGAGGTTCAAGATGGCCCTAAATGGAACACCCGAGTTATAGTTTAGTAGTAAATGCTACTGCCAATAAAGGTGAACATTTTATCAAGAGTGGGAATGGACTGCAAATAAACAGCTCATCAGTATAAGACATTTGAATAATGCATTAAATCTTTGAACAATTTCAAAGAGGAACACCACAGGAACTATTCTTTTAAGTCCATTGGTTTAAGAGGAGATATCTTTAAAGATAAAGTTCCTTTTACCCCTTTTCTGATGCCGCCTGGCAGCTATCTCTTTCAACCAGTCAGTATGGCTTGAACAAATTATGTACATTGTCACTAAAGGAACATTTCTGCTAAACTATCTTGAAATCAGACAAGAATTTTAATAAGAATGGAACCTTTAAGTTTTGTAATTTTGCCCCTTTTCTGAATCTGTCTTGCGGCCATGTTTTTTAACCAATCAATATGACTTGATCAAATTTTGTACAGATTCACTCAAGAAACATTTCTACCAAATTATCTTGTAATCAGAGGAGAAGAATTTTAAAGTCATCATCACTCATCACATTTTTCTCCCTTTCTGATGCCGCAGCATATAAAGTTCTGTATAGAAGTATATCTTTGATATTTTTTGAAAGGGGACCCCCAAAGTTACATTCTTATTAATTTGGCTTAAATTGGTCAAGTGAATAAGGAGATGTCATTTAAAGCTAAAAGTTAAATTTTACCCCTTTTCCAATACCACCTGTATGCTATGTCTTTCAAACAAGAATCATTGCTTGGAAAAATAATGTAAAGGGTTACTACAGTGAAGTTTGATTAAAATTAGACCAGTGGTTAAGGAGATGTTGTTTAAAGCTAACAGTTAACGACGGACAGAGAGTGATCAAAATAGATCACCTTGAGACTACAGCTCAGGTGATATAAAAACATGTTCAAAACATTTTATCAATTATAACAATTATTTCAAAATTGTCTACTACAGATACTTCAGAAGTCGTCTACATGGTGGAAAATGTTAAATCATTTTAATAAACTGCTGACTGTGTTGAAAGGCATTCACATGTGTATATTTATACTTGATTCCCAGGCGAATATCTAATTAAAAGATAACAAACTACCATTTACTCCATATGAGTTAATCTGGGATTTCAACAGTTTCAAGTTATACCAGACCTACATTTTCTACTGATATTTCCATATATCACCTGTTGCAAATGCTTCAAAAAACGTTTGTATCCTTCATAAAATGGCACCGTTTTAGTTAAGTTGTGATCCCTGCATTTTAAACCCACCCAATCGCCCCGCCCCAATAAGAAATAATTCCGAAACCTCAGTGAATTTAAACCCCAGCTTGGCCATTCATTCTTTCTGATGATTGAAAAAAGTAATTGTGACTGAGGTCCTTCTTTTTGTAGCCAACAGGCTTTATTTGTGGGAAGGTAGCTAGTAACCCGAGAATAATTTTGTGTGGAGAACAGGTGCGAGAAAGACAGGAAATACACACTAGGTAAACTGACTGCTGTGATATTACTTTAAATATATTTTTGAAAATGACATCATACTCAAATTAAACATATGAAAACAATTACAGAACAAGAGGCCCAAGAGGGCCAGTATCGCTCCACGGCCATAAGGGAAAAATCAAATCTCCAAACAGCCCTGCCCCCTAGTGGCCATGTTTTTTACCAACCACCATGGCTTAAAGTAATCTTGTAGAGTGTCACCCAAGGAATGTTTCCGAAAATTATTTGAAAATCGGCCTGACATTTTCGTCGGAGAGAATATTTTAAGTTTTCACTATAGCCATATAAAGCAAAATAGCCCCACCCCCTAGCGGCCATATTTTTCAACCAATCAACATGGCTTGAAGGAATCTGATAGAGGGTCACCCAAGGAACATTTCTACAAAATTATTTGAAAATCTGCTCAACACTTTCGGAGAAGGAGATTTTTTAAGTTTTCACTATGGTCAGTGCATTCATTCATTAAGTGGACGTGGACGTATTATACGTCCAAAAAAAGCCAAAAAACGTCTGAAAATTGAGCACTGGACGTTTATTATACGTCCAGAAATTTACACATGGACGTTTTCAGAATAACCCTAAATAAGTATAAAGGGTGAAAGTGCAGAGGTGAAACGTGTATTTTTTTTCCGATGATTGTCACACTCACACGATATACACGCTTACCCGAGTTCTAATTATGTGTACCAGTCATCACCTTGACGACCTCTTTGTTTGTAGGGAATGTAAAGAAAGGTAGTTTAACTTGATTACGCTAATTGGATTAAAAGTTTGCCTAATCCGACGACGGTCTTTCTTTCAAATACCATTAATTAATTAACTAGGTCGGACGTTTTTTTTATCTTTTCAAAATATTTGATGACGAGAAATACCGATTTTTAATTCAGTAACTATAAAATTCTATAAATTGAAGTTATTCATAACAACTTAAATTTCGACTCTGAAGCAGAATTTGAGGGCATTGAAAGTGCTGATTTGATAGATATTAGTTTAGACGACTTTATGCTTCTCTGCCATATCTTGATAATGACATTTCCCGCGATTAACAGCTAAATTGTTCGCGAGAAATTAGCGAACTACTCATTCCCCTATTCGGTCTGGACTTTTTGTTGACATTGCCAGCAAAGCTTTACCGGTTGTCATCATTATTAAAATCAAATAAATAAACACTAAATTTTGCTTTGTCATAGTTATTAAAATCAAATAAATAAACATTCATTTTTGACCAAAACCTCCCAGTTATGACACACATATCGATGACATAAGAAATATAATTTCAGCCCCCCCCCCCCCCCCAGGGAATTGGCCCTTAATGAAAGCACTGTATGGTCATATAAGGCAAAATAGCCCCGCACTCTGGCGGCCATGTTTTTCGACCAATCAACATGGCTTTAAGGAATCTGATAGAGGGTCACCCAATGAACATTTCTACAAAATTATTTGAAAATCGGCCAGACACTTTCGTAGAAGAAGATTTTTTAAGTTTTCACTATTTTTTTCTTTTGGTTGCCACGGAAACCAGAAATATGGATTGATAACAAAAAATTGAAGGAATTTAAGAGAGGACATTGAGAGGATGCTCCCTATGAAGTTTCAACCAAATTGGGCAAGTGGTTAGGGAGAAGAAGTTGTTTAAAGGAAAAAGTTAACGCACAACGGACAATTCGCCATGACATAAGCTCGACTGGTGGAGCTAAAAATGAGAAAAATTGTTTGTGATCATTTAAAAACCTTTATATAAGTCAGTTCACTTTTTTTTCAGATGTTTTGAATTTGGAAGAGTGTAACAAAAACGATTTATTGGGGATAGACAAAGCCTTTACCTGAAAGAAAGAAATTTAAAAAAAAATTGTGGTAATTTCCAGCTTTCATAATTGCATCCCTATATAACAACCGTAAAAATAACATATAGGGTAAATGGGCAACAGATAATTAGTAAATAAGTTGACACAAAAAACATTTAACCCTTTCCCACATACAAGAAATCTCAGCAGGCGAATATGGAAAACCTCAATAACAATAAATGAATGTATAATTATTGAAGAGTTTAAAACATTGTGGACAAAGGAGATATTGCTCATTATGTTGCTACTATGTTATAAAAGGGCATAGTTTGCTGATATGTCAAAATGTGTGTGGATGTGGGTAAGTGTTAATCAGAAACTATCACAAATCTTCATCCATATCTTCCTCCTCCTCTTCTGAAGTCACATCCTCGTCATCAGCCTGCGATAAACACTTCACACAGTCACAGCTAAACAGGTAGTTCTCTCTGTAACATACAATTTAATTATTCTATGCTAAATGAATATGAACTTCATTTTTCTAGGTTAAATGGCAATTTATTGAATAGTTTGTTGGGATGTCAAAATTGATCATAAACATTAAATTGCCTTGGTTGAAACAAAGTTTCAATTTCGACTCTTAATTATACTTCCAAGATATCAGCGTTATCAGACATTATATTTCTCCCCTCAGATGTTTTCAAAGGCAGAATAGAAGTTTCATAAATGGCAATAATGAGGTACAAAAGGACGCGTTATCATGCGACGGGGTTTCAAATATTAAAATTCATCCAAAAAAAACACCAATTAGAACTGCTTCTTATTTGCCACAAAAATATAACAATTCAAACCAAGCTCTTTGAAAACCAACAATATCCACACCTTTTTAATCTGGATCATTACTGTCGGCCAATAATTATTGGTCATAGAAAATTTCAAGAATCTTTTGACAACCTATGTCCATTTAATTCAGATTGCACCAATGCGTAGGCAGATTTTAAAATATTTACACTCTATTAATCCTTACCACCAGCAGACCCCTTTTGAAACATCTGCAGCATAATGAGCAATTTTTCCTTTTGTCTCAATGTTTGCAACTCAATTTAATAATTACTTTCATTTATAAAAAAAATCCATGTTTTTGCCTGTGTTTTCGATGTCATCTGCTGGATATTTGTGGTATGTGGGAAAGAGTTAAATAAGGTTGATTTTTCTAGAATATCTGTCACATAAACATGTCAAGAAACTTTGTCTGTACCTTAACATTTTTTGTCGACTGTGTCTGCTCCGTGATTGATCACATTCATCTAAATAACTGATACAGATCTCCTGCAAAATACATTATTCTTCTTAATCAAAAGCAAATACAGACAACAAACAAGAAAATATCAGTAAAACTCATGGATGCTCCCTAGATTAAAAGGTCATTACTCATAAAACAAGAGGGCCATGATGGCCCTGGATCGCTCACCTGATATTGTTTTTTTCACTTTAGCCATATAAGCCTCGCCCCCTGGCTGCCATAGTTTTCGACCAATCAACATGGCTTGAAGAAATCTGATAGTGGGTCACCCTAGGAACATTTCTACAAAATTATTTGAAAATCGACCAGACACTTTCGAAGGAGAAGACTTTTTAAGTTTTCACTATAGCCATATAAGGCAAATTAGCCCTGCCCATGGCGGCCATGTTTTTCGACCAATCAACATGTCTTGAAGGAATCTGATAGTGGGTCACTTAAGGAACATTTCTACAAAATTATTTGAAAATAAGTTTTCACTATAGCCATATAACGCAACATAGCCACGCCCCTGGTGGCCATCTTTTTCGACCAATCAACATGGCTTGAAAATCGGCCAACCAGTGAAGAATTTTTAAGCTTTTTTTGTTTGGTTGCCATGACACCAGGAGGACATTGAGAGGATGCTTTCTGTGAAGTTTCATCCCAATAGACCCACTGGTTACAGAGGAAAAGATGTTGACGGACAACAGACAAAAGGCAATCACAATTAGTCACCTTCAGCACTTTGTGCTCAGGTGAGCTAAAAATGGTGATTAAACTGAATAGCTCATTGCAAGAACGTTTAACCCTTACCAATGATTTTAGAAGTATACGCAGCAAAAAAATGAAATTGGTCAAAGTGAGCAATGACTCCTTTTCACTAAATGATTTTAAGTAAATAATTTCCAGATATAACATCTTTTTCATCTCATGTTTTCAAAGCAGAATAACCCCTCCCTCATAGACACTTACTGATGCCTCTGCAGCAGACGACTTTGGAAAATATTGTGGCTAAAGAAGAAATTGCTAAAATTGAGTAATTTCTTCTTTTGCAAAAGGTTTTCAACCATATTTAATAATTAAACATTAATTACTGGTTTCAGTCTTCTGCTGTATTGAATGTAGGAAAGGGTTAAAGCAACACATCAGATAAACAACTAATTTAACCCTACCCCCATGTGCAGACACATTTTGACACATCTGCAGGAGTAAAATTCTAATACAGTGTGGCAAAGGGAGAAATTGCTCATAATCAACATTTTCTCCATTTTCCATAATGTTTTCAACTTTATTCAATAATATTACTTTCATTTAAGAAAAATTTCCATATTTTTTTGCCTAGATGTTTTCAAAGTTGCCTGCTGTAGGTTTTTTGTAGGCTGGAAAGGGTTCATATAGAAATATATATTATGGGTAAAAACAACATATACTGACCCCTTCAGGACCTATTTCTTCCAGCGCCACCAATGTTAGTGTAAAGTTGTGTTTATTGAACTGTATTTCTGCATTTGGAGAACAACTGTGGTTACCTGTTGATTAACATGAGTTGGTAGGAAACTGCATATCGGCCATTAACACTTTCCCACAAACAGGGAAACTGCAATAGACTCCTTTGAAAACATCTTTGAACAAATATGATTCATTTCTATAAATGAAAGAGTACTAAATGAATACAGTTGAAAACATTGTGGCCAAAGGGAAATTATGAGCAATTTCTCCATTCGTCAAAATGTTTTCAAAAGTGGTCTGCTGCAGATGTGTCTCTATGATGAAAAGGGGTTAACCCCCCTTTCCCATATTAAAACACATGGAAAACCTCTATAAATAAAATCCTTAAGATTGCCACAATGTTAACAAATTTCAACTGCTGCAGAAGTGTCAAAATGAGTTGGAAAAGTTTAATACAAAAAAAAGAATTTTAAAAACCTATTTTTATGTTGATTGTAAATGTAAGATATATCGCCCTTTCATCCATTATCTCAATAAATTTGGTAACATGTTTTATTCTTTCATGACTGAACTAATAATGATAGGGCAGCAGACAACTTTAAAAAATATTTTTCATGAAGAGAAAATACTTATAATCATCAATTTCTTATTTTGCCACAATGTTTATAATTCTATAAAATAATTGTTTTCTTCCATGTTTAAATTGCTGCAGATTCTGATCCTCCTTTGTTTGTCAGTGATTTCTTATATTTGGTTTTTCAGTTACATTTATATGCCATAAACAGAACACTAATTCATGATCCCTGTGCGACAAACTAGTAGGAGACTAGGGTGTGTGCCTTGCCAATCGGCACTCCTCCATGACCAAAACAAGCAGGGATCAAACCCTGAATGCCTGTTCCCTTTTCCCCTACCTTAGCAAGTTGGCCAAACATGATTTCTCTGTACAAGTCAGGGAATTGTTTTTTCACTAAAGAAGTATTATCACAACCAGAACAAGAGCGCCAAATGTCACAAAATACGCCCGTCCTGTTTTTTTGAGACCAATTATAGTGGTAATTGGTTGTACGTCAGCCAAACTTAGAGAGCGGACACTGTTAGTACAGTTTTGGCCATTTCGAGGGACATAATTGTGTAGTGACTAAGATAACGTTGTAAGTTATCAAACGTAACCAAGATATTCTGCCCATAAACATATTGTCTAAATTTGGTGATGATCGGATAAAGGCTTTACAAGTTATTTAGCTGACAAGATCAATTTTAGGTAATTTCTATAATTAAAGGGCAATAACTCTCTATCGACTGGAGCAATATGGCTAGTTATCAAACTTATCCGAGATATTATGCCAATACACATTCTGACCAAATTTAGAAATGATTGGATAAAGGCTTCTAAAGTTATTGAGCTGACAAGACCAATTTTAGGTAATTTCTATAATTGAAGGGCGATAACTCTTGATTGACTAAAGCAATATGACTAGTTATCAAACTTGTCTGAGATATTATCCCAATACACATTCTGACTAAATTTGGTGATGATTGGGCAAAGGCTTCTAAAGTTATTGAGCTGACAAGACCAATTTTGGGTAATTTCTATAATTAAAGGACGATAACTCTTGATTGACTTAAGCGATATGGCTAGTTATCGAACTTGTCCGAGATACTATCCCAATACACATTCTGACTAAATTTGGTGATGATTGGTAACTAATCATTACTCATTTACTGTATATGTATATTACATGTATATTTCAGGTATCAGTCATCCTTAATTAAAGACCTAATGATATAGGAGGATGTTGACTCTCATTTATGACTGATACTCAACTTACAGCTCAAACGAAGTGAAATTCATAAACATGCCATTTCTAAGGTGCCCTATAGACGACTGTGATTGGAGATCCCAGGACCTGGATGCAGCATTTGCAGCTGCCCTAACCACTGCTCTTCAGATTCATGACAGAACTGTCCATCCACCTCTCGCTCAACCAACAATGCATAAGTTAAGATTGGACCCACCTACCATAGCTACAGGATGTGATCCAGACCAATGGTCGGCATTCACCAGGCAGTGGAATATGTATAAGGTGGGAATGGCGATCGTTGACAATGTCTTGCCCACTGCCCTATTCTACTGCTGCGACACTGATCTTCGTACAGACATTATGCGTGACCTTCAGGGAGATGTTGCCAACATGGCAGAGGCAGATCTTCTGAATGCAATCAAAAGGCTGGCTGTCAAAGACGAGAGCACACTTGTCCAGCGCATTAAATTGAACAGGATGACTCAATCTCCTGGTTCAAATATAAGGACATTTTTGGCCAGTCTCAGAGGCCAGGCCTCACTCTGCAATTATAGAGCCATCTGCAAAGAACCAGGTTGCGCACACTTATTTGATTATAGTGACGAAATCATTAAGGACAATCTTGTGAGGGGTATTGCTGACCCAGAAATCATGTCTGATTTACTGGGCGACCCAAAAACAGACAGTACACTAGAAGAAACTGTGTCGTTTATTGCCCAGAAGGAGCAGGGTAAAGTGACTAGGAGTGCAGTAGGAGACTCAACTGGTGCAATTTGTGCTGCTCGTCATAACTCTAAACCACCCCCAGCACCTGGACTGAAATGCTGGGCATGTGGTGGTCCCACTCATGGACAGAAAAACGACCGAAAGGCAAGGTCCAAATACTGCGAAGCCTGGACATTTACATGTGCAAAATGCACAGTGAAAGGCCATTTCACCAAATCGTGTAGCAGGTGTACTGCCTGTGGAGCTTGGGGCCATCGCGATTCATCCTCTCGAGTCTGCCCTCAGGGTAAGGGCCAAAGGAATCCACACAATCAAGGGGCCTCTTGGGTATCGAACAAAGACACAAACCATGACAAAGCTGGCTATGTCTATGACCAGTTGTGCTCCACATCAGAGCAGGAAAACCATGTGGCATGTCTTGAACATTATATATTTGATGGAACGTGGGTGGCTCGACCTTCAAAACCCCACCCAATGCTATTGGTAAGCATGTCCCCCCTGCCTGAGGACCATGCATCATTCGGACACCCCATCCAAGATACCTCCAAACTTAAGACAATCACTATGTCCATGGTGGCTGATACAGGGTGCCAAAGTTCAATTATACCATTACGAACTGCAAACAGCCTCAGAGTAGCAGCACAGGATCTCCTCCCTGTCAAGCTTGTAATGCGTGGGGCCATTAAGGAAGACCTTGGTGTAATTGGAGGGATTGCAGTTAACGTTACAGCCATAGACAGTCCCGGACCCACCAGGTCAACACGCTTGTTGTGTTATGTCTCTGATGCCATGGAAAAAGCTTTCCTTTGCAGGGAAGCACTTGTCTCTCTGGGAATTATTCACACTAAGTTCCCTAATGTTCCAGCTGGTATATCTCCAAACGTTGTCGCCTCAATGGAAAACACCGAAGCCACCTGCTCTTGCCCTAGAAGACAAGCTACTCCACCCCCAATTCCCACAAGTTTACCACCGGGGTTGATTGCCACAGAAGAAAATGTTGATACTCTGAAAAAGTGGCTTCTTGATTACTATGGTGCCACAACATTTAATGTCTGCGAACATCAGCCTTTGCCGCTTATGAAGTGCGAGCCTCTCCAACTCTATGTTGATCCTAATGCCACACCAGTAGCTGTCCACAAGCCGGCACTTGTTCCAATCCATTGGCAAGACCAAGTTTATGCCGATTTAGAGAGGGATGTTCGGATTGGCGTACTCGAACAAGTCAGTCAAAACACACCTACGACATGGTGCTCCAGGATGGTGGTAACCGGCAAATCTGACGGCACTCCAAGGCGAACTGTAGACCTACAACCACAAAATCGCCATTCTGTCCGTCAAACCCATCACGTTCCAAGCCCATTTCATCTGGCTGACCGCATCCCTCAGGGCATGAAAAAAACAGTGACAGACGCCTGGAATGGGTACCACTCAGTGCCTATTCGTGAAGAAGATCGCCATTTCACAACATTTATTACACCATGGGGGCGCTACAGATACAAGGTTGCTCCACAGGGATTTATGGCCAGTGGTGATGCTTATAACCAACGCTTCGATGCTATCATATCGAACTTCAAGGACAAGGTTAAATGTGTGGACGATACATGTATGTGGGCAAACTCCGTTGAAGCAGCATTTATTCAAGCATGTGAATGGCTCAACCTGTGTGCTTGCAACGGCATCACTCTGAACCCGAAGAAGTTCCAATTTGCCCTGGACACTGTAGACTTTGCAGGACTTACAATCACCTCAACAAACATACGACCTAGTACCAAGTTCCTAGATGCTATTAGAAACTTCCCTACACCAACTGACATTACTGGTGCGAGAGCTTGGTTCGGGTTAATAAACCAGGGAGCATATGCATTTGCCATGGCTAGACAGATGAGACCGTTTCGTGCCCTTCTAAAACCGTCCACCATGTTCTGCTGGACAGATGAGCTTGATAAATTATTTCACGAATCCAAAGAGATCATTGTACAGGAGATGAAGGAAGGTGTACGCCTGTTTGACCCTACTCGTATGACTTGCCTGGCCACCGACTGGTCTGTTGACGGAATTGGATTTCTCTTGATGCAGAAGTACTGTCAGTGTGCAAGTAAAACTCCTACTTGTTGTAACGATGGCTGGAAACTATGTCTAGTTGGCAGTAGATTCACACATCCGGCGGAAAGCAGGTATGCGCCTATTGAAGGTGAGGCATTAGCTGTTGTGTATGCACTCCACCAAACTCGCTACTATGTTCTAGGGTGCAAAGACCTCATTGTCGCCACTGATCATAAACCATTACTCCAGATTTTGAATGACCGGTCACTCACAGACATTGACAACAGAAGACTCCTAAACCTGAAAGAGAAAACACTAGGTTACAGGTTCACAATCGTACATGTGTCTGGCAAAAAGAACCTTGGCCCGGATGCAGCCTCAAGACACCCGGTTGGCCCACCTGATCGTCTACACCTACCTGGTGAAGCACCAGAACTGGAGTCCCTTGTAAGCATGTCCACTCATTACCATGATGTGCTCATCAGTTTATGCCTACATACAGAGGATAATGATACAGCCAGGGACAGTTCCACAGTTGCTGCTGCCACTAGTGCTTTGAATGCCATTATCACAGTTGTTACTTGGGACATGGTACGTGAGGCCACATCATCGGATACTACATTTACCAATCTCATCAACCAACTGGAGGCTGGGTTTCCAGAGGACTCCAAGGAGCTCCCGTCAGACTTGCGTCCTTACCATCGCTTCGCAGCAAGTCTATGCACCGTGGATGGTGTAGTTCTCATGGGCCAGCGAATTGTTATCCCATCTGCTCTTCGCAAGCCAGTACTCAATGCTCTCCATGCAGCCCGCCAAGGAGTCACTGCAATGCGTGCGAGGGCCATGGACTCTGTTTATTGGCCGGATATCACAGTAGATATTGCCAGGGTGAGGGACCAGTGTACTCACTGCCATCGGATGGCCAAGTCAAACCCGATGCAGCCGCCATCCGACATAACACCACCAGACTATCCGTTTCAGATGATTTGCAGTGACTACTTCACATACAACAGTAAGGACTACGTAGTCATTGTTGACAGGTATTCAAACTGGCCTATGGTATACAAGTCAGAATTAGGTGCAGAAGGCCTTGTTAAGAGATTACGTGAGACATTTGTGACGTTTGGCATCCCAGAAGAGTTGACGTCTGATGGAGGTCCACAGTTCACAGCAGGGAAGACACAGGAGTTCTTAAAGGCGTGGGGGGTTCGTCATAGGCTTACATCAGTTGCAAACCCTCACGCTAACTGCAGGGCTGAGATGGCTGTAAAAACGATAAAACGCATGCTCATGGACAATATTACGGCAACTGGATCACTTGATGTAGATAAATTCCAGAGAGCATTACTAATGTATAGAAACTCTGTTGACCCAGAGACAAAAGCATCCCCAGCATTGATCCTTTTTGGACGACCCATTCGTGATGCTATTCCCATACTGATGGGTAGATATTCTCCTCACGAAACATGGACTGAGTTGATGTCCCATCGAGAAATGGCACTTGCCAGACGGCATTCAAGGGAACATGAACGTTGGAATGAACACACTCACCGCTTGCCACCATTGCAGGTTGGAGATCATGTCTACATACAAAATTTAATGGGGAACCACCCCAGGAGATGGGAACGGACTGGAACCATTGTTGAAGTACGCCAGTACCACCAGTATGTTGTCCGTGTAGATGGCACAGGCCGTGTTACTATCCGCAACCGCCAGCATCTTCGAAAGTTCACTCCTTTTCAAAATACCCCTGAAAAAGGAACATTGTTGGTTCCCACTATGGCTCAATCTGAGGAAGTGATCTCAAATTCTCAAGCTCCCTCAAAGGCTTCACTGCCAAAGGTGCCACCGCCTTTCATTCCGTCATCGCCACCAAGTAGCCAAAACCCGCCAGTCCCGGCGATTGAATCCCCTACACTGGAACAGGAAAATCAGACGATTCAACTGCCTCGACAACTCGATTTGGACCAATCATTACACCACAGTCCTGGACCAAATGGGCCTACCATAACCCGGATGCCACGTGCTCTTTCACGCCTTCAGCCTCACAATAACGCTGGTGAAAAAGAACTATTGACTTCAAGCAGACCTAGACGCCGAAACAGGGTTGAACCAGATACTCCGATGAATGAACAATAATAAGACATGACTAGTGATTTTAGAGACTTATATTGGAGTGTGTATAACATACATGCTTAGTGGTTCTCGAGACTTTTAATTTACAATCAGTGATGTGACTACACGTTTTCAGTTATCTATGTTGACAGTAGGCTGACAGACCATTTAATTAAGATGGACTTATGGACTAGTCATAATTTGTTTTAAGTTTTCTTTATCCTAAAAAACTTTTCCCCGGGGGGAGGAGATAACTAATCATTACTCATTTACTGTATATGTATATTACATGTATATTTCAGGTATCAGTCATCCTTAATTAAAGACCTAATGATATAGGAGGTAGTTGACTCTCATTTAATTGGACAAAGGCTTCTTAAGTTATTGAGCTGACAAGACCAATTTTGGGTAATTACTATAATAAAAGGGCAATAACTCTTGATTGACTAAAGCGATATGGCTAGTTATCGAACTTGTCTGAGATATTATCCCAATACACATTCTGACTAAATTCGGTGATGATTGGACAAACGTTTCTAAAGTTATTGAGCTGACAACATACTGGACGCCGCCCGCCCGTCGCAGGTAAAACTATAATACGATCCTTTTTTTCAAAACGGGCGTATAAAAAGGCTGGTGGTTGTAGTTAAACAGCTTTTGTATAAACCGTCTTCCTGAAGAGGATAAATTTGACACAATAGCAAAAGACACTTTTGAAAACACTCTTGGAAAAGATATTGCTCCATTTTCCAACAATGTTTTCAGTTGAGAACCAAAATAATTCAACTGCTCCAGATAAACGACTTATATTCTTATGTTTCAAAGAAGACCACACTGAATCCTTTCCAGCAAAAGACAAATCTGCAGCAGACGACTTTAAAAACAACTAGTTTATAGATATAGGAAATTGATATAAATGAAAGAATAATTATTGAATAGAGTTGAAAACATTGTTGCAAAAGGAGAAATTGCTCATTGTTATCAAAAGCTGTCTGCTGCAGATCCATCAAAAGGCGTCATACCAGGAAAGTTGTTAAAACATTAATATATCACACTTACATGCACTCTGCATTCTGTACAATCCAGCACCTTCACAATTTAAAAACACCCCGGATACTGTAAAGAGAGTTGAATCTTGTTATCAAGGATTGATAGATTTTTTTATGATTTAATATGTACAAAGGATAGGACTTGGAGTGTAAAATTGGTTCACGACAAAAATGTTGCATTCGTAAGAAATAACTGACCTTTAAAATAGGGGTGACACTACAATAAACAAACACTTTACTTTACTATCACTTTTTGTATAAGGATTTTGACACATCTGCAGCTGTTTGTATGAAAGGATTAGATCATGACAACCAGTTCACAATCTTTTTCATAGCTGTATTCCATAATATTCTTCCCTGGTCTTCAGGTTACAGAATGGAAAGATAATCTTAGTTGACTGGTTAAAGAGGAATGGTCAATGATAGTCACAATCAGAGCTCTAGATAAGGGGATTTTTTTACGTTCTAAAATCCTTATTTAACATTTAAACCCTATATTGTGTGTACTCAAAAGATTTGTTTCATTGAGACAATTCTTTTAAGTACCCACAACATAGAATTTAGTTGAGTAATAAGAGAAATATTGTGGGGAAAAGACCTGTTCACAATGACTTTTTCGTCACGACCGCCCTCACAGTTACCAACTTTATAAGGTCTATATAATAAAATATCTATGCAAAGCTTTGTACAGTATAACTCCGTCTATAAAATGTTGAATGGATTTGATAACATTGAAGTAAAGGAATAAATTGCCACTATGTTTTCAAACGGCGTCTGCATTACTTCAGTCAAAACGTGTCTACAAATGGGAAAGGTTTAAAAGCGTACCTCTATCCAGATCGTCATACATCTGATCTATAAAACTGTCCAGTTTCTCTTTCTCACTTTCTTCTATAGCTAATTCATCACAGTTTTTTACCCATACACTGATTGAACTTAAAATCAAACATAATACATTGTATCAATAATTAAAATACAGAAAACAGGAGTACAAATGTATCTGCAAAGACATTGGACACAACTAAAGCAAATTGCTTTATTGTTATTGCTTAACCCTTTCAGATATTTTTTTTTTCTTCAAACAAACGACTTTGAAAATCTCATTATGAGCAATTTCTCTTTTAGCCACAATGTTTTCAAAAGTCAACTGCAAGTGCGAGAGGGTTAATTGTATCAAATGTCAGTTTAGATACTCATGTATTCAATTTAATATGCAAATAATTTTAAATCAAAGGGCAATAACTTATGTCTCAAGTCAGTTCTGATGATGCCGATAATATGCATATCTTTACTTTAACCCTTTCCCACATATAGACAATTTCTGAGGCCCCTGCAGCAGACGACTTTTGAAAACACTGACAAAAGAAGAAATTGCTCAAAACGAGCAATACAATTGTTTACAACTCTTTTCAGTAATTATACCTACATATATAGAGCTTTTCTGTGTGTTTGCCTTGATACATTCAAAGACATTTGCTGCAGAATTGTTGTATGTGAGAAGGGGTTAAACATTATAAAAATATACATTTTTCTCACAATGTATGGTGTAAATTGTGTTTGTAATTTGTTTACCCATTTTATGTCGGTTTCAACAGTAATTCAGTTATATCTTGGGTGTTCCCGACACCAATGTATCAGTGGAAATGCTATTCCTTCAGTACAGAGCGCCAAGGAGGGGAAGCCAATATTATAATATTAAATTGAAAGAGTTTTTTGTATGACACAACAAGGAATCGAACCCTGGTCTCCCGCTCTAATTGGGGATGCTCTTACCACTAGACTAGGGGGTTGCATACATACCTAGATCCAATGCCCTGTTGATTTGTACCCATCAGGGCGAACAATGACCTAAATCCCTCTGGTGTGAGCCACTGAAAAAACAATAACAAACAGAGATGAAGATGTGTATTTCATAATCTGAAATCTTTATTTGAACACCAAGCCGTATTAGATATGTTGTGGATACTCAAATGAATTGTCTCCCTGAGATGTATTCTTTTGAATTCCCAAATATGGAGTTAAATTGTTTTATTATGGAAACTAGTACTTCTAAATTTCATATTTGAAATCTGGGAGTATTCTTACTGTATTCTGTATTTTGACGCATCAGCAGCAAAATTGTAAAATGAGCAAATTCAACCTTTGCCACAATGTTTTAAACTCTACTAAAAAATATTCTAGTGATATTCCATTTTTTTTTCCAAAGTTGTCTGCAGTGTTGAAGCCAACAGCAGGATGATAACATATGCGTTGAGTCACAGTCCCGGCAAGCTAAAGAATAGTCAACCTGATCACTGTGGTCACTTAGAGGTAGAAGTGCTGTAGTTTTCTTGTATGTCGGAAAGGGGGGGTTAATGTAAGTTATTCCAGGTCTACCAATCATTAATTGTTTGCACCAAGTGAACATTGCAAGAGTTGTCACAGTACAGCATCTGTTGGGGGGATTCATTGTAAACGGAATCCTAAATGCACAACTTGAAAAAAAAAATCCAACACTGTTGTCGACAACAGCAGGATGACAACATAATCTATACCAGGACACGGTCACTGCATGGTTAGAATTTGCCTAGGCATTCATGTTATACCTTTCCCACATAAAGACGTTTCTGCAGCAGATGACTTTTGAAAATATTGGGGTAAAGGAGTACTTAATCAAAAGCTATCCCAGGACAGTCACTGCATGCTAAGAATTTGCCTTGGCATCAATGTTGTCCCTTTTCCACATAAAGAGTCAGTCTCTGCAGCAGACGACTTTTAAATATATTGGGGATAAAAGAAGAAATTGATCCTAATGAGCATTTTCTGCTTTTGTCACAATGTTTTTAACTCTATTCACCATCTATACTTTAATTTAGAGAGATCTTCGATATTTATGCACATATGTTTCTCAAGTCATCTGCAGATTTGTTGTATGTGGGAAAGGGTTATCTGATTCAAATGAACCCTGATTGTCAGAAACCTCTTGAAAACTCCAGTGAACGATTAGAAAACAAAGCAAATTTGGTCTCCACAAAATGCCCAGATAGCTATGGATCAACAGTTTGAAAATACCCTGGACTTTGGGTTTCCTGCAGCATAGCCTATTCTATTGATGTAAAAGATCAAATTTACCTGTTGAATTGCGTTGTCATAGAAAATATGTGATACCATGGTTCTTAGAAGTTCTAAAGATTCCTGAAACAGAAATTACCATTTATGCCTTCTCCAACTCTGTCACACATGCAGATGAATTTTTACAACAATTTGACAAAAGGAAAATTGCTTACGATGGGCAATGTCTCGTTTTTCCACAATATTTACAACTCTCATCAATACTTGTTCTTTCCTTTAAAGAGATGTTTACATTGTTGTCAGGATGTTTTCAAAGTATATTTGTTGTATGTGGTAAAGGTTTTAACTGTTTACCTTATATATAGAGGATATTTCAAGAGTGTTTATTTCTAATCACTTTTAACCCTTTCCCTCATACGACAATTCTGAAGCAGACGACTTTGAACGTATTTTGTCAAAACATCCATAATTGAATGGATAACCTATGACTAAAAGTGGAAAACATTGTGGCAAAAGGAGAAATTGCACGTTTTGTGCAATTTCTTCTTTTGTCACTATGTTTTCAAAAAGCCATCTGCTGCAGAGGCATCCGAAAGCGTTTATATGAGGGAAAGGGTTAATAAACAAGTTGACTAAGATGATATTGGGCTTAGTTAACATGTTATACATGTATTAATTTTCACAGATGTATTTCTTTTTGAGCAGACGACTCACAACAATGTAACTGGTAAAAGATAACCATGTAGAAGAATGTACATTTTACAACAACTCAAATTTGGCTGACCTGAAACTGTTTACCCAGTAGTTTGTGGACCGCATGTTTGACTGACCTGAAACTGTTTACCCAGAAGTTTGTGGACCGCATGTTTGACTGACCTGAAACTGTTTACCCAGTAGTTTGTGGACCGCATGTTCCTCTTCATTCACTGCCTTGTGTGCAAATTGGGAAAACATGCCCATCGTACCAAGAGGATCCTCTGACTGAAATATGTAGATACATGTACCTGTTAACCCAATAATTATTTCAAACATACAACAAATCCGCAGCAGACAGCTCTGAACACATCTGGGCAAAGATATGGTAAATCTGTGTCAATGAAAATTTAATCAATGGATTGAGTTAAAAAACATTGTGGCAAAAGGGGAAATTGCTCTTTGCAAGCAATTTCTCCTTTTGCCAAAATGTTTTCGAAAGTCTGCTGCAAATGTGTCAAAATGCATCTATAAGTGGGAAAGTGTTAAAACTGTTACCTGGTAAGCATAGCAGGTGGGAGGGGGTGGCTTAACCCTTTCCCACACACAACAAATCTGCAGCAGACAACTTTGACAAAATCTCCATAAAAGATAGCTTAATTGTTAAATAAATGTGAAAACATTGTAGACAAAGGAGAAATTGCTCATGCTATTGCGTCAAAATGTTGCAGGTAGGAAAAGGTTAAAAATGCCAAATATTGAAATACGTCAAAGGAAAATGAATGTCACCCACCAATATGAATGTCACCAGTAAGTTTAGTGAAAGTGAAATCAGATGACGAAGAAGTGATCCCTTTGTGACTCCATGCAGATAAAAGAAAAACACAAAAAGTTCCTTTTTTAAAATGCTAAAGGAAAAATAGAAATTTCTCATTGTTAGCAAATTCACCTTATCAAACAATGTTTGGTGTTAATTTCATCCCTTTCCAACATAAAACAAACAAAAATCTCTATAAATGAAAGCATAATTGAGTGTTGTTTCAGGAAAACCCACCATAGGGCATTTTTCTTGTGATCACACTCACAGTGTAGATCCACATCACAATGTGTAGCTGCGCAGTCTGATATCGATCTGCACTAATTGCTAAGAATTCACTCAAGATGCATCTGTTTTTAAATGTTGTCTGCTGTAAAGCAACAAAATGTGTCTGTCTACATATTGAAAAGGGTTTAAAAAATAAAAGAAATACAATTCTTTCAAACCTGTTTCACAGTTGCAATCATCTTGATAAGAAGCATGATACTGGATGTTTCTGGTGGATAGTGCATGTTTCTCCACACATCTAACAGTTTATTGACGGGGTGTTCAGGATCCTCTCTAGACGGACCCATACACAAACATTTATGGTATGAATTCCAGGCTAACAGTCGGCATTCTTCACTACAGTATGTAATCTGTTAGGATAAAACAGATAAATAACCAAGTTTTTTTTAATTCTCTCTTGACGGACCGATTCACAAAAAATTATGGTAGGAATGCCATACTAACTGACGACATTCTTGACAACAGTACCTGTATGTTATCTGTTGGGACAAAACATAGATAAACAAGAAACCGCTGAAGACGGTAAGATCGGATTGTCGGCAATTTGAACTTGAAAATCAACAAACCAAGGTCAAGGTCAAAGTAACTATAGAAATCAATAGAACTTGTTACTGGTTACCTTCAGGCAAAGTTTCAAGTTTGTAATCCTTTCCAGTGCTGAGATTTTGCCTCAACCTGAAACTTTAACCAAAATGTTGACGGACAGACAGACAGACGGACGGACATTGCCAATCTATAGATCGGAATTGCTAGAGCAATCCGGCCAATAAAAATCATAATGAATCCTCTTTCGATGGGTCCATACACAAACATAGTACAAATTCCATGTTAACAGTCTGCTTACTTCACTACAGTATTTTATCTGTTTAGATAAATAAATCCTCTCTAGATGTCTTAAAAGTTATGGAGCTCATTCATCAATTATCTGGTTATTTTTTCCCTTACAGTACAAGTACTTTTATTTATTTTTAAACCTGGTAACAGAGGTTTTTAACTACTCAATCGCCGTATGTACATTTTCCTTATTGTTGTATAGATGTTTTCAAAATGATCTGCTTCAGATTTGGTGTATATGGTAATGCTAACCCTGCAACCCTAGGTAACGTCAAGTCTTACACACATACCTGACACTGAGGACATACAACCATGTCTTGTAACTGTACTGTACAACACTCCGGATGAGGCAGAACTAGTGCTTGGCTATCTGTTAGCCTTTGTGCCATCGCTTCTGCTGGTTCTAAGGATCGAACACAGTACTCACAGGCTTTGTACTTGTACAGTTCATTCCAGGAGAACTGGCAGCTGACCACAGGTGTCTCTTCAAGTATCGATTCTTCAGCTGTGAAACCAGTCAGGGCATACAATCCTTTCCCCTGTAGCAAAATATACATTTTAATATTCTAAATGTCCATTGCCTTGGAAACATCAATTGAAAACAAGAGTGCCACGGAGGGAATGCCAACGGTCGCCTGTTTTTAAGTCCAAAAAGGGACATTACTGAATCATTATTAAAGCCAAAGTTATCTACCTTGGTACAGACATGTGTATTGTTCATAGGAACATGTGCACCAAGTTTCATTTGAAAATGCTGAACAGTTTTAAAATTATGAGGTAAGGTTAAAGTTTTGTGACGATGACGCCAAGATTTAATATCACAATATCCCAACTTTTTTCCTTTCGTAAGAAAACAGACAAGCTAAACATTGATGATAAAAGATAACAGAGTGGCATAGGCTAAAACGCATATAAATAAATACAATCAGCTCATGAAATCAACTTTTTATATGACTGTAAAACCCATTTAGCCATAATTTTTCATAATTATTAACTTAATAGCACATTCACCATTCACCAACATATATCAATACATTTTAACAGTTTGTAATAGTGTTTTTGTACTTATTTTTCGCGAAATAGAAAATTACAGAGTGTCTTAGGCTAGAACGCATATAAATAAATAGAATCGGCTCACGAAAACAACTTGGCGGTCATGAAAAAAACTTTTGATATGATTATAATACCCATACAGCCATATTGTTTAACTCAATAGCACATTCACGAATATATTAATCTACATTTTAATGGTTTGTAATAGTGTTTTTGTACTTATATTCGCCAGAGACATATATATAAATTTCTATTTAGGTCTCTGTTATCGCAAAATATAAAAATAAGAGAGTGGCATAGGTTAAAACGCATATAAATATATAGAATCCACTCACGAAAACAACTTTTTACAGTTGTATAACGGCCATATATCCATAATTTTTCATAATTTTTAATTTAATAGCACATGCATGAACATATAACAATACATTTCAACAGTTTGTAATAGTGTCTTTGTACTTATTATCGCGAAATAGAAAAAAATACAAAGTTGCATATGCAACAAACACATATAAACTAGAATTGTTTTTGCAAAAAACAGATGTCTCCCCCTCAAATATCTGTCAAAATCTCTCAAAACATTCCAACCATAAAGCAGACAATGGGTTCTGCACATCGCCTTGATGAGGTGAATATGTGACCCAAGTTTCATGAAAATCCTTCAAGCCGTCTTGGAGATATGGAGCCGACACGAATTGGGACAGACAGACGGACAGACAGACAGACAGTCGAGACATGGGTTCTGCACATCGCCTTGAAGAGGTGAACAGTTGACGCAAGTTTCATGAAAATCCTTCAAGCCGTCTTGGAGATATGGAGCGGACACAATTTGGGACGTACAGACGGACAGACAGACAGAGAGTCGAGACATGGGTTCTGCACATCGCCTTGATGAGGTGAACATGTGACCCAAGTTTCATGAAAATCCTTCAAGCCGTCTTGTAGATATGGAGCGGACACGATTTGGGACAGACAGACAGACAGAGAGACAGTCGAGACATGGGTTCTGCACATCGCCTTGATGAGGTGAACATGTGACCCAAGTTTCATGAAAATCCTTCAAGCCGTCTTGGAGATATGAAGCGGACACGATTTGGGACAGACAGACGGATAGACGTTGAGACATGGGTTCTGCACATCACCTTGATGAGGTGAACATGTGACCCAAGTTTCATGAAAATCCTTCAAGCCGTCCTGGAGATATGGAGTGGACACGATTTGGGACGGACAGACAGACAGTCGAGACATGGGTTCTGCACATCGCTTTGATGAGGTGAACATGTGACCCAAGTTTCATGAAAATCCTGCAAGCCGTCTTGGAGATATGGAGCGGACACGATTTGGGACAGACAGACGGACAGACAGACAGACAGTCGAGGCCTGGGTTCTGCACATCGCCTTGATGAGGTGAACATGTGACCCAAGTTTCATGAAAATCCTTCAAGCCGTCTTGGAGATATGGAGTGGACACGATTTCGGACAGACAGACGGACAGACAGACAGACGAGACATGAGTTCTGCACATCGCCTTGATGAGGTGAACATGTGATCCAAGTTTCATGAAAATCCTTCAAGCCGTCTTGGAGATATGGAGCGGACACGATTTGGGACAGACAGACAGATAGACGTTGAGACATGGGTTCTGCACATCACCTTGGTGAGGTTAACATGTGACCCAAGTTTCATGAAAATCCTTCAAGCCGTCTTGGAGATATGGAGCGGACACGATTTGGGACAGACAGACGGATAGACGTTGAGACATGGGTTCTGCACACCACCTTGATGAGGTGAACATGTGACCCAAGTTTCATGAAAATCCTTCAAGCCGTCCTGGAGATATGGAGTGGACACGATTTGGGACGGACAGACAGACAGTCGAGACATGGGTTCTGCACATCGCCTTGATGAGGTGAACATGTGACCCAAGTTTCATGAAAATCCTTCAAGCCGTCTTGGAGATATGGAGCGGACACGATTTGGGACAGACAGTCAAGGCCTGGGTTCTGCACATCGCCTTGATGAGGTGAACATGTGACCCAAGTTTCATGAAAATCCTTCAAGACGTCTTGGAGATATGGAGCGGACACGATTTCGGACAGACAGACGAGACATGGGTTCTGCACATCGCCTTGATGAGGTGAACATGTGACCCAAGTTCCATGAAAATCCTTCAAGCCGTCTTGGAGATATGGAGCGGACACGAAATAAAGCCTCAAACCTTTGACCTTCAAGTGTGACCTTGACCTTGAACCGGTATGGTCGAGACCTGGGTTCTGCACATCGCCTTGATGAAGTGAACATGTGACCCAAGTTTCATGAAAATCCTTCAAGCCGTCTTGGAGATATGGAGCGGACACGATTTGGGACAGACAGACGGACAGACAGACAGACGAGACATGGGTTCTGCACATTGCCTTGATGAGGTGAACATGTGACCCAAGTTTCATGAAAATCCTTCAAGCCGTCTTGGAGATATGGAGCAGACACGAAATAAAGCCTCAAACCTTTGACCTTCAAGTGTGACCTTGACCTTGAACCCGTATGGTCAAGACATGGGTTCTGCACATCGTCTTGATGAGGTGAACATGTGACCCAAGTTTCATAAAAATCCTTCAAGCCATCTTAGAGATATGGAGCGGACACGATTTGGAACAGACAGACGGACAGACAGACAGTCGAGACATGGGTTCTGCACATCGCCTTGATGAGGTGAACATGTGACCCAAGTTTCATGAAAATTCTTCAAGCCGTCTTGGAGATATGGAGCAGACACGATTTCGGACAGACAGACAGACAGACCCCAATGACAAAAACAATATATCTCCCCTGTATACAGAGGGAGACATAATAAGTAAAATCGGGTCACAAAAACAACTTTTTATAGTTATATAACGGCCAATTCCACAAACTTCGGATCTTAATATTATATGGTAGTTTGTGTCGCACATACTTTTGTATTCGTTTATATTTTAAATTATTCTGTGTTTAACGTGATTTTTATATCATAAATTAATAATGTCGGATCTAAATGTTATGTAACCACTTCTAGGTATACCCGATTACGTACACAATGTATAGGACCATCACATTTGTCAGTTGATTCTCGTTACCTCTCGCTTTCTCCCTATATCGCCCTCTCTTGCTCCTTCACTCTTTTTTTGTATTTTTATTGTAAAATATTCACCATGTTTCCTGCAAATCAATCTTTATTGGAGAGGACCTAAAATAAGCTATAATCGGATATTTCTTGATGTCTCCTACTATGTTAAATATATGAGAATTAAATATTGTATGGAACGAGTTAAGATACTTGACGAGGTGTGTTCAAAAAGTACGTGGACTTTTTCAATAATTTGAAAACTTTCGGCGTGATTTCAATTAAATTTTACCTCAATTTATCAAAATATGTGCGGCATTGATCTATGTAGGAATTCCATATTTAGTATAAACGCTCGACTGATAGGGAGAAAAAATAAATAAAAAAATGAGCTAAACAAAAAACCTTAACCGGACGACCACGCCAGGGTCATGACAATAGCTCTCGTTTTTTTCAAAAGTCGAGCTAATAAAAAACCTTAACCGGATGACAACACCTTCAGTGTAGATTTTCTAAGTCCAAAAGGGGGGATAATTTGGTCAATATTAAGTTCAGGGTTATGGAACTTGTTGTATCAAGTTATGTTAAGACATTGAATAAGTTTAGGAAGTTTCAAAGCTATAGGTTAAATTGTGTTTCAGTTATCACCATTTTTCTCCCTTCAAAGTAGATTTTCTAAATCGAAATGGGGAGATAATTTTGTCAATACTATTTACAGAGTTATGAAACTTGTTATATAAGGTCAACTTAAGACACTCAGCAAGTTTGTGAAGTTTCAAGCCAAAAAAAAGAAAAGTTTTTAAGATATGAAAAATCACGAGTAAAAAATTGTCAAAAACCTGAGCTAAACAAAAAACCTTAACCTTACGTTTTGAAGTTTTAAGTGAAACAAATAAAGATTTCCAGCTATATACTTTTATTATTTAACATATTATGATTATGTTTATGAAGTTTAGTGACTTTAACAGTAGTAGTTTGTTAGAAAACAAAAAAAAAGCTGAGCTGAACAAAAAACCTTAACCGGACAACCACGCCGCCGCCGCCACCGACGACGCCAGGGTCATGACAATAGCTCTCGTTTTTTTCAAAAGTCGAGCTAAAAACGATAACTATGGAAACATTCACAGTTGCCAGGTAACATGCACCTGGAGCACACTAAATCATAATGCTTTTAACTCATTTCATTTAATATATTTTAAAAGATAAAATTATCCTACTTTCACGAAATTTCACCTGCTGATTACGTGAAGTTATGGACAACGGTTTATACCGTTAAATGACGTCATTTCAGTTTTTGTTTGAAACAATAACAACTTTAATAACAAGCGTCGGCTGGGAACGCGCGTAAAATGTCGTCATCCGAAAACACGGAAATCCGCGTAGACATTAAATTTTACGCGAATTTGAGCAAAACACCAACGGAAACCATGACAAGAGGCCCAAGAGGGCCAGTATCGCTCCACGGCCATAAGGCAAAAATAAAATCTCCAAACAGCCCTGCCCCGTGGTGGCTATTTTTTTTACCAACCACCATGGCTTAAAGGAATCTTGTAGAGTGTCACCAAAGGAATGTTTCTGCAAAATTATTTGAAAATATGCCTGACACTTTCGGAGGAGAAGATTTTTTAAGTTTTCACTATGGTCATATAAGTCAAAATAGCCCCGCCCTCTGGCGGCCATGTTTTTCGACCAATCAACATGGCTTGAAGGAATCTGATAGAGGGTGGTCACCCAATGAACATTTCTACAAAATTATTTGAAAATCGGCTGAACACTTTCGGAGAAGAAGATGTTTTAAGTTTTCACTATAGCTATATAACGCAAAAAAGCCCCGCCCCCATGTTTTTCGCCCAATCAACATTTCTTGAAGGAATCTAATTAAGGTTCACACAAGGAACATTTCTACAAAATTATTTGAAAATCGGCCTGACACTTTTGGAGGAGAAGATTTTTTAAGTTTGCTCTTTAGCCATATAGGCAAAATAGCCCCGCCCTGTGACGGCCATGTTTTTTTACCAATCAACATGGCTTGAAGGAATCTGATAGTGGGTCACCCACGGAACATTTCTACATAATTATTTGAAAATCTGCTGAACACTTTTTGAGAAGTAGATAATTTAAGTTTTCACTATAGCTATATAAGGCAAAAAAGCCCCGCCCCCTGGCGGCCATGTTTTTCGCCCAATCAAAATTTCTTGAAGGAATCTAATAAAGGGTCACCCAAGGAACATTTCTACAAAATTATTTGAAAATCGGCCTGACACTTTCGGAGAAGAAGATTTTTTAAGTTCTCACTATTTTTTTCTTTCGGTTGCCATGGAAACCAGAATTTTGAATGGATCAAAAAAATTTGAAGGAATTTAGTAGAGGACATTGAGAGGATGCTTCCCATGAAGTTTCAATCAAATTGGCCAAGTGGTTAGGGAGAAGAAGTTGTTTAAAGGAAAAAGTTAACGCACGCACGCACGCACGCACGACGGACAATTCGCCATGACATAAGCTCGACTGGCTTTCAGCCAGTGGAGCTAAAAATGTTAGAAGAATCCAAACAAAAACCACGGGTCTGTAGATCTTTAGTTTTTAAATGGCATAAATTGTTTCGTGAAGGAAGAGAATCAGTAGAAGATGACCCTAGAATAGGACGAAAACCAAAAATTAATGCAGCGTTAACGTCATCCGTTAAAGAAATTATTACTGTCCGAAATATATCACAGAAGATTGGTATAAGTGTCGGGTTAGACAAACAGTGGTATAGAACGGTATATGATAAGTGGGTTAAGAGACATATAAAGTGCATTCAGAAGCATGGTGAATACTTCGAGAAAATGTGATTAGTCACCGAAACGTTATCCAAAAACGTAACGTCGTTGACGTTATCGGACTGCTCCTGGTAAGCATCACATGTATATTTGTTAGCGCTGTTGCTACAAAACAGAATATGATAACACCACGAAATTTGGAAATCATATAGCGGAAAAGTTACTTGTCATAGCAATATACGTTTTATTCTTGTGCACTATTTAATAATTGAAATATTACAAAAGTCCACGTACTTTTTTAACACACCTCATATATATACTTTGAAAGTTTTGTTAACCCTTTCCATCATATGACAATTCTGCAGCAGACGACTTTGAATGTATTTTGTCAAAAAATAGAAAATCTCTATAATTGAACGGATAACCTATGACTAAAAGTGAAAAACATTGTGGCGAAAGGAGAAATTGCTCGTTTTGAGAAATGTCTTCTTTTGTCACTATGTTTTCAAAAAGCTGTCTGCTGCAGAGGCGTCAGAAAGGGTCTATATGAGGGAATGGGTTAAACAAATGAAATTGTCCTTTTGCCTTTTCCACAATGTCGTCTGTATACTGAAAAGGGTAAAGATACATGTAGTTTAAGGTTTCTGTGTTATCAAAAGACGTCTGCCTCAAATTGTCGTCTTTGTGGGAATTATCATTTGTTGTCTACATATTGATGTAGAAATAATTGAGGATAAATGTGAAATTGTACATCAAGCTATAGTCTGTTAAAAGTGTCGTTTGCATGGGGAACATGCTTAAAATGGTTAAAACTCGAAAGCCTATGGGTTTTAGCCTATGCCGATCCTGAAATACATATTTTTCGATAATAAGTACAAAATAATGTTAAAAATTAGATTGTTATAAATCCATTCAACATGTGTTGTTTAAGTGATATTTAATGAAAAAATATGGTTACATGGGTTTTAAAGTCATATAGAAAGTTGTTTTCGGACAGATAAGTTGTTTTCGCTAACTAGCTATACCCTTGACAATGTAGTTTATTTTAGTGCTTATGACAAACTTTTAATAGGAGACCCATAGATACAATACATGATATATACTCAATTGCATGATCGTCTAGATAGAAACCAAAATCATTTTTCTATTGAAGTCATAATAAACGAGTGATGTCTATATCAGGTAAATAAGAAATGGGGAATTTTGATTCCACATGTTAAATTAAATGGTCAAAGGGAAAATCAGATGAATTGATAAGACTGAAGTGGTCTCCCATTGGACAATAATTATTTTTTTGAAAGTTGAAAGTGTTTTTATTAAAGAATACCCTTTGACAGACTGATTTGTGATCAAAACATTGTTTGCTTTTAACTTTATTGACAGCTTAGGAGCCATTTTCAGAACAACATGTATTTTCTTAAATTGAAAGCAAAATTCACTGCGGAATAAGGGTGACCTTTGATTTGACGTCATAGCTAAAAAAAAAAAAGTTGGATAGCATGCAAGTTTTTTGTAGTTTTGATAATGAACTTTAAATGAATTTGGTTTCTGTGTTATTTCAACTGTTGTGAGGAGCCATAGCCCAAAACGCTATAATGATCGCCTATGGAAAATGAATTGCTTCCATCTGACGAAATACATTAACCACTGCACAACGCGAATACCCATGTCCAAGCAGCTATTTAAAAATTCAACAATTCGTAACTCATGATCTTGTTTTTCTTAAAATATTTTCTAAATATTCTCAAAACCAATTAACTTAATTAATATATTAGACATTTAAGTACCCTCTTCGCGTCTAATGTTTTGATTTCCACGTTTTTCCCCGCGGAGGCAGCCATTTTTGATGTTGTTGTTGTTACATAATCGTTGTTGTTGTTGTAGTCCATCAGTGCAGATTCGCATCCTCTTTTATCCTATACAAGTTGTTTTATCTGTTATACATTCTGACATTCATTCGATTTTCAATGAATGTCAGTTTAACTTAACCCTTTCCCACATACAACAAATCTGCAACAAACAAATTTGAAAATGTATAAATTTGCAAAAACGTGAACAATCTCCATAGATTAGTTAACTTATTAAAGGGACTGAATCCCATATGAGTTAAAAGCAAAAAAAAAAAGAAAATTGTTAAAAATTGCTATTACCTTGATGTTTTTGCAATGTAAGGCATTGAGATTTGCTGACTGATGTACTACAATATATGCACACTATTAATATTGCGGAGATTTTTCGTTATTTTGCATTGTAAAATCTACTGGGTTAGTAACCCAGTAAATCTAAAAATATTGCTGTATATTTATCATGTGATCACTAAAACCGAATTGACAATCTCCTTCGCAGAGTTGTCGTTCCTTACACTCACGCATACATGAATGTAATGAGTCGATAGTGTTAGAGAATGCCGAATTGAATCCACAAATTCAAATGAGCAAGAGGAAATTCCACGGTATTTTTTAAACGAGAAAACATCGAATCAACTGATCTGATTGTCCAAGATATTGCCGCAGCCTGTGGTGCAGATCTGTCATTGACTGACATTGACAGATCTCACAGAGTGCGTCCGAAGGTGCCTGATTCATCCGCTATACCACGCCCCGCAGACATCATAGTTAAATTTGTGTCTTATCGATCTCGATCTGCTCTCCTTAAAGGTAAATCTACCCTTAAAAATAATGCTGAGTACAAAGGCGTTTACGTAAACGATGACCTGACCAAAAAGAGAGCTGAACGTTTACATAATGCTAGAAAGCTGGTTAAGTCCAAGACAATCACCAGTGCCTGGTCCTACGATGGTCGTATTTACGTGAAACTGAATGATGGTTCCCGTTTGCTAGTCTCTTCCAACGACGACATAGAGAAGCTGAAGTAAACAGCGTTTCATTCAGTTGATATTTTTCCTCAGTGGTAATATGTTTCGTTTTTTCACAGCCACAATTTGACTGTTTTTCATTCAGTATTTGCTTTAAACACAACGTCCGCGAAAGTGTGTATGAAATACGCTATATCTACTCATCCTGCTGTATGTATCCAACGCAACGAGTGTTCTTCGGTGCAAATATAGGTTTATCGCTGATTGCATCTACAAGAATAACAATAGTGAAAAACATTCCATGTAAACAATCAATCCAAAAATAGTTCATTAAGTGGAAAAACAACAGTAATATTACAATATATTGTGGTAAAGTTGACACTGACCTAGATCTTCGACACATAGATGTTTTTGTTTTTGTTTTCGTCGTACTACGTATTTCCATTCATTACTACGTCAGACTACTAAGTCGTTGTCCTCCAAGTGAATCTAGTGCTCTCCACTCACAACTTTAAATACACGCGTGCTTTTTTCCCTCCCAGTGTACACTTATATTGAAAAAGTTCATTCACGAGATCTCGTGTTCTCCATTCATTACTTTATACATGTGTGTTTTCTCAGTCCCAGTGTAAACTTGAAACTAATATATATTGCACACATTATCAAGTTAAAACTTCTGTCATTTAACAGTCGAAGTTAACTTGTAGTTTTATTTCATTTCATTATTATACTAGAGGAAAATGTAGGAGCATGTGCATAGTGACGTAGATAAAAAAGCATTTACTGATAATCTTTAACATGTTTTCAGTATTAATACTATTATTAGAAACCAAATATGTTCTGATAAATATTTTACATGTATATATTAAATAGACCTGGAGTGAATTTATTCCCCCATATGACAGTATTTCAGATAAATGTATTTCTTCTTTCTTTTTCTTTCTTTCTTTCTATCTCGGTATGGTCAGTATGTATTTTTTCTCACATTGTTTACTTGTATCGTTGTGTAAAGTACGGTTGGATGGACACACGTTTGTACCCTCCGCAATTCAACTCTGGAATTCTTTACCAGATAATCTAAGAAATATTCAATCCCTCGGGATGTTTAAACGTAAACTTTTACAAACAATGTTCCCCAAAATTGAAGTTCCAACATACTTTTTACACGGACAACGATTTTCTTCTGTTATACATGCTAGATTACGAAACAAATGTAGCGACTTAAAGGATGATCTTTTCCATAATCATGTCTCTAATCATAATCTGTGTATATATTGTTCAGTACCGGAAACAACTGAACATTACTTTTTCCAGTGTAGACAATATATTAACGAACGATATCGTTTATTTCAAAGTACGCGACATCTCCATCCTCTAAACTGCATGGTATTATTGTTTGGTAATCCCAACTTCAGCCAAGAAGAAAACATTACTATTGTAAACTCGGTCCACAGATATATTCTGGAAACAAAGCGCTTCAAACAGTAACTATAACTATAACAATGTCTTATAATGCAGGCTGACCCTACAAGAGTATTCTTCTGTCTTTCACTGACATCTTATCATTTCAAACTCATGAAACTATTTGTCTCTCTCTCGCTCTCTCCCTCTCTCTATCTCTCTCTCTCTCCTATATATTTATGGTAATATAAAACTGCAATTAAACATATTTATTTCAAATCAATTGTTCACTATGATGTTCTTAATATCATGTTGTTCTTGTTCAATTTACGGGGAGAGCCGTAATTAAGTTTGAGAACTTGTGGCTCGACCCTTTTGCTTTATATGTAATCTCTAATGTTGTTATACCATGTGATTTATTTGACAATAAAATATGTTTAAACTAAACGAGAAAACACGGAGCGGACATTTTTTTAACTGCTTATTTCCTATGAAATAATGAAAAACAAGACTTGTACGACCTTCTACAACATTCCGTTACATATATATCGACGTATTGTGGATTAATTAGAATAAGTTAAAATATAACGATTTTGGACCATTATGGTGTTCAGTCCCTTTAAATAGGGTTGTAAAACAGAAACAGCAAGAAACAACATTTTTTGTTAATTAAGGGGCCATAACTCCACCGAAAGTGACTATCGAACTTGGCCTAGCCCTTAAGGCATTTAACCTTGTAACCAAGTTTGAAAAAAAAAATGGTTCACATTTGTGGCAGTTATTGCACGGAAACAGCAAGAAACAACATTTTTTTTGTTAATTAAGGGGCCATAACTCCACCGAATAAAGTCCGCCGAAAGTGACGATCGAACTTGGCCTAGCCCTTAAGGCATTTAACCTTGTTACCAAGTTTGAAAAAAAAACGTTTCACATTTGTGGCAGTTAATGAACGGAAACGAAGTGTGACAGACGGACAGACAGACGGACGGACGGACAAACCGAAATTGATAACCCCCTTTTTTTCTTCCAAAAAGCGGGGGATAATAAGAACAAACAAGAAACAAATATTTTCTAGAAATGATAATTTTAATACCTAAACCATTAATACAGTGTATACATGCATAGAATATATGTATAGTATAAAGTGAGTTGAATCTTTTATAAGAACAATTTGTATAGAATTTTTAGAAAATATATTTCAAATTCAACATATAAAACTTAAGCATTATCAGTATTGTAGCGCTGGCAGTAGTAAACATTTACAATAAATCTGATATTTGATCTAACTATATTCCTATGCAATACAGGGTATCTAACATTTGGAGGGTTTTGAAGGAAATGATGTCACTATCAAAGAACAGTAGTGTAAACATCACATACTGAAGATATTAGAGAATCCATAAAGTGTATTTACACAAAAGGAGAACATACACATTTCGTTTTGACTGAAGACACAATTGATGATTGGTCCTGATCACTTCAACATTTAATTTGGGTTTTAAAAAACACCTGGACAAGACAGGAACAGGACAAACTTTGTTCATATACAAGCAATATTGCACAAATAAATGAAATATAGCCCTAAAGATTGCATTGGAAATTAAAGCGCTGATATTTCTACATTTTGTTATAGTAGTAGTATTTGTTGTAGACAGTATGCTTGGAACTTGACCTTTATACCATGACCTTGGACTCTTCAAAAGATTTAACTATAATATTTCCATTGCAAAGGGTATCTTTTAAACGCAATATATGCTAGATTGATTGATTGATTGATTGATTGATTGATTTGCATTTAATGTCATTTTTCAACAGTAGTCCATTTATATTAAGGTGGCCAGTTCACAAAACATGCGTTTCCTGGATGTGTCATGCCTGTAATCAACACAACATTCTAACAAGCTAACTTGCTAACTTCTCACATAACGACTATTTAGCATATTGGTGGAATATGAATAGCGCTATTTACAATGGCTTTTGTTAATTATCAATGAAAGGTTGAGCCAGGGTTTTGAACTAATAACCCCTTTATTGATGACCCTTGTGGCTGGACGCTAAATATATGCATGGATAAGATATGCGATAAAAAAACAGATAAGGGGCAACTCATATTCATGGTGTAAGAGTCAAAACCAAGCAATAATTATTAAGATTATGGTATGGTGAAAAAAAAAATATCAAGTATTTATAGAATATCTACTTGGTATGTAAAAAAAAAGCTAACTGTATATTTTTATCATTTTTTTTTTTTTTTTTAAAAGTCTAGCTGTAAAATACTACAGTACATTTTCAATTCAGAAAAACAAACCAATACAAAAGGCAGTGCATTTTCTGAATCTTGATCTGATGCTTAAAATGTAATTTTGTATATAAAGCAACAATAACACAACAAAATTGTAAAGAATACAGTTGTCTGAAGATATAAGTGTTAATTGAGAAATGCAAGGGATGTGATTACGCAACAATCATCTTTAACTTATGCCGTTATCAACCATTTTCAAAACAGTAAATTATAAGTTAAAACTATGGAGGGGAAAGAAAACTTGCTCATAAAAAGAAAAGCAAAAATATATCCTTTTCTCTGAATAGTCCTACTATGTGATTTAATCCTATCCCACATATGACAAATTTGCAGCAGACGTCTTTGAAGACATGAAGATAGAAGTGTGGAATATGTAGAATATGAAACTGAATAAAATATTATTGAATAGAGTTGAATACATTGTGGCAAAGGGAGAAATTGCTCATTTTGAGCAAATTCTTCATTCGCCACACTGCTTTCCAAATGTCATCTGCAAGTGATAAAGGATTAAATATATGTCTATTACAATATATATGTCTTAAAATGCATTCCATTGCAACAGTTAATGTCTATTACATGTCTTAAAATGCATTCCATTGCAACAGTTAAACAGACTTTTGAAATAATTGTGAAGAATATTATTATATGCATGTAAAAACTGTTGCTAATACCTTAAATGACTGAAGTAATTTAAATTAACCCTTTTCCACATGCAGGCACCTTTGACTCATGGATGACTTGATAACATTGTGGTTAAAGGTAAAAATGTTCATTATGAGTAATTTCTCTTTTTTCCACAACATTTATAATTCAATAATTATACTTCATTTATATAGATTTTCCATATCTTTGGGTAGATTTGTTGAAAGTTATCTGCTGCAGATTTGTTGTATGTGGGAATGGGTTAATTTCACAAAGCAAATGTGTACATAGAGTATATAACAAAATAAATACAACCAAAATAAACTGATGTTCCTAGCACCAGTAATAATATATAATAGTTGTCACACTGTCAAGCAAGCATATGTTCAATCTTTTCCATACATGCATTATTTGAACATGATGATGTCAAGACCTCACACACACACACACACATAACAAAAATTCAACAATCATAAACAAGTGAGTTTTTTATGTGTTACTTGAAGTATTGGGCAAAAATATGTGCATGTATATTGACTTCAGAAAGAAGGGTATTCTGTCATTCTCAGTTGAAAGTATATTTCTATAATAAAGTGAAATGCGCTGCTTATTCCATACACTTTCGATGTACATTAATTTTGACTTTTTAAAAACTCAGATATTGCCAATCAATTGTCAACATTTGACCATTATATTATAATATGGAAGACATTTTATTATTGATATAGTGGAAACGTTCATGTAAAAATGCATTTTCAGTCAGATAAAAGGTTAACAAACTTTTTCAAGACCATACACTTAATTATAACATTTGTAAATACAGACATACATGAAGCATACCTATACAATGGTGTGAATGACAAATGGCAAGTATTCACTTACAAACCAGTTTCTACATGATGACACCTTAATGATGTGTATATACACAGACAACTTTAAAACACATTGTGGGAATATGAGAAATTGATCAGAATTCCTCTTTTGCCCACAATGTTTTCTTCACTATACAATAAATACATTGCAGGAAATGGTTAACAAATAAAAATAAGAAAATGAAAAAGTTAGTACACTGGTATTGCGGATTCTCAACAACATGATTTCAAACATATTTAAGAAAATATCAAGATATCCACATCTTGTTACAGATCATATGAGCCTGTCCACGGGAAAAGGGACAAGTTGGTATTTCAGAAAAGTGTAGGTTCAAATCAGCTTGTGCATCTCCTCCATATTATCAGAACACACACAAGTTGACAGAAGCTTCTAACAAGCTGGTATAACTAATATGTAGATATTGATCTGGGTCTACTGTTCATAAAAGTCAACTTGTAGCATTTTAACAACGATGAACTCATATTATGTTTGTTCTAAGTAATAGACAGGTTGATATCTTTCTTATATAAACAAGTTGTTATCTCTGTCATACACTTATGTATAAACAGGCTATTTATTATCTCTTGTCATATAAACAGGTTGTTATCTGTGCCAAATAAACATGTTTTTGATCTCTGCCATATAAGTAGGTAGTCATCTCTGCCATATAAAAAGGTTGTTATCTCTGCCATAAAAACATGTTTCCATCTCTGCCATATTAATTTTTTCCAAGTATCCAAGCAGATAGATTTCCCTGTAATGAGAAGAAGATATGATAATGACAACTTCAATCTACGTAAGTTATTTAATACAATATTTTTTTTTACATCATTACCAATTTTCCTTATACATGTACATGACTTTGCATCAGACAACTTTTGAAACGGCTTGTAATTTGAGACATGTTAACTTCCAAATGATCTAAATATACAGGTCTCTCTTCCTGTTAGAGCCGGCTTAAAACTGGGGACCTCATTACATATAGGACACAAGTACCGGCTGAGAATTCAGGAAGCAGACATTGAGATTGATTAAAACAACTTATAAGAACTTCGTTCAAAAAGGATGTGAAAATAAGTTGAACAATTTCCGACACATTGATACATTTTGTCGCCTTTACAGCACACAACTTAATGAGCAATTTCTCAAGTCGAGATAATGTTTTCAACTGTTTTCAATAATTATACTTTCATTTATATAATTATATTAAATACACAACTTACGGGGAATGAGTATATAAAGAGGAAGATCAGCAGTAACAACAGTAGCACCAGGAGACCAATTATGAAGTACCATTTGTAGTTGGCCCAGATAATGTATCTCAGCGTCTTGAATGGTGACATAAACCATAGGAACGATGTCTCTGGCCGACTGAAATGCACAAAAGTACAAAACATGAAAATACAGAAATATAATGATACAGACAAGCTCTCATATATCTACAACATTGATTTTTAACAAGTTCTTACAGTAGTGTTTGCATGTTATGCATGTTTAATGAACGAAAAGTTTAATAAATTTAGTTTACAAAACATTGACTTAGTTCATACTACAAGTTTTGTTACAAACTGATGTAATCCCATTTGCCTTTAGTTTAAACTTATTAAATTTACAATGATTGCGAAACAAGCTTTAAGCTTATATTAATCACACTCGATGTCTGCTTCCTGAAGACATAACAAGGACTTGTGCAGTTTGAGTGAAAAAATACCAAAGGCAGAACCTATCTTTAGTGGGATTAATTGGAGTTTAACTTATAAGTAATGTCTCATTCAGTCAGGGAATTGTTATCATAATGGCCAGTTAACATAATGTGTTTCCTGGCTCTCCAAAATTTCTTTTACCAAGGCAAACTGGCTACGTTCCCACATTGTCTATTTAACAAATTGGTGAAAAACGAATGAAGGGCAATCTTTGAAAACCGCCAATGACCTAGATTTGACCTCTAGCCGTTTTTGCCTTTGATGGGAAATAAACACAGTGTAGAGTACACAAACTACATACTTTGGTTCCTCCAGTGCTGGGTTCATGTTGGGCTCATCTCTGGCTTTACCAGCTGGCCTAACATCTGCATCCTCCTTGGTCACTAACTCAATCTCCATCTCAAGCTTTCCCTGAAAATGGATTTTTCTGTTCATTTATCCCTGTTAAAACCTTCATTTTACATTCAACCCTTTGCCACATGCAGATACACTTTGACACATCTATAGAAGACGAATTTTGAAAACATTATTGCTAAAGGAGTAATTGTTTCATCTTTGTTGAAAACACTGGTTAACAAGAGCGCCAAATGTCACATAATACGCCTGTCCTCTTTTTTTGAGACCAAGTATAGTGATAATTGGTTGTACATCAGGCAAATTTAGAGAGCAGACACTGTCAGTACAGTTTTGGCCATTTCAAGGGACATAAGTGTGTAGTGACTTAGATAACGTGGTAGGTAATTTCTATAATTAAAGGGCAATAACTCTTGATTGACTAAAGCGATATGGCTAGTTATCGAACTTGTCCGAGATATTATGCCATTACACATTCTGATCAAATTTGGTGATGATTGGACAAAGGCTTCTAAAGTTATTGAGCTGACAAGACCAATTTTAGGTAATTTCTATAATTAAAGGGCAATAACTCTCAATTGACTAAAGCGATATGGCCAGTTATCGAACTTGTCCAAGATATTATGACAATACACATTCTGACCAAATTTTGGTGATGATGGGACAAAGTCTTCTCAAGTTATTGTGCTGACAACATACTAGACGCCACCAGCCCGCCCGCCTGTACGCAGCAGGTAAAACTATAATACGATCCGTTTTAAAAAAGACAACATTCCGTTGAAAGACATGGCTGCTTTCCAATTTGAGCTAAAGATAAATATTGGACGCAAATGGTGCTTGAATAATAAAACCAAAAAAAGATTCAATTTAAATGTCAAAATGACAGTAAGCAATAAGTGCAAAAAAAAAATAATTTACAATGGTATAAGTCATGTTAAATTTGAAAAATATCAAGTGGAAATATTTAATTAAAAGGAAAAATTTCTAATTTTAACAAATCGTAACAACTTCCATCTTTCTTTTAACCCTTTCCCTCATATAGACGCTTTCTGATGACTCTGCAGCAGACGACTTTTGAAAACATTGTGACAAAAGGTGAAATTGCTCAAAACAAGCAATTTCTCCTTTTGCCTCAATGTTTTCAAATCTTTTCAGTAATTATACCTACATTTATAGAGCTTTCCTGTGTGATTGCCTAGATACTTTCAAAGTCATCTGCAAGAGGCCCATGAGGGCATATGCTCTACTGGTATGGTTCTTTGGTTTTCAATCCAGAGCATGTATGTATGGTGAGGATCGGATAGTAAATGGAGGCTCTTTTGTGTTCACAAGCTGTATTATAGCAATTTTGACAATTTCAAGGGCCATAATCCAGTCTTGCATGGACGGATCTGGCTGGTTTGTGAAAGGAACTGAGCTCTCATCAATATTTAACTACTATCTAAGTTTGGTGAAGATCGGATAGTAAATGGAGGCTCTATTGTGTTCACAAGCTATATTATAGCAATTTTGACAATTTCAAGGGCCATAATCCAGTCATGCAATGGCACATCTGGCTGGTTTTCGAAAGGAACCAAGCTCTCATCAATATTTAACTACTATCTAAGTTTGGTGAAGATCAGATGATAAATGGAGCCTCTATTGTGTTCACAAGCTCTATTATAGCAATTTTGACAATTTCAAGGGCCATAATCCAGTCTTGCATGGGTTGATCTGGCTAGTTTGCGAAAGGAACCGAGCTCTGATGGATATCTAAATTCTGTATAAGTTTGATTGAGATACAATCAAAACTGAAGACTTAATCACGTTCACAAGCTCTATTATAGCAATTCTGACAATTTCAAGGGCCATAATCCAGTCTCGCATGGCCAGATCTGGCTGGTTTGCAAAAGGAACCAAGCTGTCATTGATACCTAACTACTGTGTAAGTTTGGTGAAGATCAGATAGTAAATAGAGCCTCTATTGTGTTCACAAGCTCTATTATAGCAATTTTGACAATTTCAAGGGCCATAATCCAGTCTTGCATAGGCGGATCTGGCTGGTTTGCGAAAGGAACCGAGCTCTCGTGGATATATCTAACTACTGTATAAGTTTGATTGAGATTCAATCAAAACTGAAGACTGTATTGCGTTCACAAGCAATTGTTTACGGACGCACGGATGACGGACACCACACCACGGCATAAGCTCTTCTGGCCTTTGGCCAGTAGAGCTAAAAATATCAGAATTCAATTCAATCACAACAAAGTTTTCAAGGATTTTACTGTTAAAACTCTCTCGCCATCCTTTTCATCGTAACATGGCCAGAATCCACGAAGTCGCTTCTGTTCAAATAAGGACACTGTTTTCACATTGGTGTTTCCCATATTCATGTCTGGTAACTGTTTCAGATCACAAGATGATGCTCTCTTGGCAGGCATTGGCATTCGATGGAGATTCAATTCAACCGTTCCTGGAGAAAAATTAACTAAATCATTGTTAACCCGTTCCCACACAGAAAAAATCTGCAGCAGACAACTCCAAAAAATATCTAGGCAAAAATCTTTATAATTGAAAGCATTATTATTGTAAAGGGTTGAAAACATTGTGGCAATAGGAGAAATTGCTCACTTTCTCCTTTTGTTACAATGTTTTAAAGAGTTGTGTGCTGTAGATGTGTCAAAATGCAATAAGGGATAATTATACAGTTCCTGGAGAATAATTAATCAAACCAAAGTTAAACAAGAGCGCCAAATGTCACAAAATACGCCCGTCCTGTTTTTTTTAGACCAATTAAGTACAGTGTTGTATAGTGATAATTGGTTGTACATCAGGCAAATTTAGAGAGCAGACACTGTTAGTACAGTTTTGGCCATTTCGAGGGACATAAGTGTGTAGTGACTAAAATAACGTGGTAAGTTCTCGAACTTGTCCGAGATATTATGCCAATACACATTCTGAATAAATTTGGTGAAGATTGGACAAAGATTTCTAAAGTTTTTGAGCTGACAAGACTAATTTTAGGTAATTTCTATAATTAAAGGGCAATAACTCTTGATTGACTAAAGCGATATGGCTAGTTATCGAACTTGTCCGAGATATTATGCCAATACATATTCTGACTAAATTTGGTGATGATTGGACAAAGGCTTCTAAAGTTATTGAGCTGACAAGACTAATTTTAGGTAATTTCTTTAATAAAAGGGTGATAACTCTTGATTGACTAAAGCGATATGGCTAGTTATCGAACTTGTCCGAGATATTATGCCAATACACATTCTGACTAAATTTGGTGATGATTGGACAAAGGCTTCTAAAGTTATTGAGCTGACAAGACCAATTTTGGGTAATTTCTATAATTAAAGGGCGATAACTCTCAATTGACTGAAGCGATATGGCTAGTTATCGAACTTGTCCGAGATATTATCCCAATACACATTCTGACCAAATTTGGTGATGATTGGACAAAGGCTTCTAAAGTTTTTGAGCTGACAACATACTGGACGCCGCCCGCCCGCCCGTACTCCGCAGGTAAAACTATAATACGATCCGTTTTTTTCAAAACGGGCGTATAAAAAGTCATCCATCACTCAATAGTTTACTGCTATACGAAGGAGCATTGTAAGTGATGAGATGTAAACCTAGTAGTCCTCTATCTATTCAGGTAAGCCTTTCCAACATACACCAAAATGCAATAAGACAACTTTGGAAAGTTATTCTCAACAAGAGGGCCATGATGGCCCTGGATCGCTCACCTGATTTTATTTTTTTTCACTTTAGCCATATAAGCCCCGCCCCCTGGCGGCCATGTTTTTCGACCAATCAACATGGCTTGAAGGAATCTGATAGTGGGTCACTTAAGGAACATTTCTACAAAATTATTTGAAAATCGGCCCGACACTTTCGGAGGACCAATCAACCAGGCTTGAAGGAATCTGATAGAGGGTCACCCAAGGAACATTTTAAACAATTATTTGAAAATCTGCCAGACACTTTTGGAGGAGAAGATTTTTTAAGTTTTCACTATAGCCATATAAGGCAAAATAGCCCCCCTCCCCTGGTGGCCATGTTTTTTGACCAATCAACATGGCTTGAAGGAATCTGATAAAGAGTCATCCAAGGAAGCTCTGGTGAGCTAAAAATTTTGAAAATCAGCCGGACACTTTTTGAGGAGAAGATTTTTTAAGTTTTCACTATGGCCATATAAGGCAAAATAGTCACGACCCTGGCGGCCATGTTTTTCGACCAATCAACATGGCTTGAAGGAATCTGATAGTGGGTCACTTAAGGAACATTTCTACAAAATTATTTGAAAATCAGCCTGACACTTTCGGAGGACCAATCAACCTGGCTTGAAGGAATCTGATAGAGGGTCACCCAAGGAACATTTCTAAACAATTATTTGAAAATCTGCCAGACACTTTTGGAGGAGAAGATTTTTTAAGTTTTCACTATAGCCATATAAGGCAAAATAGCCCCCTCCCCTGGTGGCAATGTTTTTTGACCAATCAACATGGCTTGAAGGAATCTGATAGAGTCATCCAAGGAAGCTCTGGTGAGCTAAAAATTTTGAAAATCAGCCGGACACTTTTTGAGGAGAAGATTTTTAATTTTTCACTATGGCCATATAAGGCAAAATAGTCACGCCCCTGGCGGCCATGTTTTTCGACCAATCAACATGGCTTGAAGGAATCTGATAGAGGGTCACCAAAGGAACATTTCTACAAAATTATTTGAAAATCAGACTGACACTTTTGGAGAAGATTTTTTAAGTTTTCACTATAGCCATAAAAAGCAAAATAGCCCGCGCCCTGGCTGCCATGTTTTTTGACCAATCAACATGGCTTGAAGGAATCTGATAGAGAGTCATCCAAGGAAGCTCTGGTGAGCTCAGAATTTTGAAAATCAGCCTGACACTTTTGGAGGAGAAGATATTTTAAGTTTTCACTTTGGCCATATAAGGCAAAATAGCCCCGCCCCCTGGCAGCCATGTTTTTCGACCAATCAACATGGCTTGAAGGAATCTGATAGAGGGTCACCCAAGGAACATTTCTACAAAATTATTTGAAAATCGGCCTGACACTTATGGAGGAGAAGACTTTTTAAGTTTTCACTATAGCCATAAAAGGCAAAATAGCCCCGCCCCCTGGCGGCCATGTTTTTTGACCAATCAACATGGCTTGAAGGAATCTGATAGAGGATCACCCAAGGAACATTTCTACAAAATGATTTGAAAATCGGCCTTACGCTTTTGGAGGAGAAGATTTTTTAAGTTTGTACAATAGCCATATATAAGGCAAAATAGCCCCGCCCCCCCCCCTGGCGGCCATGTTTTTCGACCAATCAACATGGCTTGAAGGAATCTGATAGAGGGTAACCCAAGGAACATTTCTACAAAATTATTTGAAAATCGGCCTGACACTTTCGGAGAAGATTTTTTAAGTTTTCACTATAGCCATATAAGGCAAAATAGCCCCGCCCCCACTGGCGGCCATGTTTTTCGACGAATCAACATGGCTTGAAGGAATCTGATAGAGGGTCATCCAAGGAACATTTCTACAAAATTATTTGAAAATCTGCCAACCAGTTTGGGAGAAGAAGAATTTTGATGTTTTTTTGGTTGCGTTGCCATGGAAACCAGAATCTTGCATGGATCCCAAAAATTTGAAGGAATTCTGGTGAGGTCATTAAGAGGATGCTTTCTGTGAAGTTTCATCCAAATTGACCCACTGGTTACTGAGGAGAAGAAGTTGACGCACGCCGGACAAAAGGCGATCACAATAACTCACCTTGAGCAGAGCTCAGGTGAGCTAAAAATATGAAAATATATGCAAATGAAAGCATAATAATTGAATCAAGTTGAAAGCATAATAATTGAATTGAGATGAAAACATTATGGCAAAAGAAGAAATTAATCATGATGTTCAATGTTTTCAAAAGTTGTCTGCTGCAAAGGCATCAGAAAGTGTCTGTAGAAGGTTGGAAGGATGACGTGTAAGACCAGAATGCATCTATACACAAGCATCATTTCATAGAACTAGAATGGAGTGCTCCCCAGAGCACATGTGTCACCTGCCGGGGCCTTGTCAGAAAAGTTTGACAGAAAAGTGGCAATAACTCTGATATAAAAAATATTTGGATTATTCCCCTTTTGTGAACACATCACAAAGATTGATATAAACATTTGTCAGAAATTTCAATCCAATCCTTTGAGTAGAAAAAAAGTAATTTGAAAAAGTAATTTGAAAATTTAAATTTTTGACAGAAAAGGGGCAATAACTCTGATATAAAAATATTTGGATTATCCCCCTTTTGTGAACCAATCACACACATTGATATAAACATTTGTCAGAAGTTTCAATGTAATCCTTTGAGTAGAAAAAAAGTTATTTGAAAACGTGACGAAAAAGTGTGACGACAGACAGACAGACGCCGGACAAAAAAAAAAGTAATCCCTAAGTGCCTACCATGCTACGCAGGTGACACAAAAAGTAACAAAACAAAAGGTCTCACAGTACTTACCTAGGAAATCATCAAATGAGAATTTGTCGTTATCCCAAATCTGACACATGAATATTGGAGGTAGCCTTTGTTCCGTTTCATCTAAACTCCAGAACTTCTCCTGCAATGATTAATGTGAACAGTTATATACAATTTTTGCTCAGTAAGCAGAAAAGAAAAATGAATTGCCTAAGATTCATCTACAATCTCATAATTTTTACAGTTATTTTGTAAATCAAAGATTATAATCTGTTATGATGTTGGTGGCAGGCACTTTGACACTTTTGTATTTAAAATTTACCATTCAAATAAATGAGAGAGCTTTTGTTTATCAAATTTATAACACGATTTCCAATACAGTTGTTATTATTTCTATGAAAAAAAAACCACTTCATAAATATTAACCCATTCCCACATGCAACAACTTTGCAGCAGGCGACATTGAAAACATACCCAATTATTTTTTGGAAACTCCCTATAAATGAAAGTACAATAATTGAATAGAGTTGAAAACATGGTGACAGAAGGAGAAATTGCTCGTTTTGAGCAATTTCTTCTTTTTGCACCATGTTTTTCAAAAACCTGTCTGCTGCAGAGGCGTCAGAAAGCGTCAATATGAGGGAAAGGGTTAAGCAAACAACTTTTACCTTCTATATAAAGTTTGCATATACAATTTACATGTACAAACCTTTTTCTTGACCACAATGCAGTTTTCAGCCGGCATGTAATCAATTGGGAACACGTATCTCCAGTTGAAATTACCTTCCCCATTGAGGGACCTGGAATATACATAAAACATAACAAGTTACTGAAGTTCTGAAGGCAATCGGGGGGGTCCAGAATCACAGGAACAGAAAACGAATTTTATAAAGTAGACGTACCTTTCATCTAAAACCATTTCTCAAATACAACAATTCTTCAGCAGATGACATTGAAAACATCTAGGCAAACATATCGAAAAATCTCTATAAATGAATGGATAATAATTTTGAAAAGAGATGAGGAATTGCTCCTTTTGCCTCAGTGCTTTCAATAGTTGTCTGGCGCAGATGGCAGATGCAAATGTGTGAGCAAGTGGCAAAGGGTTATGATAGACCTTGACTCGTCAAGCAAATTTAATGTTTTTCTAATTATCGCATAAGGCCTGTTCTTTACTCCTGATCTTGACCTTAACAAAACTAAAAAGTTCAATAATTTGCAAAATTACATCAGTCTTTATGCACATTCTAAGTTCTCATATACTTTGAGTTTTTGCATTATCTAAGTCACCATTTTTTGGGGGGTGGGGTTTAATGCAATTTTCAACATTATTTCAGTTTTATCATGGCAACAGTTCACTTATTCATGATCCCTGGGTAAACAAAGACTAGGAAATGTGCCTTGCTTAAAGGCACTCCACCATGACCATCGTAACAATAGGAGCAGAACAAGGCATAAATAACCTGAAAGCCCCACATCTATAAAAATCAATAGATCAAGCTTTGACAACAAGATATATTGGAAATTCATCCCACGACTTCAAAATCATATAAATCATGTAATGATGCATTTCTTCTTTTCCAACAACTCCATGTTCCGTTTAAATGAGTTGTCACCTGCACATGTATTTTAACACTTTCAATATTAAATTTTTAAAATGGACTTGTAACATTTGGATTTGGATGAAGATTCCATAACCAGTTCTAAGAATATCAAGATAACAGCCAACAGTATTGACAGCCTGGTGAGATGGTGTGGAAGTGCTGCCTGGCTTGGCTCGTTACTGGTGGACGTGCTGCCTGGCCGAGCTCTTTACTAGTGGCAGGGGGTTCACATAGTTGGTTCCAGTAGTCATCAACATGTTAAACCTACCTGTAATGTATGTCAGTTTTCTGTTTTTCATCAATCCCCTGTATCCATCCCGACACATAAATATCACTCATCTGTTCACCTGTGATTGAGGTCTCGTCCAATACAGTATCAACTGTGTTATAGATCACAACTCGTAATTCATACCTGGGAAAATACATGGAAATTGTTAAAGAAATATACCTGTGATGGTATGAGTTGTGTTTTTAAACCTTCCCCACTTACAATAAATCTACAGAAGACTATAATGATGGATTGATTGTTTGGTGTTTTAAACCGATTTCAACAGTTTTTCAGTTTTATCAGTTCTCCTTGGTAAGTTACCAGTTCTACTGGTCTATTAGCCAGACACCAGCCAGCCAATCTTACTGGTAACCCCACAACTCTGAGCGCCAAGGAGGGCTGCCATTACTACCATTTTTAAGTGTTTGGTATGACCTGGCCGGGGATCAAACCAGACCATGATGAAAACTTCTCGGCAAACATTTTGGAAAATCTCTATAAATGAAAGTATGATTATTGAACTAAGCTGAAAACATTGTGGGAAAATGTTTCCAATATGTTTTCATGTGGGCAAGGGCTAGGTTGCAAAAATTTCGAGACAATGATGTTGATATAACCAATGGTATGAATGTCTTGATTCTTACAACAGAATCTGCGAATAAAGGAGAACATATTTTCCTTCCTGATCAATGGATTCATTTTCAGCCACTGGTATTACATGATAATATTGACCTGATCCTGACCTTTGTGAAGTCATGTACATTACTGTGACATATCAATTTTCATCAAATGAGTCTGTTAAGGGGAAAAGGTACAAGTTGACTTTTGAGAACAGCGTAGATCAACATCCACACAATCAAATCAAGGTATCAATCATTATCTTCATTGTTTAAATATTTTTAACCCTTTCCCAAATACAGCAAATCTGCAGCAGACGACTTTGAAAACATAATGACAAAACCTGAAAAATCTTCAGAAAAGATAGCTTAATGTTAAATAAAGTTGAAAACATTGTGGCCAAAGGTGAAATTGCTCATTATGAGCAATTTCACCTTTGGCTACAATGTTTTAAAAAGTCGTCAACTTGCCCCTTTTCCCATGGACAAGGTCAAAATTAAGAAAAATAACTCTGTATGGTATGCAACAAGTATCCTTAAATTGATTGAAATCATAATAATATATCTCTGCTCAAATGTGAGTTTTGTAGGCATGTATTACACTACACTACCTATACACCAAGGTTTACTCAAAACTAGAACTATCACTGAAGATAATAAATACTCCTTAAACAGTAAATACCCCTTAAACAGCACCTTGGCCTACACCATAACCTAATAAGTGAAAGGGCCATAACTCTGTAAAATAACACACAATTGTAACCCCTTTAAGATATGCACATCTCCTCTTAGTATAGAAGCTTCATGATAAATTTTATTGAATTCCACCCAGTGGTTTGTAAGAAATAGGCCGAACAAAATATGGCTTCCGACCGACAGACAAACCGACACAGTGACTCCTATATACCCCCCTTTTCTCTGAAGTGGGTATAATTAATAAACCCTTTCCCACTTACAACAAATCTGCAGCAGATATGTTTGAACACATCTTAGCAAAAGTGTGGATCATCTCTATAAATGAATGGATAAATATTGAATGGATTTGACAACATTTTGGCAAAAGGAGAAAGTGCTCATCTTGAGCAATTTCTCCTTTTGCTACAATGTTTAAAAAAATGTCAGCTGCAGATACATTGAAATGCATATGTAAGTGGGAAAGGGATAATTATTCTGGAAACAACCATAGAAACCTACTGTTTCGCTTTTCTTGCACTGATGAGGAATGGTGGTCCGGGTTCCCCCATAGATTTAGGGAACACATCCACCCACATCTGTAACTTGCCCTGGAAAATATATGAAATTTTATGTATTAACTCTTATCATTTTCAAACAACCTCCCTAACTTTTCATATCAATACACATGCATGTCTTAAATGATTATTGCAACATAACTTTGATCGCAGATGTTTAACCCTTTCCCAAATGCACTTTGAAACTTTTGCAGCAGCCAGTTTTATCATGTCCCTTGGGTGACTGCTGATCGCAATGATTGCCGATTGTATATTCAATCTCTATTCAATAATTATTCTTTCATTTATAGAGTTTCCAAATTTTTGTTTAGATGTTTTCAAAGTCAAATTTGTTGTATATGTATCTTTCTGTTAAAAAACCTTTGAATTTACAGCCTTTTTAACCCTTTCCCAAATACAACAAATCTGCGGCAGACGACTTTGAATATATGTAGGCAAACATAAAGAAAATCTCTACAAATGCAAATATAACTACTAATAAAAGTTGAAAACATGGTGGCAAAAGGAGAAATTGCTTGTTTTACTGCAAAGGCGTCTACATGTGGTAAAACAGACAATAGATTAATAAGGAGAGTATTCCAATGAGCACAATGTGATAACTCACAGCAAATTAAAAAGCATGACAGACAAACAATGGAGAAATGATTGAATTGTGTATCATTGCCTTACAAGCAGGGAATACAAAGCTAGGACATAACTAATTAAAATACCTGTTCAATTCCCGGCTGTAGTGGATTATATAAAGACCTGGTTTCCACATGTTCCTTGACCAGATCCAGAGTATTCAGTATATGTAAAGCCAGACGTTCATCAGCAGGTCCGAGATGAGGAGAATTGAGTTTATTGGTCTCTGAAAAATGTAGTACACCCATATATAAATGAGCAGTGCATTGCTAAAACCAACCTTAGCATAATTATGTGTCAGGAACAATTTTACCTGGTTGCTTAACCCTCCACATACTGCAAATCTGCAGTAGACGACATCGAAAATATCCAAGCAAAAATGGGAAATATCTCTTATATAAAAAAAGGTTGTTTATTAAAAGAGTTGAAAGCATTTTGGCAAAAGGAGAAATTGCTCATCGATAGCAATTCTTCTTTTGCCACAATATTTTCAAGTGTTGTCTGCTGCAGAGGCATTGGAAACCATCTGTATGAGGAAAAGGGTTAAGTGTGTTAACGTTTCCATAGATAGACCACCCAAAGTTGTGTGTCCAGATAATCAACTACACAGAACTTGATATTTATATTGCACTGAGAATGACTCGGAACCGTGTCTTTAAACAGAACATCAATTAAGCAAATTATTATCAAGGAAAAAAGTCTTGCACAGTATAGCAATTTTCCCCTTTTCGTACAAGTTTTAAAATTTGTATAATCAGGTTGTCCAAATACATCACAAAAGGGTTCAAAGAAAAAAAAAATGTCGCCTAACGAAATGTCAGTAAGTGAAAGTGTGAAGGACATACAGACAGACAAACAGACAAAACAATTCCTGAAAGTGTCTCCATGACAAGGAAGGCGACACAATCAGGACAGGGGGTTAGATTATCAAAATACTGGTATCAGCCACCTACCAAATTCTGAGAGCTTGTAGACACGTTTGTTCACTTTGCAGCTGTTATTTCCGTAAAACGTTGCCGCTGCTAAATGGTTCTTTGTACAATATTCATCTAACATCTGCTTTGGAGTTACAGAGTCACGCCATTTATTTGGTCCATCACTACAGGAGAGGAACAATTTTCAGTCAAATTTTGTTAGTTTTATCCTTTCCAACATGAAAAAAATCAGCAGCAGACAACGTTGAAAACATTTAGGCAAATATATGGGAAAACTCGGTTAATCAAAGCCATCACTGAGTTGGTCCAATTTTATAACTTGTTTAACCCTTTTCCTCATATAGATGATTTCTGACGCCTCTGCACCAGACAGATTTTGAAAACATGGCGACAAAAGAAGTAATTGCTTAAAACAAGCAATTTCTCCTTTTGTCACCATGTTTTCAACTCCATTCAATTATTGTCCTTTCATTTAAAGGGAGTTTCCAAAAAATATGTTTTCAAAATCGTCTGCTCCAGATTTGTTGTATGTGGGAAACCTTAATAAACCTTTCAGCAAACCTCTATGAAAACATCTAGATAAATAGATGGAATATGTCTATAAATAGATGGAATATGTCTATAAATAGATGGAATATGTCTATAAATGGATGTATTAGTAATGAATAAAGCTGATAACATTGTGGCAATCATTTAAATTGTTTAAGAGAACATTCTCATTTTGACCCAATGCTTTCAAAAGTCCTTTGCTGCAGATGCATCAAAATGCATCTACCACTGTGAACAATTTAATGCCACTACAGATAATGTCAAAAACGGAGTGACAACATAATAAGGTCAACTGGGTTACAGTCCTGACAAGCTTTTAAAAATGCATATTGAGAACGAAAAGATTTTGCATTGAAAGTCAATAATACTTACATGTAGTATGTTTTCGGTATTCCACAAAGAGCGCGATGCTTTGTTAACACTCTGTTCTCAAGGTCAATTGACGTCTCACCTATAAGGTCATCACTACTCAGAAGGTCATAGTCAACCACTTTAATGGTTAAATCTTTGTACAGGGGTAGCACTGTGGTCATCTCAAACATTCTGATTTGGTAAAGGAAACAATATAATAAGAGCAATTCAGTGTAAAAGGTATTTCTAAACAGTTTATGTTTGCTGACAAGCTTGTGAGCAGTGTAGATCTTTACCAGACAGTGAAGATGCAAAGGCTTCACAAAAGCAAACTTGTACCTTTTTTTATAGACAGACTAATATATTTTTACACACTTTAATATAATTAATTTATTACCCAATCTAGTTTTCAGATTTCTTAACATGTGTCGCCTGACACCATGTCAGCAGGAATTGTCTTTACAGTTATAAACTTTGAGAAAAGAGAAGAAATCGCTCAGTCACAGAAACAAGAGGGCCATGATGGCCCTGGAATCGTTCACCTGAAGATTTTGTTCATGTTTTGACTATACAAGGCAAAACAGTCCAGCCTGCTGGTGGCCATGTTTTTTTACCAATCAATATTGCTTGAAGAAATCTGATAGAGGGTCACCCAAGGACCATTTCTACAAAAGAATTTGAAAATAGGCCACCCAGTTTTGGAGAAAAAAGTTATTTTCGTTTAGTTGCCACAGAAACCAGAATTCTGCATGGATCTCAAAAATGTGAAGGAATCTGGTCAGATTATTGAAAGGATGCTTTCTGTGAAGTTTCATCCCAATTGACTCACTGGTACAGAGGAGAAAAGGCGTTCACAATAATTCACCTTGAGCTCTTTGTGCTCATATGAGCTAAAAATTATCAGTATCATGGAATGGATTAACTCTTTCCCACATGTAGACACTATCTGACGCCTCTGCAGCAGACAACTTTTGAAAACATTGTGACAAAAGAAGAAGTAGCTCATAAAGAGCAATTTCTCCTTTTACCACACTGTTTTTTAACACTAATACATTTATAAAAATTTCAATTACAGAGATTGTCCATATTTTTGTCCAAATGATTTGTTTGTGGGAATGGATTAAAGAGCGTGATTACACACTTACTTTCCAAACACTGGGTTGATTGAATTAGGGATATAATCATCTCTACTGTCCACTTTCTTCTTGCCAAGTTTTATTTCTATATAAGGATCAGCCTGAAATAAAAGAAGTAAACACTTGAGAAGTGCTCTGGGAACAACAACCTGAACGTAATTACCGCATGTGTGTAAAAAGACCCGATGCCACATTGCTAAGGATCCAAAAGATACTGATTTATAGAAGGTTCTTTTAAATCTTCTGTAACTTATAGGTGAAGTCTAGAACCATATCAGACTGTGCTGATGCACTGGCAGATCTGGATCTTCAATGATTGCAAATGTCTAATGGTTGGTTCTTGTAGAATGCAGCTCAAATTGGCATGATCAAGTAAGAAGTCTATAACACATTACCACCACATTAATATTTATTGTACATGTACAATTATTAAATGTATGAATTGCAATTTCATTAAATTTGTCTGAACACATTTACTGATTTTTTTTAAAAATAGCATATAGCCTGTTGGGTAGGGTTTTGAAACTACACTGGAGCGCCGATAATTCGCGGTTGGATAAAACGCGATATCCAGTAGAACGCGATGGCGGCTTGGCTCCCGTTGCAATCTTGAAAAAAGAGCCTATTTTCCTTTTTTTATTTGAAATTGAACCCAAAAATTTACAACTTCCAAAAAAAATAAATCCAAAAAAATACGACAAATAATTCGGTAAAACATGGTACTAGTTTCAAAACTTGAACATAATACATTTAAATAAATAATGCACAAACCTGATTTTATAAATCCAAGAGAAAAAAAACTCACGTAATCCAAATTCAAAGAAATATAATTGCTCCTAAATCTATTTCTTACGGTGCCTTTTACTTATCCTATAAGAATTGAACAAAGGGTTTTGTCGATGACGACGTGTATATTTAGGCTGACCACCTGTAAGAACCATGCAATCAACCCTTAAGTCACACTTGTCCGATTTTACACTTGATAATTTATCCTTTTGCAGACGCATTTAAAGCGGATATTGCGTACTTCTCCTTTTCTCACAATGTAAGAAGAGGAGAGTATTACTCATAATGCGCATTTTATTTTTTCCCCATGTAAAATTATATGTGTACATTGTATGTTGGAAAGGGTTACACATTATGTGCAAAATCTTAAACATAACCCCCCCCCCCCCCCCCCCCCAACACACACACCCTTTTCAATATAGATGTGACACATCAAACATGCAGCTTGTTTCATAGTAGAATTAATGACTGCTAATTAAATTGCGGATTCTTTAAAATAAATCCTGAATAAATTTCCCACAATGTTTCTTTTTTAAAGAAGTGTTTGCGTTGCGTCAAACTCATGAAGGTATATTATGTATGAATAATGATTTCAAAAGCTTTCTGCTGCAACTGCGTCAAAAGTCATTTAATTAACCAAGTCTACTTGCGTCAAAAGTCAATTAATTTACAAAGTCTATTTGCGTCAAAAGTCATTTAATTGACAAAGTATATTTAACGTGTGTGTAAATTGCACAGAGGTTACAAGTTACACGGCTGTTATGGTCATTTGGAAATAAAGCCGCCCATTTAAGGCTTAGACTATCCCAATATAAAAGCATCGGGAAAATCCATGTTACTTTTGGTGAAAATATTGCATAGGTGTCCAATATCGGGAGCGTGAGATTGGGTAAACACATTACGTCATATTCTTCCCTGGATTGAGCTGCCGCGACAAATGAAAATCACCCATATAAATTTCATCCTTCCCATTTTGAGACACCTGCCGCAGGTTTCTTTTGATAGCTTTGTGATAAAAGGAGAAATTATTGTGTTTGAAATGGGATAAATAAACTATTAAAAGGAATTTAAAGGGTATGAAAGTTATTTTTACTTTGTTTTAGAACTTTGAAACTAAAAAAAAAATAAGGAAAGGAAAAGAAAGGACATCACTCTTTACGCTGATAACAAGCAGTTTCTCTTTTTCTCACAATTTTCCAACGCTGTCTGTATACAAATACGTACTTTTGAAAGTGAGGATTAATTTCGTATTACATCAAAAGAATATACACATATATAGACACCATATTCTAGCCTGCTAAAATAAATTAGTTTTTGAGACCTGTTTTCATTGTCATTAGATGCAGTACTGACGAGTACAGGTTTTGGAATGTTACAGCATACATGTATTACTTTTGATTGCTATAAATTCTCATGGTAAATCGCGATCGGATTCCAACGCGATGCTAGGCCTTGGACCCCGAATATCGCGATATATCGGCGCTCCAGTGTATTAACAGCACAAAACTTAAATTTTTACTGATCTCAACAATGATACATAATTATAACAATGACAGAGTGACAGCATAATTCTTCCTATGGATGGAGCATAATATTATATTCCTAGAGTTGTATGTGAACATTTTCCATTCATGAAAGAAATGCTGTTTAATGCACAACACATTGTGACAATAAGATGACTTATGGGGCTGACTTATTTCCATTACCATTTTCAACTCGGTCACAAATTATAATTTCATTTGTCAATGACTTTAGCCGTTTCTTCATACCTTTCTATTTGCGAGTCTTAAATGATCAGCTAAATAACAGAAACTATTGCATGGAAGTCTAGTTTGCCTGCTGGGGGCTTAAAATTTTCTGAAATATAGACGCCTTTTTGACGCATCAACCAACCTGTGAGACAATGCCAAAAAGCTACAAACTTACCAAACCATTAGGGTCATTGGGCTGCAAGTCGATCGCCTGAATACAGTAGACGCGTACAACATAATCCTCTGGCTCACTGGATGGAACATTTCCTAGCATTTTGACTGGTAATTCTTCATTGGGGTCAGATGGTAGTGGGTAGACTTTAAACAAACCCTGTAAGATAGATAGCAAAGGAAAACTTAATTAACACTTTCCCAAATGTAGACACATTTTCATGTGTCTACTGCAGAAGACTATTGTTATTGTTGAGTGTTTATTCGAACCCGAATTTTGTTTGTTCTGGTTTTTATTGTCACTTTCAGCATATAATTAATGAAGGATTCATTACTGATACTCATTTAGTTATCAAAGTTTTGTTTTATTGGGGTTTTACACCATTTTCAACTGTTTTACAGTTGTATCACATCAACAGAACAATTATCAATGATCCCTTGGTGACAAACCAACATTAGACAATAAAATGTGCCATTCCATAAGGGCAATTCACCAAGACCACTGCCAGTCAGAGATGCCCAATTAAAAATCTCCCAAGTTGACCACAGTATAAAAGGAAACAATACAAATATGTTCAATTTTATCCAAATTATTTTCCAATATATAATATCTAGAAAGTTGGAAGTGATGGAAGCTGTCTAAATTTGTTGCAAAATTCAAAACGTTGGGGGAAAAGGAGACATTAATTATATGAGGAATTTTGCTTTTTCTCAGATTGTTTTCTCTAGCAGGGGGCATCAATGGTTTTCTACAATAAGAAATTATCAAAATCACTTGGATGCCTGGAATAAACATTTTTAATTCACTTAAAATCTTGAAATACTTTCTGCTTTAAATTTTGTCTGTACCTTAAATTGACCAATGATATTGCTTTCTTCATCATCATCATCCTTTCCTCTTTCCAGGTCAAATGTTTCACAGAAATCCACAAACTCGTTGAAGTTGTCAGTCTTTTCTAGCTCACAATCATAGACCTGTATAAAAAGATGAATACAGAATCTGATACAAAATATCTCTACAATTGCTCAGTAATAAATTCAATGGAAGTTTTTACCTGAATTACTTACAAAATGTTTGCTTAAATATGTAACATTGTATGTCCAAATCAACTCAGTGCATTAAATTCTACAACAAAATATAATTTTACTGCAGAAAGAGAAATTAGTTTTACACAATCAGTTTGCTAATCCCACATAACTCACCATAATCTTATCAAGATCTTTTTCTAGGTATTTTAGGCATTTCTCATTCTCTCCTATGGAAGCATAGTATTTGGACCACCAATCTATATCTTCATAATCAATTTCTTCCTGCAAAATACAGTATAACATGATAACCAGACAACTTTAGGAAAGACAAATAAATCCTAGGAACTTATCCTTGTGCCCATAATCTTTTGTTAGCCTTTAGTTTCAGCTTTAAACCTTTCCTTCATACAACAAATCTTCAGCAGACGACTTTGAAAACATCTCAGCAAAAATTTAGAAAACCTCTGTAAATTGAAGTTTAATTATTGAACAGAGTTGAAAACATTGTAGTTGACTGCTGCAGATACGTCATAATGTGTCTACAAGTCAGGTAGGCTTAACTGAGATTCTGACTAAAAATATAACTTATCAAAGCAAAACAGGGCTATTATACATGATTCTTATTGACAACTCTATTTAAAGAATTATAAGATTTTTCACAAAATGGCAAAAGGTATGGTTATACATGATATTTTTAGATAAGATTTCAGAGACGTTATAATAGCTAAAACAAAATTAATACAAGAGGGCCATGATGGCCCTGGAATCGCTCACCTGATTTTTTATTTTTTTCATTTTAGCTATATAAGCCCCGCCCCTGGCGGCCATAGTTTATGACCAATCAACTTGGCTTGAAGGAATCTGATAGAGGGTCACCCTAGGAACATTTCTACAAAATTATTTGAAAATCGGCCTGACACTTTCGGAGAAGAAGATTTAAGTTTTCACTATAGCCATATAAGGCAAAATAGCCCCGGCCCCCCTGCTGGCCATGTTTTTTGACCAATCAACTTGGCTTGAAGGAATCTGATAGAGGGTCATCCAAGGAACATTTCTACAAAATTATTTGAAAATCGGCCTGACACTTTTGGAGAGGAAGATTTTTTAAGTTTTCACTATAGCCATATAAGGCAAAATAGCCCCACCCCCCCTGGCGGCCATGTTTTTCGACCAATCAACATGGCTTGAAGAATCTGACAGAGGGTCATCCAAGGAACATTTCTACAAAATTATTTGAAAATCTGCCAACCAGTTTGGGAGAAGAAGATTTTTTAAGTTTTCACTATAGCCATATAAGGCAAAATAGCCCCGCCCCCCCCTGGCGGCCATGTTTTTCGACCAATCAACTTGGCTTGAAGGAATCTGATAGAGGGTCATCCAAGGAACATTTCTACAAAATTATTTGAAAATCGGCCTGACACTTTCGGAGAAGAAGATTTTTTAAGTTTTCACTATAGCCATATAAGGCAAAATAGCCCCGCCCTCCTGGCAGCCATGTTTTTCGACCAATCAACTTGGCTTGAAGGAATCTGATAGAGGGTCATCCAAGGAACATTTCTACAACATTATTTGAAAATCGGCCTGACACTTTCGGAGGAGAAGATTTTTTAAGTTTTCACTATAGCCATATAAGGCAAAATAGCCCCGCCCTCCTGGCGGCCATGTTTTTTCACCAATCAACTTGGCTTGAAGGAATCTGATAGAGGGTCATCCAAGGAACATTTCTACAAAATTATTTGAAAATCGGCCTGACACTTTTGGAGAAGAAATTTTTTTGAGTTTTCACTATAGCCATATAAGGCAAAATAGCCCCGCCCCCCTGGCGGCCATGTTTTTCGACCAATCAACATGGCTAGAATGAATCTGACAGATGGTCATCCAAGGAACATTTCTACAAAATTATTTGAAAATCTGCCAACCAGTTTGGGAAAAGAAGAATTTTGAAGTTTTTTTCATTTCGTTGCCATGGAAACCAGAATTCTGCATAGATCCCAAAAATTTGAAGGAAATCTGGTGAGGTCATTGAGAGGATGCTTTCTGTGAAGTTTCATCCCAATTGACCCACCGGTTACTGAGGAGAAGAAGTTGACGCACGATGGACGACGGACGACGCACAACGGACGACGCACGCCGGACGCCGGACAAAAGGGGATCACAATAACTCACCTTGAGCAAAGCTCAGGTGAGCTAATAAGGCATATTCAAAAACTAATAAATTAGGAATATTAATGTTGTCATGCAGCATTTACATCAAACTTCTTTCAAAGTTTTATCTAGAGGATGTTTTTGTTTGTTTCTACTGGTTTTTTTTCTTCTGAATTTCCATTTTAATGAACATGTTTTCAACTAGTTAAACCTTTCTCACATACAACAAATCTGCAGCAGATGACTAAAAAAACAACGAGTAAAATCTCTATAAATGAAAACATGATTATTGAAAAGAGCTGAAAACATTTTTCAAAAGGAGAAATTTGCAACAATGTTTTCAAAAGTCATTTGCTGCAAATGCGTCAAAATGCATCTGTAAGTGGGAAAGGGTTAAGCTGTTCTTTTCTGAAACTTCTTATGAATGTGCATGTTTTCATTTATTTTAGCTATTTTTTTTCTAAAACTTCTTTCAAAAATGACATAATTTTTTTTAAAAGTTTTGATTACTGCTTGGGCATTACATAGGCTAAATTTGATCAATAAAAAGTCATGCAGAATGTGAAACAGATGGCAAGGTCAACAGATTCATGATTAACAGCACTCACCGTCAATAAATAATAAAGGTATTATGCCATGTCCAAAACACATGCTCACTTCTTAAGGATTTCCATACAAATACTGATGTTTAATTGAAAAGTCTAGCTCATGAAAATTCCTTAACACTTTCCCACCTGTAGATGCTTTTTGAAGCAATAGCAGCAGACCACTTTTGAAAGCATTGCGTCAAAAGGCGCAATTGCTCATTATGAGCAATTTCGCCTTTTGTCACAATGTTTTCAACTTTATTTAATAATTATAAACTCTCATTTATGGACATTTTTCACAGTTTTGGCAAGGTGTTTTCAAAGTCATCTGCTACAGATTTGTTGTATTTGGGAAATTATTAAGGAATAGTGTACTGACAAAAGCACCATCATCACCTTTGTCTGAATGGTGTCTGTCATACCACTTTCAACAGTTTATCCCGATACATATCTTTCTGTTATGTTCCTTTCCTCGCAATCAAGAGCAGAGAGGAGGGAAGCCACAACTAGCATTTTTAATGTCTTTTGTATGAAAATCTATTCCTGCATTTAGATCTGTAACAGCATAGACAAGACAAGCATTGAACTAAGCACTAATTTAAACATTGTTGAGTTTAATCCTTTCTCACATACAACATGTCAGACAACCTTGAAATCATCTAAAATGGAGTATCTTTATAAATAAAAGTATGATTATTGAAAAGAGTTGAAAACATTTTTACAAAAAGCTAAATTGCTCATGAAGAGTAATTACTTCTTGTGTCACAATGCTGTCAAATATCGTCTAGTGGGCTACATGCAAAACGGCTGTAACTACATATTATTACAATAGTTTTGCAATTAGCCATCAATCTGCTGCATGTGTGTCAAATTGTGTCTTCATGTGGGAAAGGGTTATAGAAAGTAGGCTGTTCAACAACAAAGCTGTTACATACTGTTTATATTTCACCCTTTTCCACATACAACAAATCTGCAGCAGATGACATCGAAAACACTTTTTGCAAAAAAAAACGTGAAATATCTCCATCAAAAAGGCTTTAATCATAAAATAAAGTTGAAAACATTGTCACAAAAGTTGAAATTGCTCAATTGCTCATCATGAGCAATTTCTCCTCTTTTCACAATGTTTTCAAAAGTCGTCTGCTGTTTATGCTTCAAAACATGTCTAGAGGAGGGGAAAGGGTTAATTAGATAAGCTGTTGAATAAGTTTTCAAATATCAATCCAAATATGATATTTAAAGCAGTATTATAATCATTTGACTGATCAAGAAAGGAACATTTTTTCATATAAATTTATGTTTTAAATAATTCAGTTTTGTAACTTTACCCCCTTCCTTAACCCTTTCCCTCATACAACAATTCTGCAGCAGATGACTTGAACATATTTTGTCAAAAAAGTAGAAAGTCTCTATAATTATATGGATAACCAATGACTAATGCACCAATTGAGCAATTTCTTCTTTTGTCACTATGTTTCCGAAAAGCCGTCTGCTGCAGAGGCGTCAGAAAGCGTCTATATGAGGGAAAGGGTTAACAAATCTGGTGGCCATATGGATTAAACAATTTTGATTAGGGTCACCTAAGAAACATTTCTGTCACATTATTTTGAAATTAGACCGGCATTTTCTATTGTTATGTGGCAGCCTTTTTTAATAACCAATAACCGACAGTGTAATTTTACCTTGGAATCAGACAAGCAGATCTACGAGAAGAATTTTTAAGTTTTGCCACTTTATGGTCAGGTGAGTAAAAACATTAAATAAGACTTTTTATTGCAATGAATTGTGTTATTGTTCAAAAGAGAAGAGCTTTTGAAAAATAATGTAAAATTAGTGGCATGAAAAGTGGTCTGAAAATGTGAAAGTGATGAATTTGAATATGAGAATCCATAAAACCCTTGTTAAATTCAGAATCAGTCAGGATAGTTAACCCTTTCCCTCATACGACAATTCTGCAGCAGACGACTTTGAACGTATTTTGTCAAAACATAGAAAATCTCTATAATTGAATGGATAACCTATGACAAAAAGTGGAAAACATTGTGGCAAAAGGAGAAATTGCACGTTTTGTGCAATTTCATCTTTTTCACTATGTTTTCAAAAAGCCGTCTGCTGCAGGCGTCAGAAAGCGTCTATATGACGGAAAGGGTTAATAATATAAGAGACAGAGAGAGAGAGAGTCAGCCTCTGATGCCATTTCCAACAAGTAGGACATCTTGGAAGCACACACTAAACTGGCATTAGCAGTCAATCTTATTATAGCTACCGGTACCTTTTCCTTAATGTATTTATACAGTCTAAACATTGTACGTTTAACATCTTCCCTAATACAGACAAATTTTAACACTTCTGCTATAGATACCTTTCAAAGCTTCAGAAAGTTGAAACTGCCTAACTCTTTCCCAAAATAGAGTCTTTGTGAAGCATCTGATGCAGATCGAGGCTTTTTTAAAACAATATGGGCAATGGGAAATTGTCTCTCGTAAGCAATTATTCCTTTTGTAACAATGCTTTCAAATCTACACAATTAGCATTATTAGACATTAATTTAGAGTTTTTCATTACAAGAAATTGCTTGTTTGAGCAATTGTTTCCTTCTTCCACAATGTTTTCAAAAGTAACTTCTCTTCTATAAAGGTGTCAAATATCATCTGTATGAAAGAAAAATTCCAATAATCTTTGCAAGAAATTAAAATACTATTATTGTAACTAAAGTTAGACCGCTGCTACATTTGTTTGTGTTAGATCTGTTAACAAACCTCTCTTGATGGTTTTTTCAAGGGTTTCAGACTATCTAACTCTCTCTGTGGATAACTATATATTGGATCCCCGAATATCTAGAAATACACACAGACAAGAGATGCCAATTAAACCTCCAATTAGCTACAGAGTTTCACCAATGATCAGTTTACGGATTAGTTATGTATATATGCACATAATGTATATTATATAATTTTTGTAATCCGCTGTAACCAGGTGCTTGGCCTTGAGGATTTGGGAGCTAGCCTCCCAGATTCAAACTCCATTAGCATAGACACAGCGGAGTTAAGTACTGGTTGTCAACCATGGGTCATGGATAAGTACTGTCTCCATGATATAACTATACAAGAAACAGCTGAAGACGGTAAGGCCGGATTGTCGGCAATTTGACCTTGAAAATCGACAAACCAAGGTCAAGGTCAAAGTAACCATAGAAATCAATAGAACTTGTTACTGGTTACCTTCAGGCAAAGTTTCCAGTGCTGAGATTTTGCCTCAAACTGAAACTTTAACCAAAATTGCCTCAACCTGAAACTTTAACCAAAATGTTGACAGACAGACGGACAGCGCCAATCAATAGACTGGAATTGCTAGAGCAATCCCGCCAAAAACTGTTGAAAATGGAATAAAACACATGACGAAAAGACATGCTTTTATCCCATGTTAGAACATTATTTCAGCTATACCTAGGCAACAGGTCACATATTCATGATCCCTTGGTGACAAAACCAGTATTAGGCTAAGAAATATTCCTTACTCAAGAGCACTCTACCAAAACTATTGCCAGTGGGGATCGAACCCGGGCGCCCTGTTCCAAATCCTTTGAACTAACCATTCCCATTAGAAGTTATAATTTACACCATTTAGACATCTTAACTCAGTTTGTTTTGACCTATGGACTATGTATTGCATGCAAAAACAGTCTAGATAGTCATGTTGAACAATTTTGCAAATATTTAAACAAGAGGGCCATGATGGCCCTGGATCGCTCACCTTAATTATACAATGTACTGCAATGCAAAACACATCAAGACAATTATTCTGAATGCAACTTCCAGTATTAACAAGATTTTCCTTCATTTGGCCTAGTGATCTTTATTTTTTTACTGATATGACCCATATTCCAACATGGACTAGATATCATCAAGACAACATTCTGACAAATTTTCAACTTTCTCAAAGTAAAAATGCGGCCTCCGGAGTTTGAACAATATCTTCCTTTATTGACCTTGTTTCTGGCCCAATATGACCCATATTCGAACTTGACCTAGATATAATTCAGACAAACATTCTGATCAAATGTCAAGATGCTGAAGCAAAAAATGCAGCATTCAAAGTGTTAACACGATTTTCCTTCAATTTAGCCTAGTGACCTAGTTTTGATCCGTCATGACCCATATTCGAACTTGGCCTAGATATAATTCAGCTCAACATTCTGACCAAATTTCAAGCTGCTGAAGCAAAGCATGCATCTTCTACAGAGTTAACAAGATTTTCCCTAAATTTAGCCTAGTGACCTAGTTTCTGACCCAATATGACCCATATTTGTGAAGCAAAAATTGCGGCCTCTAGGGTGTTAACAAGATTTCCCTTCAATTTGACCTAGTGACCTACTTTTCGACCAATCATAACCCATGTTTGAACTTGACTTGTAAACATATCATCAAGACAAACATTCTAATAAAGTTTCAACATGCTCAAGTTGAAAATGTGGCCTCCCAGAGTGTTAACAAGATTTCCCTTCAATTTGACCTAGTTTTTGAACTCATATGGCCCAGTTTCGAACTTGTCCAAGATTTGATGGAGATGATTGTTCTGAAAAACTTTCATGAAGATTGGATGCAAAATGTAGCCTGTAGAGTGTTAACAAGCTCAAATGTTGACGACACACAATGCACGACGGACGCCGGACGGACGCCGGACGGACGCCGGACAAAATGTGATCACAATAGCTCACCTTGCACTTCGTGCATAGGTGAGCTAAAAATCTATCCATGCATATGCAAGGTCTTATGGTCACATTCACATACAAAATAAGCCAACAAAATTAAATCAAACATGCATACAAAATGATAATTATCATCATTCCTTTATCCCTTTTGTTCAGTCAGAAGTTCAGTAAAGATGAACAATATCAAAACCATTTGTTTAAAACATTGAAGTCAAAAAGCTAATTTGCATGACAAAGTTTAAAAAATATAAAAAAAGATTTTTGAAAATCATCCAAACTGAAAATGGACAAAATGGAACCTTTTCTGTCTGTAGTTTGTTCAGTAGTGCTTTAAATGTTTTGCTTATACCCATTTTCTGTAAAAATAATTGACCTCAAAACTTATTATATCTGTAGAATTACCACAAGACTGTACTATGTCTTGACACTAAAACAACCCCATATATTACAACACCAAGAGAAACAATATTAGTGACAACACCAACACTTTGTCGACAAAACAAAGACACAACATCAAAGTAACAAAACTAGAAGAGTAAAACATATAGATGGTCAAAGGATTGGTTTCAAGTAAAATATCAAAGGGACATAACTCTATTAAAACAAGCCTAATCTGATTTATGGAATTCCAAAATCTCAATAATTCATCCGGTATATGGGATTAAGTTATTGTCCTTCTTATAAAAAGTTCCAATAAAATGATGAACATAGAAGAGTTAGGGCCTTGCAGTATACAGACACTTTATTATGATAATAAACTGATTAAAGTCTCAAAGCCATAGCTCGTATAGACGAGGATAAAAGTGGACCTAAATGTTTAACGTAACAAAAATTATAATTCGAAAAAAACGTTAATTCAAATAAAATACATGGTAGAGTTATGGTACTTACAGTAAACAGTAAACATTATGATGTTCAGTAAGTGTTTCATATTTCATAGCCAAAGCTTGTTTAGTTGAGGAGAAAAGTGGACCACACCCAAAACATGACCAAGATTGCAATGCGGACGCCAAAGCTGATTAAGTCAGCAACAATAGCCAATTTCCCCCCCGCAAAAATAGCAGATCAGCAACAAACTGACATTCAAATAAGTTACTTAGAAGGGGTGTTCAAGAAAACGTTGTTACTTCTTTAGCATCTACATGTAGTTGTTATGTAAACAATTTCAATATGAAATAGCTAAGCAGATATCAGATTTTATATCAAAATTTGCAACATTTGCTTTATAAATACAGATTCTATCATTTAACTGAAGAAACATTTGTTCATATTCTATCACAACCCACATTTTATGTCAATGTTAAGATAAGATAAAACAATACCAATTACTGAACATTTTATTAACAGTAATCATGTTGAAGCGATTAGTTATGACCTTCACTATAAAGCTTATAGAAATACACCACATCCATTGTTTACAGATTTAACATTTTACCCCATTATAGAGCTACTTCTAAGTGGAAAATAAGAACAAAAGTCAGTTCAGTTGGAAAAGAAGAATTGCTCAATATCATTATTATGAATCTCTGCAATGGTCTGCTGATGTATCAAAGCCATTTTAACCAGAGAAAATTTGGAAGAAATGAAACTGGTGTTTCACTTTGAAAAACTCAAATCAATTGATACTATATTCAATAAAACATGACTTGTGTTCATATCATCTGTCTGTTTAACCCTTTTCCAAATACTACAAATCTGCAGCAGACGTCTTTGAAAACATCTTGGCAAAACTATGGAAACTCCAAAAATGAAAACATTATTATTTAATAGGGTTGAAAACAATTAGGCAAAAGGAATAATTGATCATTATGAACAATTTCGCCTTTTGCCAGAATGTTTTCAGAAGTCTGCTGCAAATGTGTCAGAATACATCTACATGAGGGAATGGACACCACCGAGTTTATTATGAACATTTTTTCCCTTTTCCTAAAATGTTGTCTTCTTTCCGACTCTTGCATCAAAATAATGGGAAAGGGTTAGTTTACATTACACTGTATAATGTTATACATATAAAAGACAATGTATAATCAGACCTTGATAAAGTTTGTGATACCAATTAACTTGTACAATATTTTATGTCTCATCTGCTTTGAAACCATGTAGTACATGTATGTAGAAAATTGGAAATACCATATTGATAAAGAATTGAAAACATTTGTGAGGAATGGAAAATCTGATTACTTACTAAGGGAGACTGTTGTAGATGTGTAAAAAATAATCAGTATCGGTATCACAAACAACAAATCTGCAGCAGACGCCCTTGACAATATTTAAACAAAGAATATGGGAAATCTGAACAAAATTATGTTTATTTATTGAAAGAGTATAAAAATTTATGGCAAAAGAGAGAAAACAGCATAATGCGCAATTTCTCCTTTTGCCACAATGTTTACAAAAGTCGTCTGCTACAAATATGTCAAACTGTGCCAGCTTATCAAGTTGTGTCTGCATATGGTAAAGGGTTGATGAAGATATCCTGTACAGTACTTACCTTTGGTGGTTTCTTCACTCCCTCAGCCGGCATGTCCATTACATGATCTCCGGAAGGTCCATTACCAACATTCAGATCTGTAATAGGAGTAAACACAGATTTATGTGAATGCGAAAGAAGACATTGCCCATGATGAGCAATTTCTTATTTGTCACAATGTCTCAACTCTTTTAAACCTTTCACATATACAACAAATGTGCAGTAGACAACTTTGGAAGAATCTACCTAAAAACATGGGCAGTCTCTATACATAAAAGTCTAATCATTGAAGTGTTTTAAATATTGTGACAAAAGGAAAAATTGCTCATCACAAGCAACTTCTCTTTTTTGCCACAATGTTTCAACATGCCGCCTGCTTCAGATGTGTTAAAAAATATTATTTTTTGCTTTTCAAAGAGGTCTGCTGATTGTTGTATAGGATTAATGATTTCAAAATCATCACTCAACCAACAGTTAAAGAAGAATTGCATACAGCTCCAACTGGTTTTGACATTGGCAAAAACTGGTTTACCCTTTCCCACATTAAACAACTTTCAGTTACATCATGGCAACAGAACATTCATTCTTGATCTCTTGGTGAAAAACCATTGCAAAAAAAGCTAAGAAATATGCTTTGCCCAAGGTCACTCAAGCATATCTGTCATGAGTTGTTGGTACCCCAACTCCTACATGGGGTACCAATAAAAGTTTTGCGATTGGTTACTGTTGTAGTATCTACACACTCCGGGCGGTTCCGGATTCACGGATTATGGTGGAGGAATCTTTAAATAGCACTGGAATCACCAAAACAAGTCTGGTTAGGAGTATAAAAGGACGAGATCTGTTCCAAAGCCTCAAAGTTTGTATTTGCTATTATTTGTTGCAGTCCACCTACAGCTGTAGAGACCCAAAGATAACCAGTGTTCCGTGCCAACAATCTGTTCACCCATGTACATCACCAACCAACAGTTAGTTGACACTATTCACAGTTTTCTTTACTGTGATACCAACCTTGTTGACCACCATCATCTAGTTCTCCAGCCATTACCGGGTCTACACGGAACTTCTCCAGAGATTTCAGTACATGAATACCCACAGTGGGTCTGCGCCCAAACTGTCTGTGATCTCGTACCCTCACATTTACAGGGGGCATGTACAGTTCTTCTTTAGGCAGCATCTGTACAAAATACAACATTAACTTTGAATTCTTCCAATCATCTTTGAGATTTTTATCATATTACAGGATTTCTGTTTGTTTAATTCAATAAATGAAGAACAATCAAGGCAGAGCAAGCGGCTTAAGATAAGATCTTGCTTAATCTAGTTGTAAATGTACATTTTAACCCTTTCCCTCATATAGACGCTTTCTGACGCCTCTGCAGCAGACGGCTTTTTGAAAACATAGTGACAAAAGAAGAAATTGCTCAAAACGAGCAATTTCTCCTTTGGCCACAATGTTTTCCACTTTTAGTCATAGGTTATCTATTCAATTATGGAGAATTTCCAATTTTCGACATAATATGTTCAAAGTCGTCTGCTGTTGAATTGTCGTATGAGGGAAAGGGTTAACCCTTTACCACATAAAGATGAATTTTGACTCATGATGTTCAGCAGACGACTTTTGAAAACATTGTGGCAAATACAGAAATTTCTACATTTGCATCAATGTTTACAACTGTATTCAATCATATTTCTTTCATTTGTAGAATTTTTTTTATATTTAATCATAGACAAACATCTTGGTTTATATTCCCCCACATATTGACACATCTGCAGAAGACGACTGTTGAAAACAGTGTGGCAAAAAGAGAAATTCGAGGGCTTGGCCTCAAACGGTTGTAACTAAAATTGGTATTTTTTTACCAAGGGTTATTACCTCGCCATAATGTCTTTATAAACATTAAATCTTTTTTTCTTGGTAAACAATGGAAATTTAGGTGCCATTGCTCGTTCTGAGCAATGGCACCTAAATTTGCATTGTTTACAAAGTGATCAAAATTGCCCCTAAACCAGGGTTTTCAAAATAGGTTTTTAGTTACAACCGTTTCACGCCAAGCCCTCGAATTGGTCAAGCAATTTTTCGTTTTTGCCACAATGTTTAAGACTTTTCAAGAAGTACTCTTTCATTTACAGAGAAGTTTCTATTTTTTGCCTAGATGTTTTCAAAGTAATCTACTGCAGATTTGATGTATGTGGTCAAGGGTTAAGCAAGCCAATGCATGAAACTGAAATGCGAACTTACCACATCAAACACGATATGGGGTTCCGAGAAGTTGGGATTCCGTTTTGTACTCTTGATGACGGAAGATTCCAGAACGTTGCCGGATATTTCAAACTCGATACTGGGAGATGTGACTGAGGACATCTGAAATCTCTTCATGTTTCTTACGCCCCAACAAAGAACCTGTACAAGATGGAACATACATTATACTTTTATCAATCAATACTTACAAGTTTTCTCTTAAACTAAATGAAATGTTTCAACATAGAAAATATTGGTAGGTTACTATAGGCAAGAAGAAGTTTGCATTTATTAATTGTCTATTACAACAGATGGAAGAGCACTACTTATAAGCCTCATATGTCCAAATGAGGTTTTATTGACACTGTTTTGGAATAGCATGAATGTTTTAGTATTAGTATTAGTACTCATTATGCAGTTTTACCTCCAAATTGAAAGCTTATGCATCTGAAAAGAATGGAAAATATTTAAAATATAAGAAATGAACGGAAAATATTTAAAATATAAGTATGGTTTTGAGATAAGAGTTTATTAAAAGTCATCAAGAGCAGAAATTGTCTCATTTTAAAAGTTGTCTGCTTCAAAATTTGTCTGTTTTAGGGAACAGTAAAACATTTGTTTATTATGACAAACCTCTATAGCAGTTCTTTGCATAACAGGTCGGATTCCATTCGGAACAGCATACAAGTCTCCTCTCTTTGGCGGCATGAAAGGCAGGTCTTTTCCTTGGTCCTGAAATATATAGATATTGACTTCTTATCCTAGTTTGTGGTATGTTTATGTTTCCAAAAAAAAACATGTTACAGACCTTGTGACAGCGGAGATCCAGATCACCAAATGTCCAGAAAGCCTCTTGAATTGATTGATTGATTGATTGGGGTTTAACGCCGTTTTTAACAATTTCTCAGTCATATCATGGCGACCAGTTCATCTACTCATGCATGTGTTTCCTGGTTTTCTCACACCAGTACTCCACATAACAATCTTCCCAAGCAACGAAAGCCTCTTGAAGATGGCTATGATCAAAATTTGACTAGTCAAGTATGCAAATTACTTCAGAACCTTCAGAGACCGATTTTCGTGTGACCTGGCTCAATTAAGAAATACGATTAATTCTTCATAATCACAAAGCAGGTTCGTCAAGAAATATCTTGCAATTAAGCAGAATATGAAAGAACAAACTTATTCTCTTATATAAAAAATTTCTATCTCTGTAACAAGGTTTTGCTTTACTAACCCTTTCCCTCATACAACTTATCTGTAGCATACAAATTTATAAGCACGTAGGCAAAAATATGAAAATTTCTTAAAATGAAAGAGTTATAATTAAATCAAGTTGAAAACATTGTGGCAAAAGGGGAAATTGCTCATGCATGACCTGATTATAAGCTGGTAAAACCAAAAAGAATAAATAAAATCTCATTTTAACTCTTCTAGGTAAATAAATAATAAATTGTGTACACAATCGATGAAAATCTATGTCATTTCTTGTTTACAAATGATGTTAAAAATGTGTATCTTGATGTAGTTTGTGACGTAATTTATGACGTCATTTCGTATCATCCCTGCATACTTCCTATGGGAAATGTTTCTTACTAGGGTTATGAGTTGTCTCATACCTGTTTATTTCTATCAGGAGTAGGATGATATGAACAGAGGAAAAAAGTATAGTTGCATCTAAAAAACATTGACGTTAAAATGAAAAATTGCTCAAAATAATCAATTTCTCCTTTTTCGACAACATTTTCAAGTCAGGGACTTGAGAAGATATACAATGTAATAGGAATAGTAGAACTTGATCATCATGATGAGTAAGGTCTACTTTTCCCCCTAACTTTTCAATCCTGTCTATCATAAAAGATCTAACTGTAATCCAATCTGACTAAAGTACACGATCTGACCAAATGTAAGATCTGATGGCGATCCATTCAAATTCATCTTCTTGTTTTATCAGATTTCCAATATCGCTATTTTTAGATCCACCAAGCTATTTTTATTTGAACCAATCAGAGGACTCGTTTCAACAAACGTTTGGTTTAACTTTCAAAATGGCGTCTATTGACGAAGTTGAGCAAATTTAGAATAGACCATTCACAACCAGAGGAAAGAACACTTTTCGATGATGTATGGTCAGGGAAAGACTGTGTTGGTGTTTTGCCTCATTTCCGCATTTGTAGCCATGATGCGGTCGTCATAAGAAATATACACCTGTGTAAATCCCTATGCGAAAATTGGGATCCCATGCTAAATATAGATTATTTTGGTAAATATAGACTTTTACTTTCACTTTCAAAAACGTGAAAGCAAGGTTCTGATTGGCTGGCGGAAAGGTCATTTGAACGTGACCCTCTATCGGTTGTCCTCAGATCCTATGCGTAGCATTAATAGGAGATGATTTTAATGAGATTGACTGTAATCTCTCAAGGTTTTACATTCTACAATTCAAATATTTAAATATTGAAAGTCTAAATAAAACGCATCAAGCTATGTGTTAGTTCACTTCCTCCAAGAATAAATCTTAACCTTTTCACTGCTAGAATTGAATATTGAAAGTCGAAATAAAACACATCAAGTTATGGGTTAGTTCACTCCACACAAGAATCAATCTGAACCCTTTGAATGCTGGAACCAATGGAGTTAATCCTGTGTCACCAGTAAATCCATGCCACCTGACCAGGGTATATATACCAAGGCTCCTTAACTCAATATTTTTATCTTACATTTCCTAGAATTGGCTATGGACTCTTCCAAACGAAATAGCTAGATAAGTCCATTTCGAAAAGTCAGCATTAAAAGGGTTTAACAGAATTCCAGATAATGAGGACTAAAATAAGCTTTGTCAAACAATATCTGTCTTATTATTCAATTCAACTCTTTGTTGGGGAGACTGAACATAATTGTTTCAGTGAAACACTACTTTTGAGTATCCATCACATAGAGTTTGTTTTCAAGTAAGGAATTAAGAATATGAACCCTTTACCACATACATCAAAGCTGCAGAAGACAACTTTGAAAACATCTAAGCAAAATCATGGTAATTCTCTATATTGGGATGTTAAATTATTGAAAGACTTGAAAACAATTTCTCCTTTTGCCACAATGTTTTCAGGTGTCAACATGTGTCTACAAATGGGAGATGATTAATAAAATTAGTATAATCTTAGCAAGATATACAAGGCTATAAAAGAGAGAGAAAAATGACAGGTTATAATATTTTTGAAACATTTTGGGAATGGTGAAATAGATTTTTTTTGTTTACAATACATTCATGATTGAATGGTAAGCAAACAGCCAATTTCCCAGATACTACAGGGTTTTCTTCAAAGCAGACCAATCTAAAAACAATTTATGCTATTGACCTCTAAAAGTTTATAGGAAACATGCACTGCATGCAGCAGTTGACATTTCTTTTAAATAGTTATATTGTTCAATACAAAATATGTCAGTCATGACATGAATGTCATTTGATGCCTCTGCAGCAGACAACTTTTGAAAACATCACATAAAAAGGATAAAATTGCCAACTTTTACCACAGCATTTTCATTTGTCATATCAATACATGTACCATGCTTCCTAGTATCCAAATATATTTTATTCTTCTAATGTTTTCTAAGCAGAATCATATCAGTACATAGTGAATATATTTTCTTAACCCTTTCGCAGATGCCATTTGAAAACATTGTGGCAAAAGGAGAGATTGCTCATCATGAGCAATTTCTCCTTTTGCCACAATTGTTTTCCCTCTATATAATAATTATACTTTAATTTATAGAGATTTCCCATGTATTTGCCTAGATGTTCTCAAAGTCGTCGGCTGCAAATTTGTTGTATCTGGGAAAGGATTAATCTAAGAGATAGATTATAAAATAAATGTATATATGAAAGATAATATTGCTAATAAAAGCTAAATATAAGTACACTCCTTCTACCAATGTTAGCCTTTAATATACAAACAAACACATACCTTTGTCTATATGGAAAAAATAAATAAATGTTTAATGGTTACTAAGGAAATTCACTTAACACAAATCAAAGAAAAGATAATGTGAGGGAGTAAAACCAAATTATGATGGGCAAACTTTTGCAATTTGAGCAGTTTTCTGTAACTGAAACTTTTTGATGCAGTAATTACGGATGATTAAATCTTTCCAACATGCAGACATATTGTGACAACTTGTGACATTGTGGAAAAAGGAGAAATTACTCAAAATAAACAATTTTTTAACCGACAACATTTTTCATAATTTGGTTCAAATGTTAACAGTTAGCAGATAATGTTAAATGTGGCAAAGGTTCAAAACATTGTGGCCAAAGGAGAAATTGCTCATGATGAGCTATTTCACCTTTGGCCAAAATGTTTTTGAATGTCGTCTACTACATTTGCATCAAAATGCGTCTGCAGGTGTGGAAGGGTTAAACCCTTATCAAAGAAATCATAGCATATCATGCCAATCATATTTAAAACACAGTGGGAATTGGAAAAAAACCAGCCTGGGTCTGTTATTTAACAAATAAGAAAAGTAAAGAGCAGTAAATGGGATAATCCGGGTCAGACAGGAGCTGTTACTGTTAAAGCATGTGTTGTTGGGAGTTTAAAACTACCTTTAATATAACTATATCACAAGATTTCCTTGTTCATGCTTTGAATAAAGGCAATTTTTTCGATTTTTAACTTTTACGAATTCCAAAGACAAGTTAAAAAGATATTTTCAAGTTTTCAGCAGTGGTTCCTTTAAACTAACAGGGAAATTCTAACCTTTAAACTAACAGGGAAATTCTAACCTTCATTTATGAGTTAGTCTAAACCTTCTATTCTAAACTTGTCAGTAGTTTATTTTTCATACATTTTGACATTTGCATAGGGTAATAATGGCTTACAGAGCATAACAAATATTCTTCTATAAAGCAGCATATCAGATTGTGACTGTCCTGACAAGATCGGTGTTCTTAGCTAATTCTGCCTTGAAAAAACTAGAATGGAGTGCTCCATGGAGCACGTGTGTCACCTGCACCTGCTCATTGAAAGTGTGACGAAAAAGTGTGACGGACAGACAGACAGGCGGACTGACAGACAGACACTGGACAAAAAAAAAAGTAATCCCTAAGTGCCTACCATGCTACGCAGGGTGACACAAAAAGGAGACTGGCTAGCAAAATGTTTTCTCCCAGGGTTGCTGCAGTGAGATCTTGGTATTAACTAGTTGGGTCAACTTTGATTGTTGTACCTCTAACGGTTGACTTCCATATGTCATGCTTCAGTTTGAGAAGTTTTAGTAGGATCTTTTTAAGTTTAATTTGTATAAATCTGATTTGGTCATAAATACATGTATTGCTAAATCTGCAGTACAAAGGGAAAACCTGTTATACCGTACACTTGTTTACACAAGAGTAAAGTTTGGCCATGACATTGGACCCTCCCTGAACAGGCATTTTGGCTCAATCATTCATAGTAAACGGAAAAACAACACATATCAGACAAATGAAATATTCTTGATTTTGAGACAGCAAAATATTTTTTTGTCAGATAATAAAGCATATTATAGCATTGTATTTAATTTGGACCATGGATTATTTTTTATTAACATGAACAAGATATCAAAATGACATGCGCTTCCTGACAGTCTCTGATATATTTTAGTATTAATCCAAAAGGGAACAAATGTTTTCAAAAGTAACTCCTTTCCCACATACAACAATTCTCCAGTAGACATCTTTGAAAACATTCAAGCAAAAACATGGAAAGTCTTTATAAATGAAAGTATAATTATTGAATAAAGTTGTAAACATTGTGACAAACAGATAATTTTTTCTTATTTTTCTCCTTCCTTTTGCTTCATTGTTTTGGAAATATGACTGCTGATGATGCCTGGATATGTGTCTTCACATGGGAAAGGTAAAACAGTTTGAGCACATGATGACCAAAGATTTAATATGTGGCAAATTCCCCATTAATTTGTTGCATGCAGTGATCGCCTGTAAACATCATTACGCAAGCAAGGTTAAATCAACTTAAAACCAGGAACCATGGACTGCTTCAAAACTTCAGAAAATGATAATCAAACCACATTTAAATAGTTTAACCCTTTCCTACTTGCAAACACATTTTGAAGCATTGGCATCAGTTTGTGACAAAAGGAGGACTTACTCACAATGAGCAATTTCTTCTTTTTTCACAACTTTTCAACTCTATTCAATAATCACACTTTCATTTAAAGATGTTTTCCCTATCTTTGTCTAAATGTTTTTTCAGAGTTGTCTGCTGCAGATTTTTTGTTTGTGAAAAGGGTTAATACTTTAAGAAGAGTCTGAACACTGCATTATTAGGTAGAAGGTTATAAGTTTGTGTTATGTTATGAAGTCTGCAATAACTAGCTCTTGGTTACACTTAGGTTTTCCTAACCTTAGTATAAGATTCATATGTTTCTGTATATAAAACCTATTGGCTACTGAGTATCATTATTCAATTTTTTTTCATTATATGCTGATAAACATACTATTTCAAACAGTTAGTTTTGTTACCCCTTTCCCACATACAAACAATCTGCAGCAGGCGACTTTGAAAACATCTCAGCAAAAATATGGAAATTCTCCATAAATGAAAGTATGATTATAGAATAAAGCTGAAAACAAACTCTTTTTGCCGCAATGTTTTCAAAAGTCTGCTTCTGCAGAAGATGTAAATGTGTCTGTATGCTGACATAGCTAGCCAATGGTGATAATGAACACTTTTGTTGTCCTCAGTGAAAATAATTCTCGATCTTATATCAAATCAATCAACTATTCTGTATATTTATTTCTATATGGTTCAGCTTTCAACATATCTGGAGAAAAGTATGCACTAATAACATAATGAGAACCGAAACATTGATAGAAAAGAAGAAACTGCTCATTGTGAACAACTTCTCTTTGTTTCTCCAATGTATTCAGAAATCATTTGTTGAAGATGCAACAGTTTGTTTAACAGGTTCTAAAAGGGGAACAGGTGAATCAATTTTGAAGGAACCATGTTCCAGGGAAAACAATGCCATTTGATTCAAGACTACAATATTTTCAGAAGCCTTTTTTTCAAATCTTCTGTTTACTACTGGTGAACAATGATTGCACAGTATTTAAGACCAAACAACAGATTTCAATAGTCACAAATGCCTTCAGATCGGTTTTCATTGAGTGTCGCTCAAAATGAATATCTAAATCTATCTCTACTCACCAAGAACAGTTCAAATGCAGCCAGGAGTTCTCCTCCAGAGTCTTTGCCTCTTTTAATCTCATACCATTGCAGCACTGGAGATCTTGCATCAGATGCATCAAGTTTAACCATGGGGTGGGCTTTGGCTCGTCCAAGAAACTCTGGTTCTCCCTAAAATGTATAGTTAATGACCTTTAAAAAAATATTCTCAAAAAATTGTGATTCGAAACACAAAGTAAGAATAACCCTTTCCCACATGCAGACACATTTTGGTGCATCTGCAGCAGACAACCTTTTTTCAGAATAGAGGAAAAGGAGAAATTGCTCTTAACCAGCAATTTCTCCCTTTACAAAAACTTGTTAAAAACATATCTGCTTCAGATGTACTAAAATGCATCTGCTGTAGGGAGTGATCAAGTAAAATAGTATAATGATCAATGAAAAAATACACAAGAGCAATTCAGGAACACATGTTTCATCTATAAAAGTTGGATAATACGTGAGAAAATGGATGGACACATGAACAAGAGGCCCAAGAGGGCCAGTATCGCTCCACGGCCATAAGGCAAAAATCAAATCCCCAAACAGCCCTGCCCGCTAGTGGCCATGTTTTTTACCAACCACCATGGCTTAAAGGAATCTTGTAGAGTGTCACCCAAGGAATGTTTCTGCAAAATTATTTGAAAATCAGCCTGACACTTTCGGAGTAGAGGATATTTTAAGTTTTCACTATAGCCATATAAAGCAAAATAGCCCCACCCCCTGGCGGCCATGTTTTTCAACCAATCAACATTTCTTGTATCTAATAAAGGGTCACCCAAGGAACATTTCTACAAAATTATTTGAAAATCAGCCAGACACTTTCAGGAGAAGATTTTTAAGTTTTCTCTTTAGCCATATAAAGCAAAATAGCCCCGCCCTCTGGCGGCCATGTTTTTTTACCAATCAACATGGCTTGAAGGAATCTGATAGAGGGTCACCCAAGTTTTCACTATGGTCATATTTAAAGGCAAAATAGCCCCGCTCTCTGGCAGCCATGTTTTTCAACCAATCAACATTTCTTGAAGGAATCTAATAAAGGGTCACCCAAGGAACATTTCTACAAAATTATTTGAAAATCGGCCTGACACTATTTTTTTCTTTTGGTTGCCATGGAAACCAGAATTATGGATGGATAAAAAAAAATTGAAGGAATTTAAGAGAGGACATTGAGAGGATGCTTCCTATGAAGTTTCAACCAAATTGGCCAAGTGGTTAGGGAGAAGAAGTTGTTTGAAGGAAAAAGTTAACGCACGCACACAAAGTTAAGACCAATTAATGGTAAGCGTGACATACAGATGTACAGACAGATGACAGAGAAGTGATCCCGAACTGTCTCCCTGCCCCACAGATAGGTGTCACAAAACGTACCATGATCAATGATAAAATGCCAACTTACAAAAGTATCATGATCAAACAGTTCAATGTATATTTGTGGAGGCTGAGCTTCAATTTTCCTTGGATCCCCGTAGATTTCTATCTCCTCAAAGATTAACGTCTGGTCCCATGTTGGACATAAGCTCTTCTTGATATTCTCCGTTCTGGAACTCTGTGTCAAAAATGACACTCTTGCAAATGGATCTGTAAATGGAAGTTTGAAAAATTATGTCAAATCTTCAGCAGATGCCTTTGAAAACATACCAAGATTATATATTGAAAATCTCTACAAATAAAGGTACATGTATAATTAATGAAAACAGTTGAAAACATTGTGGTGAAAGGAGAAATTGGGTGAGTTGAAATCATCCCAAATTAATGATCAGTTCTACCAGAAGCTTATTTTGATAAATTCAAATCAGGCGTAATGCTTTTCCTGTATCAAAACAAACATGCAGGGAACTCACTTTTATAGTTTTAAAAGACTTGAGTTTAACAAGATAACCATTATAAAGGAACTTCAAACATACCTGACTGGCCCGAGTCGTCCATAGCCAGTACATCCCTTGCCTGGTAGATGTAGGCCCTCAGTTGGTATTTGTTAGTCTCTGTAAAAAGACAAACATATTACATTTGCACAATATAAAATTCCCTATCATCATTACTTATCCTTTTCGCACACACAACATATCAGAAGACGACTTTGAAAGCATTATTGAAAATCTCTAATAATGAAATATTAATTATTGGATTGAGTTGAAAACATAAGGAACAAAAGAGAAATTTTCATTATGTTTTCAAAAGTAATTTGCTGCCTTTGGTAAAAAAAAATGATATTGTAGGGAAAAGAGCTGTTAACCCCTCCTTATCTGGACCCTGGATTAACAATTATTAAACTTACCTTTAAAGACAATGAACATTCTTGGAGCAGTTAGAGCAGCCATTTCCTCTTCCTCATCATCACTGTCCTGTAAAAGATGAAATGAGTTCCATAACACAAAATCAGACCTTTGGAGGATTTTAAATTTCCTATATTTGTTTCGTTTTGTCATAGCTGTTCTACAGAGGCTTCAGGGATGCTAGAGGTTAGATGGTGAACAGGGAAGATCGGGATCAGTTCTCAATGACGCATATTTCACAGATTCCTTTTGGGCAAAAAAAATAGTTTCAATTAACATAAGGCTGGAAAAATATAATTTCTAAAATCAAACAGAAGACTACCTTTTGAACAAATGAACCTGGTTAAAATACAATGGTATATGGGTAAACAGCCCGGGTAAACAGCCCTTATTATGTTCAAGGAATCAAGAAATAAATATCATGTTAGTCTATGGTATTTTTCAACAGCCCTGTCACACGCATTCAGTGTTTATTTCATGAAAGCTTCTTCATGTGTAAATAAATTTAACATGACTGTCAACTGCATGTCAGTAGGTAAAAGTATATTGGACAGACAGAAGAAAAGTGATCCCTATCTGTATCTCTGTCAAGGCAGGTGACACTTAAACTTACTTAAACCTATGTACAAAAAAAATATTGTTTTATAAATTTTACAAAATTAATGGTTAATGATGGAAAATGAAAATGGACAGAAAAAAAGAACTCACTGTAAATCTAATGGTTTGTTCCAGTGAGATGATTTCATGCAATAAAACTACCCTTTAGATATGTTAGATAACCACATAAACAAGAGGGCCAAGATGGCCCTAAATCGATCACCTAATTGATAGTAAATTAGTAGCAAAAGTAGTAGAAAATTTTATCAGGGAGTGCAAATGAAACTGAAAGGAGTGGACACTTCTCAAGAAACAGCTTATCAGTAAAGGCCATTTATATCTTGAAATCTAACAAGAACTTTAATAAGAATGGAATTATAAAGTTTTTGTCATTTTGCACCTTTCCTGATGCCGCCTTGCTGCCCTGTTTTTCAACGAAATCAATATGGCTTCAACAGTTTATTTAGAGGGTCACTTAAGAAACATTTCTACCAAATTATCTTGCAATCGCACAAGTAGATTATGGAGGAAAAGGATTTTAAAATTTGGGTATTTTTCTCACTTCCTGATGCCGCAGCAACCAAAGTTCTCAATGGAATTTAAATCTTTGAACAATTTTGAAAGAGGACCACCAAAGGAACATTCTTGTGATGTTTTGTGGAAATTGGTCTATTGGAATGGTAGGAGTTGGTTGTCATTTGTAGCTAAAAGTACAATTTACCCTATTTGTGATGACGCCTGTTTGATATGATTGTGTAACCAATCAAAACGGCTTAAACAAATTAAATAGAGGATCATTACAGTAAGATTTGTATTATATTTTCTTAAAATCAGACAAACACTTTCATAAAAATGGAATTTTCAAATTTTGTCATTTTGCCCCTTTTCTGATGCCGCCTGACTGCCATGTATTTCGACCAATTAGTATGGCTTGAACAATTTTTTATAGAGGGTCACCCAAGGAACATTTCTACCGAATTATATTTAAATCTGACAGGCAGATTCGGAGGAGGAGATTTTTAAAGTTTGGACATTTTGTCCCCTTTCTGATGCCGCAGCAACCAAAGTTCTCATTGGAATTTTAATCTTTGAACAATTTTGAAAGAGGACCACCAAAGGAACATTCCTGTGATGTTTTGTGGTAATTGGTCTATTGGAATGGTAGGAGATGGTTGTCATTTGTAGCTAAAAGTTCAATTTACCCCTTTTGTGATGACGCCTGGTTGCTATGATTGTGTAACCAATCAAAACGGCTGGCTTAAACAAATTAAATAGAGGATCATTACAGTAAGATTCATATCATATTTTCTTAAAATCAGAGCATTTGCATAAAAATGGAATTTTCAAATTTTGTCATTTTGCCCCTTTTTTGATGCCGCCTGACTGCCATGTTTTTAGACCAATCAGTATGGCTTGAACAATTTTTATAGAGGGTCACCCAATGAACATTTCTACCAAATTATTTGAATCTGACAGGCAGATTCGGAGGAGAAGATTTTTAAAGTTTGGACCTTTTGCCCCCTTTCTGATGCCGCAGCAACCAAAGTTCTCAATGGAATTTAAATCTTTGAACAACTTTGAAAGAGGCCAACCAGAGGAACAGTCCTGTGATGTTTCACGGAAATTGTCCTTAGAGTTTGGGAGGAGATGATGTTTAAAGCTAAAAGTTAACGCCGGACGGACGACGGACAAAAAGTGATCAGAATAGCTCACCTTGAGCCTTCGGCTCAGGTGATCTAAAAACCCACTTAACATATACTATTTGGACATCATGGGAAACAGGATTAGAAATAAGTGCCTGCTAGAAGCAGGTTTTATCATTCCAAAAATAAGTGATGAATTGATTTCAGCTTAACGCCCTTTTCAGCAGTTGTTCAGTTATGTCACTGTGGCCAGTTCATTTAACCATGTGCTTTCTGGCACCAGTTTTGTACATCAATTTCTTCCAAAGCAATTGGCTAGCTTCCCACAAAGACTTTTAGCAAATTGATCAAACAAAAATGGGACTAGTCACAAGGCTTTTGCCTTTGTCTTTATTATTCATACTGTGACATGTGTGTAATAAATCATGCCGAAACTGGTTATTTAATCAAAATGATGATAAGTATGCAAGGCAAGGCAATAAAAGATTTACAAAGAATCATTCAAGTCATGCTCAATTCTAATAACATATTTGTACAACATGTAAGTTTCCTTAAATCTGTCATGTTACCAGGGTGACCATCATAAAACACTGCAGGAAATATAGTTTGTACAATAATGACAGGAATTCATAATAAATGAAATTTTTGATGAAATTTTTGTGTCACACCATCAATTAGTGTTTAACTTTTTAATCCCATTCTCCTGCTCGTCTTAGTTTATCGAACTTGAAGAAAAGCCAATAATCGATTGCTAAAATGGTTTTGGACTTAACCTTTACCCACCTGCAGATGCGTTTTCATGCAATAGCAGCAGAAGACTTCTAGGTGAATGATGATTAGTAATTTCTCCTTTGGCCACAATGTATTCAACTTTATTTAACAATTAAGCTATCTTTTATGGAGATTTTTCAGGTTTTTGTCACTATGATTTCAAATTGTCTGCTGCAAATTTGTTGTATGTGGGAAAGGTCAAAACTAGAACTATCACTAAAGGTGATTAATACCCCCGCCCCAACCCCTGACACATATTATATCAGTATCAAAAAGAAATACTAAGATGATATCAAAAAGCAATATACAAATCTAATTTTAAAGAAATTTTGTCAAGAACATTTTCTAATGCATAAAATACAATCCGCATAAAGTACTATTTCCTCATGAAATAAGTTTTTAGTTAGTTTTCTAGTTTCAGAAAACAAACAAACAAGAAGAAAATGAACCACATTCTTTATTCAAAGAGTAACAAGGTTTTTACTGTAAACTACTGAATATTCGCGAGGACTTATTTTCAATATTTTTCATGATTTTGATATTTTGATATTTTAATTTTGAGAATAAGTAGCAGAAGTTTAAATTTCACTTCTGATCGATATATTTTCGCAAGGTATTAATTTTGCGAGGAGGTCAGCTTGCGAATATTAGGAAATATAAAATCCTTACGTAATTTAGGTTGTTTACAGTAGCTATAATGTAATATAATATCATGTTCTACCTCTTGACATTTTGCCATGTTTCAAGTAAATCCGGTTGAAATTGAAGGAGGAGTATGTCACACCAGATTAAATTTAAGAAAAACAAGATGTGTTTGTGAAACACTGATGCCCCCCGAATGGCAACATCTAGGTCAAAGGTCAAGATCGGCAGGTCAAAAATGTTGGTACTGACAGAAAGGTTATGTCACAAGGAATACACATGTGAATAAGGTCGAAAGGTGAACAATTTTGGTATCGACAGAAAGGTCATGTCACAAGGTATACACATGTGAAATATGGTTACCTGTTATGGTTCAAAAGTAGTGGTCAAGGTTAAAGTTTTTTTCGAGAATGGCAACATCTAGGTCAAAGGTCAAGGTCGCAAGGTGAAAATTGTTGGTGCTGACAGAAAGGTCATGTCACAAGCTGTTATGGTTCAAAAGTAGTGGTCAAGGTTAAAGTTTTTTTTGAGAATGGCAACATCTAGGTCAAAGGTCAAGGTCGCAAGGTTAAAAATGTTGGTACTGACAGAAAGGTCATGTCACAAGGAATACACATGTGAAATATGGTAGCCGTACCTGTTATGGTTAAAAAGAAATGGCCAAGGTTAAAGTTTTTTTTCGAGAATGGCAACATCTAGGTCAAAGGTCAAGGTCGCAAGGTCAAAAATGTTGGTACTGACAGAAAGGTCATGTCACAAGGAATACACATGTGAAATATGGTAGCCGTACCTGTTATGGTTCAAAAGTAATGGCCAAGGTTAAAGTTTTTTTCAAGAATGGCAACATCTAGGTCAAAGGTCAAGGTCGCAAGGTCAAAAATGTTGGTACTGACAGAAAGGTCATGTCACAAGGAATACACATGTGAAATATGGTAGCCCTACCTGTTATGGTTCAAAAGAAATGGCCAAGGTTAAAGTTTTTTTCGAGAATGGCAACATCTAGGTCAAAGGTCAAGGTCCCAAGGTCAAAAATGTTGGTACTGACAGAAAGGTCATGTCACAAGGAATACACATGTGAAATATGGTAGCCGTACCTGTTATGGTTCAAAAGAAATGGCCAAGGTTAAAGTTTTTTTCGAGAATGGCAACATCTAGGTCAAAGGTCAAGGTCGCAAGGTCAAAAATGTTGGTACTGACAGAAAGGTCATGTCACAAGGAATACACATGTGAAATATGGTAGCCATACCTGTTATGGTTCAAAAGTAATGGCCAAGGTTAAAGTTTTTTTCGAGAATGGCAACATCTAGGTCAAAGGTCAAGGTCGCATCGTCAAAATTGTTGGTGCTGACAGAAAGGTCATGTCACAAGAAATACACATGTGAAATATGGTAGCCATACCTGTTATGGTTCAAAAGAAATGGCCAAGGTTAAAGTTTTTTTCGAGAATGGCAACATCTAGGTCAAAGGTCAAGGTCGCAAGGTCAAAAATGTTGGTACTGACAGAAAGGTCATGTCACAAGGAATACACATGTGAAATATGGTAGCCGTACCTGTTATGGTTCAAAAGAAATGGCCAAGGTTAAAGTTTTTTTCGAGAATGGCAACATCTAGGTCAAAGGTCAAGGTCGCAAGGTCAAAAATGTTGGTACTGACAGAAAGGTCATGTCACAAGGAATACACATGTGAAATATGGTAGCCGTACCTGTTATGGTTAAAAAGTAATGGCCAAGGTTAAAGTTTTTTTCGAGAATGGCAACATCTAGGTCAAAGGTCAAGGTCGCAAGGTCAAAATTGTTGGTGCTGACAGAAAGGTCATGTCACAAGAAATACACATGTGAAATATGGTAGCCCTACCTGTTATGGTTCAAAAGAAATGGCCAAGGTTAAAGTTTTTTTCGAGAATGGCAACATCTAGGTCAAAGGTCAAGGTCGCAAGGTCAAAAATGTTGGTACTGACAGAAAGGTCATGTCACAAGGAATACACATGTGAAATATGGTAGCCGTACCTGTTATGGTTAAAAAGTAGTGGTCAAGGTTAAAGTTTTTTTTGTGCAGACAGACAGACAGACAGACAGACGTGCAGACAGGCCAAAAACTATATGCCCACCGAATCTATGATTCAGAGGGCATAAAAATCCTATTTCAAGGTCAGAGGTGAAGGTCACAAGGACATGAAATTTGCGTCTTGCACATCTACTACTCCTGATTAACATTTATGCCAAGTATCAAGTAAATCAGGTTGAAACTGAAGGAGTACAACAGATTAGATTTTAACAACAAAAATTCCTATTTCAAGGTCAGAGGTCAAGGTCACAGGGACATTAAATTTGCGTCATGCACATCTACTACTCATGATTAACATAAGGGCATTTTTCAAATTCTAAAATCCTTATTTGACATTCAAACCCTACGTTGTGGGCTCAAAAGGATCGTCTCAGTGAGACAATTGTTTTGAGTAAATGTGATAAGAAAAATATTGTTGGGAAAACACCTGTTCACACCCTCTTATCTAGTCCTCCGAGATGACTTTGATAATCTTGCAATAAAAAGGAGTAGTTGTTGAGCATTGAAAGGATTGAATGTTACCAATGTTTATGACAATGACAGGATGAAAATGTAAGCTCTCCTTTGACAAAGATCCTCTAGTATAAACATTGTTGTGGTAACAGAACTTGACATAATTATGTCCCAATAAGTTTGACCTTGACATGGCCTAGACTTCTGACACAAAAGTTTAGGTGTTCACCTTGACATATTATCTTAATTGGTAAAACATTTGTGCAAATATTGGGTATTTGTTCCAAATTGTAATGGTCAGATCAGGATATTGGGCATGCAAGCATACACATTGGCATAGTTCATGGTAGTTATTAATTGCCCATAAATCAAAAGTTTAGAAAGGGCATAAAAATGATGATTTATCATTTCCAATCCTTTCCCACATACAATATTCTGCAGCAGACAACTTAATATTGGAAAATATGGAAAATCTCTTTATGAAAGTATAATTACTGTATCGAGTTGAAACCATTGTGCCACAAGGTTTTCAAAAGTTGTCTGCTGCAGACGACAACAATAGGTCTGTTTGTGGGAAAGCGTTTACATTCTTTAAGATTATAGAAAAGATTGGTTCATTCTTGTAAAAAGTTGTACAAACAAACATGACATGCATGAATTTTGTTAGTAAAGGAACGAAAAATGAATAGGTAACCTTTTTCTTCTGTTTTGAACCCTGTGAAGGTAAGATTTCAACCATCCTTTAAGGTTTATTCTATTTTCAATAGACAATATCAAACAACAAGAGAGCCAAGATGGCACCTAAATCGATTACCTGACTGATAGTATAGTAGCAAATGCTACTGCTAATAAACATAAAGGTATTTTTTTTTATCAAGAGTGGGAATAAACTGCAAATGAAACAGCTTGTCAGTAAAGGACATTTGTAATAATGCATTATATCTTTGAACAATTTAAAAGAGGACAACCACAGAAACATACCTGTTAAGTTTAGTCGATATCAGTTTACTGTTTTAGGAGGACATGTCGTTTGAAGCTAAATGTTCATTTTACCACCTTTCTGATGCTGCCTGTCAGCTATCTTTTTCAACCAATCAATATCAGACAAGAATTATAATATGGACTGAATTTTCAAGTTTTGTCATTTTGCCCAATTTCTGATGCTATCTTGTAACCATGTTTTTCAACCAATGAATATGGCTTGAACACTTTTTGTAGAGGGTCACTCAAGGACCATTTCTACCAAGTTATCTTGGAATTTGACAAGATGATTCAGAGAAGTTGATTTTTAAAGTAATGTAATTTTTCTCTCTTTCTGATACCGCAGCAACTAAAGTTCTTAATATAATTTATATCTTAGAATAAGTTTGATAAAGGAACCCCAAAGTAACATTCCTATTAAGTTTGGCTGAAATTGGTCCAATAGATAAGGAGATGTCATTTGAAACTAAAAGTTAATTTTACCCCTAAATGATACCAAACTAGGAAGTCAATAAGACCTAAAGTCCCTAGACAAGCCTCTTATATACTCTCAATGTAAACTTTCCTGAAACAATAGATATCTGACAAACCCTGGTTTGATGGCTCTCATTGGTACCCAATGGGCTCTCACACCTTGACCAACAGGGTAGGACTGAGGCAATGACTGATTTTGGTTTTTTTCCCAAATTGCAAAAATTCCCCAAGATTTTTATCCATGATGTGGTTCATTTAATATATGAGCTGCTTCTTGTCTTAGAGGATAATAATGCTTTCCCACATACGACAATTCTGCAGCAGACGGCTTCGAAAACATATTCGCAAAATTGTGAAATATCTCCAAAAATGAGAGTTTAATTATTGAATAGGGTTGAAAACATTGTTGCAAAAGGGGAAATCGCTCGGCATGAGCAATTTTATCCTTTTGTCACAATGTTTTCAAAAGTCGTCTGCTACCAATGCGTCAGAATCCGTCTGCAAGTGGGAAAGGGTTAAAATGCATCTACCAGCAGTGAAGACTTGGCTTCCACTATTCGCCTACATGCTATATATACCTTCTGAAATTTTATCCACCCTAGAGTAGCATCAATGTTACTTCAACCCCTGTTTCTCATATACAGACACCTGTGCAGCAGATGACTTTTGAAAAGATTGGGGCAAAAGAAAAAATTGCTCATATTAAGCAATTTCTCTTTTTGTCATAATCAATAATTATACTTCTAAGTAAAAAGATATTTGATATTTTGCCTATATGTTTTCAAAGGTGTCTGCTGCAGATTTGTTGTATGTGTCAGAGGGTTAATAATGCCAAACTAGAGTCAATTAGATAAAAAAAAAATGCCAGCCATATGGCCCACATCTCGTATAAATAAATAAATGATAAGTCTTATTTCTTATTGAAATTAACAACATATTTTTACCAGAATGAATAGAACTGTTTTTATCAATTTCTAGGCATTTAAAGGTGACAACATTAATGAGTTAAGACATACCCAGGTTTTGATCAAATTTTAAAACTGAATGCAGTAATGAAAAATTGTAAAAAGACAAAATGATAAAAATTCATTCACTTGTACCTACCCACAGTGATACTGAATTAGTTTTTTCTGTTTTCTGCAAGCATTTACAATTTTGTAAAATACATGAATCATAATATCAAACCAAAATAGATTGATAAAATACGGGTATATATCTCTTTTTATCACACAAACGGCTGACTTTATGTTTATATTAGCATCTATGATATTACTTGATAATATTGACCTGATCCTGACCTTTGTGAAATTGTTCTAAATATTAAGACCTACATGTATATTCATAAAGTTTGTGATTCATTCTATATAAATACACACATTCAGATCAATCATAATTAATACTTTGAAGGCTGAAATTTTAAAATAGACTTGTTTAGCTTCGCACTTGAAAGAAGATTCCAAAGCCAATTTCAAAAACAAGAGGGCCATCATGGCCCTATGGCCCTATTCGCTCACCTGATTTAATAGAACTTCAATAGTTTTCAAAGTTTTTAATCTATACATATAAGGAAAACAAGCAACCCACCTGGTGGCCATGTTTTTCAACCAATCAGAATAAATTGAACAACCTTGGCAGAGGGTCACACAAGGAACATTTGTGGAAAATTATTTTCAAATCACATATAGGGAAAACCAGCCCCACCCCCTGGCGGCCATGTTTTTTATTAGATCTGAATAATTTCAACAATCTTGGTAGAGGTTCACCTAAGGAACATTTGTGCCAAATTATTTTAAAATCAGGCAAGTCTATTTCGACAAGAAGATTTTTAAAGTCTTTACAATGCACATATAAGGAAAACAAGCCCCGCCTCTGGTGGCCATGTTTTTCAATGGATCAGATTAATTTCATAGAACTTCAATATTTTTCAAAGTTTTTACTCTATGCATATGAGGAAAACAAGCAACCCCTCTGGTGGCCATGTTTTTCAATGGATCAGAATAAATTAAACAACCTTGGCAGCAGAGGGTCTCCCAAGGAACATTTGTCCCAAATTATCTTTAAATCGGGCTGGTACTTAAGGTCAAGAATATTTTAAATGATTTTATAATGCACATCTAAGGAAAACAAGCTCCCCCCCCTGGCGTTCATGTTTTTCAACGGATCGGAATTTTTTGAACAATCTTGCTAGAGGAACATTTTTACATAATTATCTTTAAATCGGGCCAGTTCTTTTGAACAAGAAATTTTTTAAAGTTTTAACAATGCACATATAAGACAAACAAGCTCCGCCCTCTGGCGGCTATGTTTTTCAACGGATTGGAAATATTGGTAGAGTTGCCCCCAAGGAACATTTGTGCAAATTAATTTTAAATCGGGTCAGTACTTTATGACAAGAAGATTTTTAAAGTTTTGGCAATTTTTTAAAGATTTTACAATGCACATCTAAGAAAAACAAGAACCGTCCCATGTCGGCCATGTTTTTCAATGGATCGGATTATTTGAACAATCTTGCTAGAGGGTTACCCACTGTACATTTGTACCAAATTATCTTTGAATCGAGCCAGTACTTTTGAACAAGAAGATTTTGGCAATTTTCACCTTTTCTGATGCCGCAGCAACCAAAGTTCCACTTGGAATTAAATTCTTTGAACAACTTTAAAAGAGGACCACTTAACCAACATTCCTGTGAAGTTATTTTGAAATCAATCCATTGGTTAAGTAGGAGAAGACATTTGTAGGAAATTATTAACAGACAGACATACAGACGACGAGGACGACGCCGGATGATCACAAAAGCTCACCTCACACTTCGTGCTTAGGTGAGCTAATAATAAAGATAAAACTGTTGATGTAGGCAGCCAACTGTATGGAGCCTTGTCAGATGTTGCGGATGCGCCTGCTGGCCTGGCTCTAATCTTATGGCACAGGCTTCACAAAACCAGTTTCAGCAACCAAAGGGTTAATTTCATAAAAAAAAAAAAAATCACAAAAATACCCATTTGTACACAGGATCAGGTTAATATTGTCAAGTAATGTAATTCATGTAATTTTACACTCCTCGTGTGTCCAAGAAGCAACCTTTCCTGTGGTTTTTGTTTGTGTAACTATCTCTTAAATATGATCGCTATCTAAACAAAACGGTTGATGTGAAAAGTACATGGGGTTGATCATACTGGTAAATATGTATATAATAATAATAATAATAAAAAAATAAATGCATGATGAAATAATAGCTTAACAGTTACTGATTCAGGCAGGACAATGAAAAAGGGATTTTCCAAATTATAGAAAACATGAAAATAAAAAAAAAATATATCACTGGTGAAATTCAATCATCCCCGACAACCATTTTCCTGAATCAGACATCATTCAAACCATTTACAGCAGAAGTCTTTTTATAACATAATGAGAAAGGGAGAAATTAATAAACAAGAGAAAATCCTTTTTCCCTGCAATGTTCTTAACTATGGAATCAATGTTCCAGATGATATAAGATATGTCTAAGACTTTTTCAAAGCAGATGACTCTTCCATTATCATGTCAGGTACAGGGTTCATTTGAAATCCTCTATTTAAATCTATATTTAAATGCTTACCTCCTGATTTTTCAGACTGAAGAAGCAAGGAGCACCAACTTCTGTGGCGACCATTTTTCTGTGCCATCTGCGACGTCGTACTATGTCCATCTTTCTTTCTATATGATGGAATTTCATGTTGAACATTGGAGCATACTCCCAACCTTCAGTAGCAGCTTCTTTCACCTTTTCCTGTGAGGTACATATTTTCTTGTTAAGTATCATCATTCTGATTTGTTATGGTATTTTGTCAAAATTTATCCGTAAAGATTTCAGCTTCACGCTAATGTCAGAATCATTTAGAAGCGGGTTCTGCTTTTGGGATTTTACAACTCTGGTTAGGTGTCCAGGAAGTAGATATTGGGAGTGATTAATTAACCCTTTCCCTCATACACCAAATCTGCAGCAGACGACTTTGAAATCATCTAGGATAATTCATGCAAACCTTAAAGTTATAAAAGTTGACAACATTGTGGCACGAGGAGAAATTGCTAGTTTTTAGCAAATTCTCCTTTTGTCACCATGTTTGTAAAAGTAGTCTGCTGCAGAGGCATCAGAAAGCGTCTATATGTGGGAAACGGTTAATACAAGCTGAAAACAAATGTGTATACAAATTTAGACTAAATAAAACTTCTTATCTTAAAATTAGAATTATCTCAAAGTCGAAAAGTAACTTAATTACAATGGAGGTAAATTATTATATGGAAATATTTCCTTAATAATTTTTAATCTTTGAAAAATCAAGTTTCAATTTAGTGAACTATTTACACTCAATCCATTTTATTTACTTAATAAAGAATAATTCATTGTAGACATAAAGTGTTCTTTTTATTTAATATACTGTGAGTAATGATTGATTGGGGTTTAACGCTGTTTTTAACAATTTCTCAGTTATATCACGGCGGGCAGTTCACCTACTCATGCATTTCCTGGTTTTCTCACACAAGTACTCAACACAACAATCTTCCCAAGCAACTGGCTGCTTTTCCACATAGACTTAGACCATTTGTGGAAGACGAATGACGCATGGACTTTTGTCAATCATCGGAAAGAAAGTTGGCCGAGCCGGGATTCGAACTAACAACCCCTGGATTGACAGCCCGCGTCAATATACTGTAAGTAAACATTGATGGAAACAAGAGGCCCATGAGGGCCTATGTTCTACTGGTATGGTTCTTTGGTCATTTTCAATCCAGAGCATGTATGTATGGTGAAGATCGGATAGTAAATGGAGGCTCTTTTGTGTTCACAAGCTGTATTATAGCAATTTTTACAATTTCATGGGCCATAATCCAGTCTTGCATGGGCGGATCTAGCTGGTTTTCAAAAGGAACCAAGCTCTCATCAATATTTAACTACTATCTAAGTTTGGTGAAGATCAGATAGTAAATGGAGCCTCTATTGTGTTCACATGCTCAATTATAGCAATTTGGACAATTTCAAGGGCCATAATCCAGTTTTGCATGGGCGGATCTGGCTGGTTTTTAAAAGGAACCGAGCTCTCATGGATATCTAACTACTGTATAAGTTTGGTTGAGATACAATCAAACGTGAAGACTGTATCGTGTTAACAAGCTCTTTTATAGCAATTTTGACCATTTCAAGGGCCATAATCCAGTCATGCATGGGCGGATCTGGCTGGTTTTCGAAAGGAACCGAGCTCTCATGGATATCTAACTACTGTATAAGTTTGGTTGAGATACAATCAAACGTGAAGACTGTATCGTGTTAACAAGCTCTTTTATAGCAATTTTGACCATTTCAAGGGCCATAATCCAGTCATGCATGGGCGGATCTGGCTGGTTTTCGAAAGGAACCGAGCTCTCATGGATATCTAACTACTGTATAAGTTTGGTTGAGATACAATCAGAAGTGAAGACTGTATCGTGTTAACAAGAAATTGTTTACTGACGGACGGACGGACGGACGCACGCACGCACGCAGGACAAATCGCCACGACATAAGCCCTTCTGGCCTTTGGCCAGTAGAGCTAAAAACACAAAGAAAATGCAAATACTAAAAATCTTCAGTCAAAAAATTTGGCAAAATGAAATTCTTGAAGCACATTGGTAAAAACTAAACTGACATCATTTTAGTCTATATAACCCTTTCCCTCATACAGACGCTTCTACAGCAGATGACTTTTTAAAACATTGTGACAAAAGACAGAAGAGGAAATTCATTAATGAGCTATTTCTCCTTTTGGCACAATATTTTTTAACACTATTCAATAGTAATACTTTCATTTAAAGAGATTTTCTATATATCTGCCTAGATAATGTCAAAGTTGTCTGCAGCAGATGTGCTGTTTGAGGTAAAGGGTTTCAACAAAAAGCTGAATTACAGAATGTGCCATAGGACAAAGGCGTGTTATTAACAAAAGGATATTTCAAACATTGCATGCTATAAAACATTTAAGCAGCGACATTGTGCAAAAACCAACCATAAGGCAATTGCAACCAGTGTAGAACCAGATCAAACAGCACATCCACTCAGACTGATCTGGCATTACACATATAGACAATTAGTCTTAATTAGAATCAAGTCTCTTCTGTAAAGTAATATTTATTTGGATTCTTTATCATTTTCCACACCTGTAATTAATTACTACGTTTAGGTTGGTTTTCCTGGAGCACTGCTCATATACCATGTGCATACAATATGATTTTGTTCCGAAACATTTTTCTTTATTAGGGGAATCAGACGTTGAGAAAATATAACTCCTAGTATTATCTTTTATTTTATTTATTCATTTTATCAAACACATTGAATTTAAGTAAGCTATTTCATCAAATATGAACCACATAACTTGAAAAGTGAACTTAAAGATTTGCAACAAGCACAGATCCAGATCAGTCTGCACCCTCACCTAGTCTGATCTGGATCTTCCAAGTTCGCTATCTTCTTGTACAATCATCCAAGAAACTTCTGGAGATAGCAAATGACCAAAAAATAGAACAATTATTTGGTAACTAAGTTGGTCATAATTATAGTTAAAACCTTGAAAGATTGCTTTCTGCATGACGTGGCTCTTATACCTTTTAAAGCATGGAAACATTGTGGGAATTCTTATATAAACAGGAAAAAAAACCTCTTTTCAAGCATGGTAACGATGGTGCACAAAACTATTGCTGTCAACAGCATTTCAATCCTCATTTTCTAGAACAAGTTTCAATTTAAAGTTAAATTCAAATGAAATTGTGTATGGTCTTTTTGTGTACAGTCCAACTTTTGTTTTAAAAGACCACCCATGGGAAGAGAACAATCTTGTCTCTGTTTATAGGTGGTCTTTAATTTCAAGGTCATTTGTGAAGGAAATGAGTATTTGGGAAATGAAAAGTATGGTTTCTATAGACAGAAAATTGCTAAACAAATGTGGTCTTTAGCAAAGGTTTGACTGTATACTGCTAAAGTCTGAATATGGCTTTGGTTTCATTTTGGGGCATCTGAAAACATTCCATGCACACTTACCAAATAATCCTGTAAGAAAACCAGAGTGTTGACATTGTGTACCTTCATATTTTTTGTGTGGAATTGACATTAAATCATTTTACTATGTTTCCTTTGTGAAGCATGAATGAATTGGAAACAAATCCAATACCGTCTATGTTTTTTCCTTTTTTTTTTTTTAAATAAACATCATAAAATTCACATTAAAATTGTTCTAGGAATGGAAAAGTATATATACAGAAATAATAAGAGTATCAAATGTTTAAAACTGTATTTGCACAGGAAAAGTAATCAAAAATTAAATTTTCACGTAATTTCTTTTCATAATATCTGGGAACTTCATTATACTTAATAAGTATTTAAAAAAAATGCAGGAGTGTTTGAAGAAAAAATTAAATGTTTCTCCTGTCAACCCTTTCCCATATACAAACACTTTCTGCTGCCTCTGCAGCAGACAGCTTTTGAAAACATTTTGGCAAATGGAGACATGAGCAATTCCTCCATCTGTCACAATGTTTTCAACTCTATTCAATATTTATACAATGTTTTTGCAAGTATATTTCAAAGGCGCCTGCTGCAGATTAGTTGTATGTGGGAAAAGGGTTATTATTCCCTAAACGAAAGCCTGATGGACAGACAGACAGACGGACAGAAAAGTGATCCGCCTTTGTGTCACCCTGCCAAGCAGGAGACACAATTACATACTCCTTTATTACCTTTTCTTTTTTTTGTTTAATATTTTCAACAAGCCGTCTGGAACGGACCCATCTTCGTCTTCTACACAGATGGTACCTTCTTTCTACTGGTCCCCAGCCACCAATTGTGGCCTCAACACAGTATTCAAAACCTGAAATGTCAATGAAAAATACATTTACTAATTACATACATTTAAGCTATGGGATAACCATGAACCATGATGAAATAAGATAGACACTATTTCTTTTCCGCATTTCTGTTGACCAAGTCACAGTTTATCAATTTGTTTCGACAAATGATCCCTTTCTGACCAAAATTTGACATCAATAATAATACATTCATTCATAGATTTTCCATATTTTTGCCTAGATGTTTTCTATGTCATCTGCTGCAGACTTGTTGTAAGTTGGAAAGGGAAAAGCCAGTCTTCTTAAGTGGACTGGACACAATCACCCACCTTCTTCATCAACAGCTCTGCTCAAGTCTATCTGCCAATCATCTTCCCATATCCAGCCTGGGGACAAGTCTATCTCTGTCTTTGACGGCATTGGGTCTCCTTTCTATAAATAAAACAAGAGCATTGGTAAAAAAAATGCATGATCCCTGAGGATCATCTGTTAAAAAAAATAGGTTGAATCTAAACAAGCTGGTAATATGTACATCTCCTGGTTTCAATGAGTTTCAGCCAGCAGTACCAAAAAAGTAGTTGCGGCAGAAAAGGGGGGTATCACTTTTGGTGTTTTCCTGGTACATTCTGATTGTTCTCATATTTTTGTGAAATATGGATTTGCTCATTGCCCTTTCCCACATACAAGAAATCCGCAGCAGACGACATTTTAAATATTTAGATTAAACTATATAATATCCCAAGAAATGAAAGTTTAATCATTGAATAGAGCTGAAAACATTGTAGCAAAAAGAGAAATTGCTCATTTTGATCCTTTTCTCCTTTTGTCACAATGTTTTCAAAAGTCGTCTGCTCCAGAGGCATCAGAAAGCTTCTATATGTGGGAAAGAGTTAAAAATAATTTCTCCTTTTCCCTTTTAATGATTAACAAGACATGGAAATTCCATGAAACCAGGTTTTCTATAATGGAAGGTGTTTAATTAAGAATTAACAGATCTGTCAAATCTTTCTGTTAATAGTTTATCAAAGCTAGTAATTCAAGTAACAGGGAATATTTCTATTGATGAATAATCATAATTACTTTGTCAATTAAATATATCACAATTTTATTTAACAAATATCAGTTCAATACAGTCAATTGTGTGTTGATGGCCTCATTTATTAAGAACATATAATAGATAACAGATATTAAGCAACCTTTTGTTGTAAGCAGCCACATTTTAGGATCCCTAATGCCAGGTTGATAATCAGTGATCTGCCTTAACCCTTTACTTGATAGTAACGCGTTTATGCCTTTGCAAACAGACTAGATCCAGGGCCCAAGGTTATGAAACTTACTCATATCTATGCTATATTCTTTTTTAATTGCCAAGTTATTTAATATGGAGCATATTTGCGCGAAGTTATTTGAAAATATCTATATGCATGGTAAAGTTATGGTCTGAACAAAAAAAGTTCAAGTAAAGTATATTTTCTGTCACTGTGACCTTGACCTGGAAGCTAAACACATAAATTGTGAATATGACACAGCGTCTTGATATGGTGTATATCTGTTCCAAGCTATTTGAAAATATCTCTATGGATGAAAAAGTTATTGTCCAGACAAGAAAAGTTCAACTGATGTCTTTTTGTTGTCATTGTGACCGTGACCTTAAAGCTACAGACAAAAGTTTTGCATGTGACACATCGTCTTGATATGGTGCATGTTTGTGCCAAGTTATTTGAAAATATCTCTATGCATGACAAAGTTATGGTCCGGACAAGAAAAGTTAAATTAAAGTCTATTTCTTATCACTGTGACATTGACCTTGAATCTACAGATTTTTTTTTGCATTTGGCACATCGTCTTGATATGGTGCATGTTTGTGTCAAGTTATTTGAAAATATCTCTATGCATGACAAAGTTATGATCCGGACAAGAAAAGTTCAATTAAAGTCTATTTCTTATCACTGTGACCTTGAATCTACAGAATTTTTTTTTTGCATTTGGCACATCGTCTTGATATGGTGCATGTTTGTGCCAAGTTATTTGAAAATATCTCTATGCATGACAAAGTTATGGTCCGGACAAGGAAAGTTGACGCCCGCCCACCCGCCCGCCGACTTCGCCAAACTAATAACCAGATTTTTCCTTCGGAAAACCTGGTTAAAAATATCCCATTAACCATTTCCAAAATACAACAAATCATCAACAGAGGACTTTGAAAATATTAAACCTTTCCCACATATAACAACTCTGCAGCAGACAATTTTGAAAACATTAAGTCTGTAAATCAAAGAACAATTATTAAATAATGGGGACTATTGCTTAAGATAGGCCTGTTTATTACCAGGATAAAATTACGGGGGTGGGGGTTACCTAAACACCGATTTTCACCGTTAGAATTGGAATTCCGTGAAAATCACTTCTAGGTTATCTTGCCCACGTGTTGACGTCTTTAAATAAAATTAAATAATTAAGTCATGCCGAGGACACGTCGAGTTCCGAGGAGGGGTAGTACGAGTGCGAGGAGGGAGCCTTATACAGCGCCGGAAGCCGTCGAAGTTGTTCGACTTGCGTCGGAAGAGCAAGAAAGTGGTAACAACCCGTTCGAAGCTGGTCCTTGTTACATGGTGGCTTTTTTCATTTCATTTGTATTTCGTTACAAACGTTCACAACTCGTTCTTATGAAATGTTTTGTTTTTTATTTTTTCACAGACTGGTTAACTGTAAAGCCTTCAAGTTGGTCTTGGAAAGGGGAACAATGGAGAGCTGTGTGAAACTAGTAGAACAAGCGAACTTTTTAATTAAAAGTGTATTTATCTTTGTCCAGATGTTGCGGAAAATTCCGGAGAAATATCTTTAATTATAAAACCATAGTTATTGTAATGGAAAATTTATGTTCGAAGTCGTTGGAAGAGCTAAAAATTGGGTCTGTAAAGGGAACTGGCTGATTGCCGATCCACTTAGTATTAAAGGAAAGATGATGGTTCGTCGCATGGCTCAGTGATTGGATATCTAACGCTGGGCCACCTCCATTGGAGAATATCTTTGGTGGAGAGCGACAAGGGAGTTCCCCCGGGGATTGGACCCTGCGGGTAGAACATGGACACCAGGCCCAGTGATTGGATCTCTAACGCTGGGCCAGCTCCATGTGAGGAGAGCATCCATGGAGTAAGGTGGTGATATGAAACATTGGGGAGTAACAGTCCAGTTCCCTTATCAATGAAAGTATTGAGAATTTCTTTGGGGTTTTCTGCTGCATCTTGGACCTTAATTTGCCACATTGAATGAAAGTTTAAAAATAAAATACATGTCTTATATTAATTTTGGTTGTGATTTTAGCCATCATGTAATAAAGATGAAAACATTGTGGCAAAAGAAGAATTTTTCACTTTTGTCACAATGTTTTCAAAATTTGTCTGCTGCCGAGGTGTCAGAATGCGTCTGTATGTTGGAAATTGTATGGAAAATCTCGGCAGAAGGAGAAAAATGCTCTTTAAGAGCTATTCTTCCTTTTACAACAATGATTTCAAGAGTCATCTGCATTTTGAAAAGGAATAAATGTTAGCATACCACATTTGACCATGGTCTGGAGGACTCGACCCAGTTGGTTCCTGGCAATCTCATTAGACATTCATATACATCTTCAATGAATGTACGGTGCCCAGCATCTTTGTCATACAACATACTGAAATGATAAAATGAAAATAATAAGGACTATTCATAACAAATAGTCCAATTTATTGCCCTAAAATTTCCACGATATCCGGATCGGATGTAAACAGAGTAATCTCCATGCACAAGTTTTTCTGACGGCTAATGGTCTAGTGATTTATACGCGCTAGTTATTCTAACGGCAAACCGTCCGTTCATCGCGCCTTTTCTGTGAACAAAGCGGTTACAGAGCACATTGCTGTAAAACAAAATTTAAATCGTTGCTAAAAAATAAAACACGATGCCTCCACGCAAAAGAGGTAGGCAACAGCAAAAAACTGGACAGGCAGTTAAGCCTTACGATCGGCCAGCGACGGTTACGGATGAATTAGTTCAGCTGAGCACTGACGAGGCTGAAGCGGGTAACGTATTCCAGCAGCTATTGAATACGGATGATGCTATAACTGTCAATTCTGATTTTTTTGTTGCGCCGTCAGTGGTTAGGTGCGCTGATGATGACATAGCGTTGCATGTTTCAGGGGAGATGTGTGCCAAAATATGGAAGGGAGAGTTCATCCATTTGGCACAGCTGCTTCGTAAGGAGCCATCATCGGGTCGGGGATCGAACTTGACGATCAATGAGTCGGGTCAAATCGAAGTGATGCCGAGAACCACTAGGCAGATATATAGTATTAAGGAATGGACTGATGCCTTCCTGATTTTTATGTATATTTATATTAAGAAATTTCCGAGCAAGGCTGGTGAATTGCTACAGTACATAGCCACGATCAGGGAGGCCGAGGGCAGAGGTGGTGCATCATCAGGTTGGAAGATCCTATGATGAGAATTTTCGGATGCGCCAGGCTGTAGCACCGATGCCCTGGGGAAAAATCCATTCTGATCTCTGGTTGAAAACTGTGGCTTGCATGTCACAACCTTCAGTTATGGCTGTGAAAAACACCACTGTATCATCTCAAAATACATTGGGCCGGCCAAAAAATGTTTGCTATGATTTTAACTCGCCAAGAGGATGCAGATTTGCCAACTGTAAATATGCACACAAGTGCTTAATTTGGAAAGGCGATCACAATCAGAGTAAGTGTAATAATCAAAGAATGCTGCCCTTTCGTAAACAATAACTTGAGTAAGAAACATATTGTCGACTCTGGGCTTGGCTATACACCCATAAAGCTTTCTGTTCTACAAAACAAACTGAATGGTTATGATGCCAAATTAACATGTTATCTTGTTGATGGCTTTAAAAGTGGGTTTTCCTTATGTTATGAAGGTCCTCGTCAGTCACAGTCATGCCATAACTTGAAATCTGCCCTGCAAAATCCTGATGTGGTTTTGAAGAAAATTAGAAAAGAAATGGCAGCCGGCAGGGTGGCTGGTCCGTTTTCGGTAGCCCCTTTCGACAATTTTAAAGTTTCACCAATTGGTTTAGTTCCAAAAAAGGAGCCAGGTGAATTTAGATTAATCCACCATCTCTCGTACCCACCTGGGGAATCTGTGAATGATCATATTGACCCCAATCTTTGCTCAGTACAGTATACTAAATTTGATGATGCAGTGAAGATGATTCAGAAATTAGGTCAGGGCGCATTGCTAGGTAAAGCCGATATACGGTCTGCATTTCGATTAATCCCCCTGTCACCAAAAGACTTCCCTCTGTTGGGTTTTACACATAATGGTCTTTATTTCTTTGACAAAATGCTACCTTTTGGAGCCAGCATTTCTTGTGCTATTTTTGAAAAATTTGCAACAAGCTCACAGTGGATCGTACGCAAGAACTGTCATGAAGGTGAGCTCGATCATTACCTAGATGACTTTATTTTCGGGGGGAATGCAAACTCTGAGGATTGCTGGAAGTTAATGGTTTCTTTTTTTGAATGTTGTCAGAGCCTCGGAGTACCCGTTGCAGAGGAAAAGACAGTTTGGCCATCAACAATGTTGGTATTTTTGGGTCTTGAGTTAGATTCTATCCTTATGCAAGTTCGTATTCCAGACGAAAAGATTTATCAGCTCATGCAATACATAGAAGATGTTTTGGCCCATAAAAATTCAGTTACACTGAAATAAATGCAATCTTTGATAGGATCCCTAAATTTTATTTGTCGAGCAATCAGGTCTGGAAGGCCTTTTTGTAGAAGGTTGATTGACTCCACATGCGGGGTATCAAAATCATTTCATCACATTCACAAGATCTTCTGATGTGGCTGACATTCCTGAAGTCCTTTAATGGAATTTCCATGTTTAATGAGGCATTTTGGACATTTAATAGTGATGTTTGTTTATACACAGATAGCTCTGCAGCAGCGGGTCACGGTTTTGGTGCTATTTTTGGTAACCAATGGTCTATAGGGATATGGCCAATACATTGGCATGAATCTGGTCTCACCAAAGACATAACTATATTGGAGTTTTTTCCCTTACTTGTGGCTATTCATATTTGGGGCACCGATTTGAGGAACAAAAAGGTCCTTTTCCGATGTGATAACCAAGCTGTGGTCAATATTGTAAATAGACAGACTTCCAAGTCAGACAAGGTCATGGTTTTAGTCAGAGCATTTACACTACACTGCCTTAGATTGAATATTGTATTCAAAGCAGAATATTTACCAGGTAAAATGAATTGTGTTACAGATAGTTTGTCTCGTTTACAGTTGGACAGATTTCGTCGTCTGGCTCCACAAGCCGAACAGGAGCCAAAGGCTGTCCCCCGAAATCTTTGGAACATCTTCGAAGAGGAGCTGCTAAATTAATAAGGGCCAGTCTCTCCAATAATACCCAGCTTGTGTATAGAAATGCATTGAAATTATTCAAAAAATTTAGGTCTCAGCAAAGCCTACATAATTCTTGGCCAGTTCCACTGACCCATATAGAATACTTTGTTGCCTTTTTGTATGAACAAACGTATTCCCCAAAGTCTGCATCAACCTTTCTTTCAGCGATTAGTTATGCACATAAAGTGAATAACTTGCCAAATCAAACCACCCAATATCGTTGTCAGAAGCTTTTAGAAGGCTATCGTCGTTCCAACCCATCCACTGACCACCGTTTGCCAATTTTATATGGTACTTTAGTAAAGATATGGCATGAGCTGTCGAATGTTTGTTTCTCTGATTTCGAGGCCCACATGTTTAGGGCAGCATACACATTAGCATTTTTTGGGCTCTTTAGGGTTAGTGAAATTGTATGGACATCTGCCATCGAACCTGACCGACAGCTACAAATGTCTGACATTTACTTTGGTCAGAGCCCTGCAAAAGTCATGCGCATCCAATTGAAGAAATCAAAAACAAATCAAGCTGGCATGGCAGAAATGGTTAAGATTCACCCAATAAAATCAGTGGTTTGCCCAGTTAAGGCCATGTCCCAATATTTAAATGTTAGACCATCGATCTCCGGACATTTATTTTGTCATGTGGATGGGTCTCCACTGACAAGGTATCAATTTAGCGCTGTCCTCACAAAAACTCTTCATGCTTTACATATGGATACCACCCATTATAAAACGCACTCTTTTCGAATAGGCGCGGCAACCTGGCTTGCTAAACAGGGCACATCCCATGACACAATAAAGAAATTAGGTAGATGGTCCTCCAATTCCTTTTTACGTTATATTCGTCTTTAATTTTATAAATTGTCATGTTTTGGAAATTAACATTTAACACATGGGAGCATTTGCTTATGGCTCTTTAAAGTGTTATTTCAGACATATGGGTTATTGGCGATTCCAAAATGTCTACTAAATAGTATGAAAAATCTCTAAGTAATGAATGTATGGAAAATCTCTAAGTAATAACAGTATGGAAAATCTCTAAGTAATAACAGTATGGAAAATCTCTAAGTAACTAGAATGGAGTACTCCCCGAAGCACATGTGTCACCTGCCGGGGCCTTGTCAGAAAATTTTAATTTTTTTATAGAAAAGGGGCAATAACTCTGATATAAAAAATATTTGGATTATCCCCCTTTTGTGAACCCATCACAAAGATTGATATAAACATTTGTCAGAAGTTTCAATCCAATCCTTTGAGTAGAAAAAAAGTTGTTTGAAAACGTGACGAAAAAGTGTGACGACAGACAGACGCCGGACAAAAAAAAAAGTAATCCCCAAGTGCCTACCATGCTACGCAGGAGACACAATAAAAGAATGGAAAATCTCTAAGTAATGAAAGTATGGGAAATCTCTAAGTAATGAAAGTATGGAAAATCTCTAAGTAATGAAAGTATGGGAAATCTCTAAGTAATGAAAGTATGGAAAATCTCTAAGTAATAAAAGTATTGAAAAACTCTGAGATCCAAGGAGGGCAGACATTTCTACCATGTTTAAAGTCTTTGGTATACACTACACCAACAAGGCGGTTTATAACAATTGATAAGAGTTTAAACATTGTGGCAAAAGGGGAAATTGCTCATTATGAGCAATTTCTGCCATCGTCACATTGTTTTAAAAAGGTGTCTGCTGCAAAGGGATAATCAGGTCAACATGAAGGTGTCATGCTATTGAAGTGTTTACCTGAGTTCTGGATTGATATACCAATCCCCTTCCCATGTCCATCCTGGGGGAGGTTCAAACTTCTCCTTGTACAGTTTTACCTGAATTATACAAAATTACAGACAGGATGAATCTTCACTTAATGTTGCACTCAAATTTATTTCTTGCATACAAAAATTTCATTTTGAAATCTGCAGTAAACACCTTTGGTATAAATTATACCTTTTTTAAAGGGGCTGAACGAGAGATGAGCCTGTCCCTTCGAGAAGGTATTTCTGAACAGTGTAGGTTTAGATCAACCTGTACATCTGCTGTGTCTTATCAGATTTTCACAAGTTGCAACGAGATCTGGATCTACAATGTTTAAAAATGCCAACTGGTACCTTTTCTTAAGAACAGGCTCAAATGGTTCATAATGAGCAATTACCTTTTTGGGCCCTATGTTTTCATCTCTTTTCAATACTTATACATTCATTTAAAGAGATTTGACAGGCTGATGTGGATATCCATACTTTTGACTTTATGTTTTTGAAGTTGTCTGCTGCAGATTTGATGTATATAGGAAAGGGTTAACCTGATACCTGATACGGACAGGCTAGTGATCATTAATTATTCTTAAAGTAATTCTAATGTTATAAACAGTCGTTCACTTTTAATCCGCGAAGAGGTCATTGTCGAGTTTGTTCTATTTTGTTGATTGAAGATCAAACAATGTGTCTAGGTGTACATAAATTATATTTTGAGTGTCCAAAGACTAAGAGAAAAGAATAGGGCAATGGTGGTCCTATAGTGCTCACCTGAGGTGTCCATTAGTAACATTTAAAGAAGTTATTTGATAAACATGTCAAACATGTGGCTTCAAAAGGGCATTTAAGATATTCTTAAATTTGAACTTGAAACAGGAAATGACCCAATTTTGAACACAGCCTAGGTATCACCAAGGGAAACATTCTAACAAAGCTTCAATATGTTTAAGTCAAAACTGCACTAAAGTGTTAGCAAGAACTTTCTCAAATCTGGCCTAGTGACTTAGATTTTGACCGGACATGACCCATATTCGAACTTCACCTAGATATCAGTAAGATACTTAAACTTAAACAAGTTTTATGAAGATTGGTTAAAAAAAGTGACCTCTAAAGTGCTAACATGCAAATTGTTGACAAGGGACCAAGTATGGGCGACAGGCAAGAGGCAATTACAATAGCTAATAAATTTGCACGTAACAAGGAGAAGATGGCTCAAGGTCAAATATGTTCTTTGCATAAGAACAACCAATAACAGCAGGATTACCTTGAAGTAGACAACAGTGGGCAGACAAAATAACACCTTGAAAAGGACAATAGTTCAGAAATGGGACAACTCTGGTAACAAAACATGGACAGAAACAGAAAATGCCACTCAGGATAAAAAGAAACAGCACCATTATCCAGGAGGAGAGAAGAAATATGGAGAATTATCGTTACCTTTCCTTGACTGTCAGAGAACTTGGGTCGTGACATGAAAGGACCTCTGTTACTCCAGCTACCGAGGTAGTTCACCATGTTCTCATACTGTAAGAATTGAAAAGGTCACATATTCTTAAATTGTTCATTTAGTATCCATTTAACCTTTCCCACATGTAAATGCATTTTGATGTGCATGTAGAAAATTGTGGAAAAGCAACAAGTTCTCACAGTGAGCAATGAATGTCTCTTTTTGCTACAATTTCTTAACTAAACTAACTAAAGTTACTAAAGTTACTTTCAATTGTTGAGATGATATGTAGATTTGTTTTATGTTGAAAGGGTTAACAACATTTTTTTCATCTGGAAAACTTATCAGACTCCAAAACTTTTCTCTATGCTCAAACTTTGTGCCTATTAAGTATCTGATTGGTCAGAAGCAAATTCATTCTCACTATTGACCAATCAGAAGTCTTGTTATGCGTACAGATATCATTTCAAAGGCACAGACTGTTCTCAGAGAGTTATTGTGTTGGGCACTGTGGATTTTCTTATCTAATATCCAAACATAAAAGAGAAAGATGTAAGTCAGGGTTATGGAGTAACAAAATAAAAAAAAAAATGAACAAAATAAGGTTGTTCACACATGCAACATGATCTTGGTCAAATCAATCACGAAGTCATCCTATTCTGATTAAAAAAAGTTCTAGGAAAGTGATAAATAGCAACCATGAAGAGCTTAAAAAATCCTTTCCAAAAATTGACAAAACTGCAGCAGAAGAAAATCTCTTATAGAGTTGAAAATATTGCGGCAAATGGAGAGCAATTTCTACATTTGCCAAAATATTTTCATAAGTCTTCTGCTATAGTATGTGGGAAATGGTTAAATAATCTTACGGTTTCAGCAAATACTGCCAATTCCCCGTCTGTTTGCATCTTATGCCAGGCATCTTCTGTAGCCTGTAGACCATACCACAATTTGATCCTCAACAATGCTGGGATGTCATTGTGCCTCTCCCCCTTATGTCCAGGATACTGAAATAAAACAATAAAATGTAACAAACACCTTTAATGCATGAACCAGTGAAAATTTCATTGCAAAACAATACTGGGTTCATCTTCTATTTCACTCTATCAGTTTGAAAATGATCAGGCAAAAATATGAAAAATCTCAATAAATGAGTTAAATTATTGAATGGAGTTGAAACACTTGTGGCAAAAGGAGAAATTTCTCATTATGACAGAAACCGTACAGTTTTACCTATTGAGATTTAATTCCAAACAGATATTTTTTAATAATCCTTTGCCACTTACGACAAATCTGCAGCAGACTACTTTGAAAATATATTGTCAAAAATGTGAAAAATCTCCATAAATGAGCGTTTAATTATGAAATAGAGTTGAAACTATTTTTGCAAAAGGAGAAATTACTCATCATGATTAGTTTTTCCTTTTCCTTCAATGATTTCAAAAGTCATCTGCTGCAGAGGCATCAGAAAGTGTCTGAATTGGGGAAAGGGATAATCCTCTTCCAACATAAAGAACATTTAAGAATCATTACTTTAAGCTGTATAGTCTGCATTTTCCCACAGAATCTCCCACAATACAGAGGGTTACTTGAGTAGTATAGTTGGTTGGCTGGAATTCTGAAATAGGCAACCCTCTTCTCACCACTGATCATCCATATCAACACGTCAGGCATGGAATTCTGGGGCTGTAATCAGAATGCAATAAAGTTTGTAGAAAACATTGTGAGAAATCAAGAAATCTCTCACCAAGAGCAATTTCAATGGCATGGAATATTGGCATTGCAATAGAATGGATATAAATATGGAGAAATCCCACACCATGAGTAATTCACGGGAATGGAATTTGGGGTTTGTAATAGAATGCAATTAATTTTGTAGAAACATGATGAGAAAAGTAGAAGTTACTCTTTATGGGCAAATTGATCCTTTTCTAACAATAAATATTATCTGTCATCTGTTTCAAGGCTGTGAAAAGTTGTCTTTATCAGTCGGAGGAATTATTTATCTTTGAACAATGGCTGTAAAATATATATTGTGCATGTTTTACATCTCAATAGCAGAACATTAAATGCATTAACATGCTACACAGCATAAATCTATATTAAAAGGAATTATACATATTATTTACCATTTTCCACTTGCAAACACATTTTGATGCATCAACAGCAAAGGTTTTTTGAAAAAATATTGTGACAAAAGGAGAAATTGTTCCTATTATCAATAACGAAACTTCCATACAAAGAGATTTTCCATATTTTTGTCTAGGTGCTTTTATAGAATCTGTTAAGATGCAGTATTTAAACCACAAAGCAGCTATCGATCTGTTTACAAGCCTTCTTTGCAACATTTTTTCTGTAGCTTCTTTGGAACAGCTGAAGCCCCATTTGTTCAACAAGTGCATTGCAGAGCGAAAACACCAACACTTGTCTGTTTTTTTCTAGTCGAAAAAGGGACATTACTGAATAATTATGAAAGACAGAGTTATCTGACTTGGTAAAGACATCTGTATTGTTCCTAGGAACATGTTTACCAAGATTCATTTGAAAATGTTGAACAGTTTTTTGTGTTAAGGTAATATTAAAGTTTTGTGATGATGCAGGCGACGACTTCAAGGGTGTCACAATACACCCAACTTTTTTTCTTAGAAAAACAGACAAGCTAAACATAACAGGACAATGACAATATATATCACCTACCTCTACTGAGAGATTTTTCAGAATTTGTACATAGTTTTCAAGTTCACTCAGGGCGTCATTGATGTCTGTGGCATTTTCCCTGAACTGAGTTGCAGTCTCAATAAGGCATTCCAGCTCAAGGTGCCGGTACTCAGCCAGCAATTTGTCCAGCTCTGTTGGTAAATGGGTACCTTTGACTGGTTCTGGAAGTGGTTTTCTGCAGTATAGAAATACAGTACATAAATTCACCATGTAACTAATATACAACTGAATCCAAAAGCTTTTGAAAAGGAATGAATGAATGAATGTATATTGTTTTATGGCGCATCGACAGCTAAGGTCATTTAGCGCGCATTTAAATTTTATTATTCATGTTCCCTGGATGAACAAACCAGTACTAGGCTAGAAAAAGGATGTGGAGAAAGTAGAAATTGCTACTCATGGGCAATACATTCTTCTCATATCCACTTCAAATCTGTCCAAGAAGAAAATTTGAAGAAGCATGACTTGTGTCATATGTGAATCACATATAACTATAACCAAAGTCACAAGATATACAGATATATCGGAAGAAAACATAAGTCATCTCGAATTGTAACTAAAATGATATTTTAACATGTCTAGATTTTCTTTTCTCTGTTGCCAATATCTTCCTGTTCCTTCACAAAGAATACAATTTAATTTTAAATGTGCTGAACTCCAGATGGAGATCAAAATTTTAAAATGTTAAAACTTCTGCAAATATTTCTTATAGTGACAACAAAATAAGAAATAAATAGTTTAAAACTATTTTGGCAATAATGTTGAAAGACATTCAATTGAAAGTCCACCCCTTTAAGACTGAACTCCAGATTATAGATAGTTCAGTCAAGTTTTAAAACTGTTCAAAAGTTGTCTTGAAATATAAGAATCATAATTCTGGGATAAAATTAGAGTAATAATTTCACTTTCCAGTACAATAAACATCTAAATATTGATCGTTTAAGCTTCATTTTTACTAGGTAGACATACCCAGCAAGCCAAATTTTGTACATTGTTCATGACTTTCAATTGACTGTTTTTCAACATTATTGCCAAAATAGTTTTTAACTATTTATTTCTTACGTTGTTGTCTCTATAAGCAATATTTGAAGAAGTTTTAACATTCTAAAGTGTTGATTTCTATCTGGAGCTCAGCACCTATAAGTCCCATTATGAGGCATCTGCAGTAGACAAATTTTGAAAATGTTGTAGCTAAAAAAAGAAATTTGTCATAGTGACCACAATGTTTCCAATCTATTCAATAATAATACTATCATTTATAGAGATTTTCCATATTTTCCACATGCTTTCAAAGTCATCTGCTGCTGATATGGAGAAGTGGAAAAGAGTTTGTTACTTACTTGCAATTTCCAACAAGCTGATCTAAGGCTGTTATCAGAAGTTGGGCTAATTCAGGTGTTGGTAACTTCGCTTTCATTCCTACTTGTACTTGTTCTAAACTGGCTTCCTAATCAACAAAATGAAACAAAGAGTTGTAAGTAGACATCAAATCTCACCATATGACGGCACATTCATAAATATTCATCCCTGATGACTTATGAGAACATTATGGCAAAAGAAGAAATTGCTCATACTGAGTAATTTCTCCTTTTGCCACAGTGTTTTCAACTCTTTTCAGTAATCAAATTGTAATTTTTAGAGCTTTTCCACATGTTCTTGCAGATATAATGTATCTGGGAAAGGGAGAGAGCAATTCACAAATAATGAAAGCAAAAGATAAAAGCACTCACCAGTGCAGCAACAATTCCTTCAAAGAAATTGAGGGTTTCCAACCTCCAACCAATATCTTCAAAGTTGGCATCGACTTCCACACATGGTTTGGATCCTCCCCATGGCAGAAAGTAATAGTTGGAACCATCAAACACAGCATTGGTAGGATTGGTAGTGGAAGCACATGGAGCTATGTAATCGTCCAATTTGTTACCATAGTTTCCTATAATTTATCAAAATTATGCATCAGACAAAGATATAACAATTACAAGACCTCGGGCTGAGGGTGTCTCGCCCTTCTAGGAAATTTGACCTAGTGACCAAGTGTTTGACCAACCTCATTACCCAGTTTTGAACTTGACCAAGATGTGATCTAATACATTTTCATGAAGATTGAATAAAAAATGCAATTTCTAGAGCGTTCACAAGGTTATTTTAACATTTGACCTAGTGACCTAGTTTTTGACCCCTCATGACCTATTTATGAACGTGACCTAGATTTGATGAAGAAAAATCTAGTGGTTAAATTTCGTGAAGATTGAATGACGAAAGAAACTTCTGGAGTGTTCAGCAGATTATTCCAACATTTGACCTAGTGACCTAGTTCTTGAATCCACATGACCAAGTTTAAAACTTGACCGAGATTTGATGGAGATAATTGTTGTGATTAAATGTCATGAAGATTGAATATCAAAAGTGAATTCTAGAGTGTTCACAAGGTTATTCTAACAATTGACCTTGTGACCTAGTTTTGAACTTGACCGAGATTTGATGTAGATAAATGTTCTGATAAACTTTCATGAACAATGAATAAAGTCAAAGTTAACCCAGGGTTAAGTTAAGCGAGGTTAAGTTTTTGGAAACTATGACCTTGACCTTGGTAATTTTGATGTTGAATGATGGAAAAAAATGTTTTGATAAACTTTCATGAAGATTAAATGAAAAATGTAGGCTCTACAGTCAAAGTTAACCACGGTTAAGTTATCTAACCAAGGTCAAATTCTGCCAAATTATGACCTTGACCTTGAAAATGTTGATGTTGAATGATGTCCCATGACTCAACAATACATCTGACAAAGTTTCAGAAAAATTCCATTTTGTGGAGATATAACCAAGGTTAAGGTTGGTGATTAAGTTACCTAACCAAGGTCAAGTTCTGCCAAATTATGACCTTTATCATTTTGACGTTGAATGATGTTCCATGACCCAACAATACATGTGACAAAGTTTCAGAAAACACCCAGCAGGGGTTGCTGAGATATAACCAAGGTTAAGTTTTGAGGTTAAGTTACCTAACCAAGGGCAAGTTCTGCTAATTTATGACCTTGACCTTGAACATGTTGATGTTGAATGATGTCCCATGACCAAACAATACATCTGATAAAGTTTCAGAAAAATTCCAGTAGGGGTTGCTGAGATATAACCAAGGTTAATTCTGAGGTTAAGTTACCTAACCAAGGTCAAGTTCTGCCAAATTATGACCTTGACCTTGGTAATTTTGACGTTGAATTATGTCCCATGACCAAACAATTCATCTGACAAAGTTCCAGAAAAAATCCAGCAGGGGTGGCTGAGATATAGTTATTTGTAAAAGTGGCCGCCGCCGCCGGAAAAGTGACTGCTATGTCTCACTCCACTATCATGGGCGAGACAATATAGGTAATTTCATGCAAATATTTCACAAGATGAAATAAAATAAACTATGAGGGAATATTGGAATTTCTGAAAGGCGTACATTGACCAAGCTCTAGATAAAGGGCGTTTTCCATCTCTTTCGTTCCTTATACAACTCTCAACCTGTTCCCACTTGTAGACTTATTTTGATGCATCTGCTGCAGAAGTTTTTAAAACATTGTGGCAGAAGATGAAATTGCTCATAATGAGCAATTTGCCTTTTGTCACAATGTTTTCAATTATATTCAAATTCATCATTTTCTTGACAGAAGTTTTCTATATTTTTGCCTAGATATATTCAGTCATATGTAACAGTTTTGTTTGCATGTGGGCAAGGGTAAAATCCTATGTTGAGGGTACTCAAAAAAAATAATTCTTGATCATATGATTCTTCATTCAATAATAAAAGAGATATTGTGGGAAAAATAAATGTTTTCTCCTTATTTAGCTGTCTGCACTGATGTTTACCGGAAGTACACAAGGTTGAATACAGACTCGTTCAACATTCTTTCCAACCATTTGCACTGTTATTGGATCCAGTGTCTTTCTTTCCCCCAGAAGGTTATTGCTGATAATTGCATTTTGAAAGGCAGCAAGTTGTGTGTGAATAGTCTTGAAAGTCAGGGCAAGTTTGGGCAGATGGAACACAGGAACAGTACTCAGTGACACAAAAGTGACATAACACTTCAATTTAATTATGAGAAAGTGGGATCTAAATGGGCATATAATATTTGAAAGGCTTGTGCTAAATTTGAGCATGAAATGAACTTTCCACACAAAAAAAGAATGTGTTATATCAGCAACCAATAATTAGAAGGATATACATTTTATTTACTTACCAATACTTATTTCAAATTCTACTGGAGCATCTACTGCACTGACCATAGTGGCATTAAAAAATGCAGCATGTATCTTGTACTTCCTCTTTCTCATGAATTTCTGATGGGGGTAAGCAGAAAAATATTAAAGAATTTAAAAAATGAATCACTAGCTACAGCAAATTATCCCTTTCCAACGTACAGACGTTATTTGACGCATCTTCAGCACATGACATTAAAAAACAAATCTGCAGCAGACGACTTTGAAACTTTTTAGACTTAAAATTTGAATCTCTTTGTGAATCTTTGTCTATTAAATAACTAAACTCACATCTATAGAGACTTTTCACCTTTTTTGCCCCAATGTTTTCAAAGTAATTTGCTGCAGATCTGCTGTATGTGAGAAAAGGGTTAACTTAATTCTGAATACGCAGCATATATTTAACTTACTATATCAGTGGTCAACAGTGATTCTTCCATTTCAAAGCATAGCCATACAAGTAAGACTGAGTAATTTAGGGAGTGAAACTATTGTTAACAGGGTAGATAAGAATGGAATATTCTGGTCTGTGCTTCATAATATCTCTTTTATTACTCATTTGAACCAAAATTTAATGTGGTGGTACTTAAATGTTGTAATTCGAATCCAGTGATGAGTGGATTCTGCCTTTGGTATTTATCCAAGCAAACAGCACAGATGACTGGTTATGTCTCCAGGTAGCAGTCATCATGTGTCATTAATATAAGCTGAAAGCTTGTTTCTCAATTGATATAAAATGAATAGATTGAGCCTTTCCCGGAGGAAAAGTCGTTTGAAGCGAAAAGTTGACGCACGGCAGACAATTCACCATGACATAAGCTCCACTGGCTTTCAGCCAGTGGAGCTAATAACGAGTTGAAAACATTGTGTCAAAAGGAGAAATTGCTTGTTTTGAGCAATTTCTCCTTTTTTCACAATGTTTTCAGAAGTTGTATACTCCTCATCAAAAGCACTGACCAAAGAACTTAATCTTGACCTTGCCATTTCAGTCGTATTCATCAAATGTAAAGGTTTGGCGTAACATATATAAAGGAGGTACACAGTACACTTGACTGTAGCATTTGTTTGTTTGATTTGGGGGTTTTCAAAAGTATTGTACATTCGGGCATTTCTGGGTAAATTACCAGTACTAGAGGTATTATTCTGATATACTAATGCAACAGTTGTACTGTTCTGATATACTAATGCAACAGTTGTAATGCTCTGATATACTAATGCAACAGTTATAATGCTCTGATATACTGATACAACAGTTGTAATGCTGATATACTGATACAACAGTTGTAATGCTCTGATATACTGATGCAACAGTTGTAATGCTCTGATATACTAATGCAACAGTTGTAATGCTCTGATATACTGATACAACAGTTGTAATGCTCTGATATACTGATGCAACAGTTGTAATGCTCTGATATACTAATGCAACAGTTGTAATGCTCTGATATACTAATGCAACAGTTATAATGCTCTGATATACTGATACAACAGTTGTAATGCTGATATACTGATACAACAGTTGTAATGCTCTGATATACTGATGCAACAGTTGTAATGCTCTGATATACTAATGCAACAGTTGTAATGCTCTGATATACTGATACAACAGTTGTAATGCTCTGATATACTGATGCAACAGTTGTAATGCTCTGATATACTAATGCAACAGTTGTAATGCTCTGATATACTGATGCAACAGTTGTAATGCTCTGATATACTGATACAACAGTTGTAATGCTGATATACTGATACAACAGTTGTAATGCTCCGATATACTGATGCAACAGTTGTAATGTTCTGATATACTGATGCAACAGTTGTAATGCTCTGATATACTGATACAACAGTTGTAATGCTGATATACTGATGCAACAGTTGTAATGCTCTGATATACTGATACAACAGTTGTAATGCTCTGATATACTGATGCAACAGTTGTAATGCTTTGATATACTGATGCAACAGTTATAATGCTCTGATATACTGATACAACAGTTGTAATGCTCTGATATACTGATGCAACAGTTGTAATGCTCTGATATACTGATGCAACAGTTGTAATGCTCTGATATACTGATACAACAGTTGTAATGCTCTGATATACTGATACAACAGTTGTAATGCTCTGATATACTGATACAACAGTTGTAATGCTCCGATATACTGATACAACAGTTGTAATGCTCTGATATACTGATGCAACAGTTGTAATGCTCTGATATACTGATAAAACAGTTGTAATGCTCTGATATACTGATACAACAGTTGTAATGCTCTGATATACTGATGCAACAGTTGTAATGCTGTGATATACTGATACAACAGTTGTAATGCTCTGATATACTGATACAACAGTTGTAATGCTGATATACTGATACAACAGTTGTAATTACTGATACAACAGTTGTAATGCTCTGATATACTGATACAACAGTTGTAATGCTGATATACTGATACAACAGTTGTAATGCTCCGATATACTGATGCATCAGTTGTAATGCTCTGATATACTGATGCAACAGTTGTAATGCTCTGATATACTGATGCAACAGTTGTAATGCTCTGATATACTGATACAACAGTTGTAATGCTCTGATATACTGATGCAACAGTTGTAATGCTCTGATATACTGATACAACAGTTGTAATGCTCTGATATACTGATACAACAGTTGTAATGCTGATATACTGATACAACAGTTGTAATGCTCTGATATACTGATACAACAGTTGTAATGCTGATATACTGATGCAACAGTTGTAATGCTCTGATATACTGATGCAACAGTTGTAATGCTCTGATATACTAATGCAACAGTTGTAATGCTCTGATATACTGATGCAACAGTTGTAATGCTCTGATATACTGATACAACAGTTGTAATGCTGATATACTGATACAACAGTTGTAATGCTCCGATATACTGATGCAACAGTAGTAATGTTCTGATATACTGATGCAACAGTTGTAATGCTCTGATATACTGATACAACAGTTGTAATGCTGATATACTGATGCAACAGTTGTAATGCTCTGATATACTGATACAACAGTTGTAATGCTCTGATATACTGATGCAACAGTTGTAATGCTTTGATATACTGATGCAACAGTTGTAATGCTCTGATATACTGATACAACAGTTGTAATGCTGATATACTGATGCAACAGTTGTAATGCTCTGATATACTGATGCAACAGTTGTAATGCTCTGATATACTGATACAACAGTTGTAATGCTCTGATATACTGATACAACAGTTGTAATGCTCTGATATACTGATACAACAGTTGTAATGCTCTGATATACTGATACAACAGTTGTAATGCTCCGATATACTGATACAACAGTTGTAATGCTCCGATATACTGGTGCAACAGTTGTAATGCTCTGATATACTGATAAAACAGTTGTAATGCTCTGATATACTGATACAACAGTTGTAATGCTCTGATATACTGATGCAACAGTTGTAATGCTGTGATATACTGATACAACAGTTGTAATGCTCTGATATACTGATACAACAGTTGTAATGCTGATATACTGATACAACAGTTGTAATGCTCCGATATACTGATACAACAGTTGTAATGCTCCAATATACTGATACAACAGTTGTAATGCTCTGATATACTGATACAACAGTTGTAATGCTCTGATATACTGATACAACAGTTGTAATGCTCTGATATACTGATACAACAGTTGTAATGCTCTGATATACTGATGCAACAGTTGTAATGCTCCGGTATACTGATGCAACAGTTGTAATGCTCCGATATACTGATGCAACAGTTGTAATGCTCCGATATACTGATGCAACAGTTGTAATGCTCCGATATACTGATACAACAGTTGTAATGCTCTGATATACTGATACAACAGTTGTAATGCTCTGATATACTGATACAACAGTTGTAATGCTGATATACTGATACAACAGTTGTAATGCTCCGATATACTGATGCATCAGTTGTAATGCTCTGATATACTGATGCAACAGTTGTAATGCTCTGATATACTGATGCAACAGTTGTAATGCTCTGATATACTGATACAACAGTTGTAATGCTCTGATATACTGATGCAACAGTTGTAATGCTGTGATATACTGATACAACAGTTGTAATGCTCTGATATACTGATACAACAGTTGTAATGCTGATATACTGATACAACAGTTGTAATGCTCTGATATACTGATACAACAGTTGTAATGCTGATATACTGATGCAACAGTTGTAATGCTCTGATATACTGATGCAACAGTTGTAATGCTCCGATATACTGATGCAACAGTTGTAATGCTCTGATATACTGATACAACAGTTGTAATGCTCTGATATACTGATACAAGTTATAATGCTCTGATATACTGATACAACAGTTGTAATGCTCTGATATACTGATACAACAGTTGTAATGCTCTGATATACTGATACAACAGTTGTAATGCTGATATACTGATACAACAGTTGTAATGCTCCGATATACTGATACAACAGTTGTAATGCTCTGATATACTGATACAACAGTTGTAATGCTCTGATATACTGATACAACAGTTGTAATGCTCCGATATACTGATGCAACAGTTGTAATGCTCTGCCCAAAAACCCTGAGTGTCCAGGAGGGAAGCCATTACGACCTTTTTTAAAGTATTAAGTATAACTCGACCAGGGATCAAACACTGATCTTCTGCTTCCAAGGTGAACGATCTAACGACTACACCACAGGGATGGTCTGACTGTATACATCATAAACTTACTCTAAATACCATTACATGAAGGTTAGCATATTTAGTTGTTGTTTCAAACTATTCATAATTTAACTTTGAACAAGTGCTGCAAATATTCCTGGCCAAAGTAAAATATATTAATTCTGCAATACCTGTATTTTCATGACTTCCTCTGCTGCAATGTCTTCCACAGGTATTTCAGGCAGCTCTCCACCAATAGTCTTCAATTCAACCATACATCGGCCCCTGAATGCTACACCTTCTCCCTGAAAGAAGGAAATTACATCTCCATTATTCATGTCAAATTAATTTTGTTTTGTTGGAAATTTATGTGGTTTTTATCATTATTTTCAGTTATATATCACGGCGACAGTTTACTTTTTCATGATCTCTGGGTAAACAAACCAGTACTAGGCTAGTAATTGTGCCTTGCCCATGAGCACTCCACCATGACCACATTGCCGCAACTGGGGATTGAACCAGGGATGCTAGGCAACAGCGGATTCCTCACTATTTAAACCTTTTCCCAAATATAAAACAAGAGGGCCATGATGGCCCTGGAATCGCTCACCTGATTTTTTTTTTTTTTACTTTAGCTATATAAGCCCCGCCCCCTGGCGGCCATAGTTTCCGACCAATCAACATGGCTTGAAGGAATCTGATAGAGGGTCACCCTAGGAACATTCCTACAAAATTATTTGAAAATCGGCCTGACACTTTTGGAGAAGAAGATTTTTTTAAGTTTTCACAATAGCCATATAAGGCAAAATAGACCCGCCCCCCCTGGTGTTCATGTTTTTTTACCAATCAACATGGCTTGAAGGAATTTGATAGAGGGTCATCCAAGGAACATTTCTACAAAATTATTTGAAAATCGGCCTGACACATTCGGAGGAGAAGATTTTTCAAGTTTTCACTATAGCCATATAAGGCAAAATAGCCCCGCCCCCTGGCGGCCATGTTTTTTGACCAATCAACATGGCTTGAAGGAATCTGATAGAGGGTCATCCAATGAGCATTTCTACAAAATTATTTGAAAATATGCCAACCAGTTTGGGAGAAGAAGATTTTTTAAGTTTTCACTATAAGCCATATAAGGCAAAATAGCCCCGCCACCCTGGCGGCCATGTTTTTCGACAAATCAACATGGCTTGAAGGAATCTGACAGAGGATCATCCAAGGAACATTTCTACAAAATTATTTGCAAATCTGCCAACCAGTTTGGGAGAAGAAGAATTTTTAAGTTTTTTTCATTTCGTTGCCATGGAAACCAGAATTATGCATGGATCCCAAAAATTTGAAGGAAATCTGGTGAGGTCATAGAGAGGATGCTTTCTGTGAAGTTTCATCCCAATTGACCCACTGGTTACTGAGGAGAAGAAGTTGACGCACGACGGACGACGCACGATGGACGACGGACAAAAGGCGATCACAATAACTCACCTTGAGCAAAGCTCAGGTGAGCTAAAAATCTGCAACAGACGACTTTAAATACATATAGGCCAACACCTGGAAAAAATTCCACGAATGAAAGCTTAATTTAAAGTGTATTGCCACAATGTTTTCGAAATTTGTCTTCTGCAGAGGCGTTAGAAGGCATCTGTATGTTGGAAAGGGTAACTAGGAGTCTATTTACCAAACAAGAGTGTGCATAGGTACACATGTGTAGCAACAGGCGACTTTGAAAAACATCTAGTAAAGAATATTCAAAATCTCCATAAATGAGTGAAATTATTGAATAGATTTCAAATGGCACTTTTTCTTTTTGCTACAAAGTTTTTAAAAGTGGTCTGCTGTAGATGCGTCTGCAAATGGAAACGGATAAATTAAAGGGCGAAAGGGTGTAAATTGAAGAGCAAGAAGGGGTAAATTAAAGGGCAAGAAGGTGTAAATTAACACATATTACCAGAATTTCTTACCATCCTTACAACAAAGCTGCAATAGGATTTCCAGATTCAGGTTATTCATGAGCAATGTGACTAAATGTTATATATCGTAAAATCTATCACCCTCATATCCTTCTCTACATATATTGAATGAAAGGCTTAAAGTCTTAGATTAAAATCATGTTACCCTTTCCCACAAACAAAATATCTGCCATAGACTACCTTGGAAACATCTAAAGAAAACTACAAACAGTCTCTATGAATGGAAGTATAAGTATTTAATTAAGTAAGAAAACATTGCCACTAAAGTAACATTTTGAGCAATTTCTTCTTTTGTACCAAGGTTTTCAAAAGCTCTCTGCTGCATTATGTTTTTTACAAAACAAAACTGGTAAAGACTCGTAACAAGGATTACCTTTCCTTGATTCAAGTCGTCGTATTCATCTGGAAGCTCTGAAAACTCTCTCGGTGATCCATAGAAGTTCACAAAACAGGGTCCAAAAGTCGGGAGAAAGCCTAAGAGAGGTAAGAATGAAACATAGATATTAAGTATTCATGGAGATTACATAATATGCATCTTTTACTTAAATTATATAAATAACTTTTCAGTCATTTTCAATTAATAAATACTTCTATCCATAACATTTATTATTTCAGTTGTCTGCCATTGAAATACTGAAGAAACAACAGTAGGCAAACCAAATAATGAAAAACAGAACAATTACATAACAAATATATTTGTGATATTCTTATTCTGCCAACATGATTACATGAAAAATCTGTTTTAAATCGATAATGAATATACATACCATAAAATCTAGCACTTGCAATAACTATTGATCAAATACTTTAATGAAGGTAGCATATACTAGACAAAGGTCAAAAGAAGAGCTGATCATAGGGCATTGCTATGAGACAAAGTCAAAATAGTGGCCTCCACGGAGTCTGATACTAGTCAATTAACAGTACCATCATTTAACCATGTCCAACATACAACACGTCTGTAGCAGACGACCATGAAAACAATTCCAGGAAGAAATATGGAAATTATATAAAAATGAATGTACTGTATAAATAGATATATTTGCGTGTCCAAAAGTTCGCGAATTGCCGATTTTAGACGTTTTGCGTGAGGGAATGTTTGCGAATTACAGAAATCCGTATGTTCGTATTTTTTACATGTCATGCATAATATCTACATGTCATGAAAATGTATGGATAATTATCGATAAAATGTGTTGACACTTCGATACAATTCAACCCTTTGTTTGCTGTGAGCTGTACACTTGCTGTTTGACAATTAGCTGACAAAATTCTGTGACTGAAATTGACTTGTGATAAAACCTATTCACGCCATGTGGCTAATGAAAGTCCATGACGTTCTTACTTCCAAACCAGAAATGATCAAGCTGGCGTTTGAAAAAAGTGGCATTTAAACAATGTATGATTTAAACCTTTCACCCCTGAATTTCACAAAGTAAGTTTTTCCGAGTTTTATACCAGACCGGTGATGGGCAACTTGTAAATATGTTAAATGTATTGCTGCAAATATATTGCAAATATCTCAGGTAAGACGATGTGAATCAAAATACCGGCTGGACGGTGCGTAGGTAAAAAATACATCAACAAATGTGGAAAGTTTCGCAAACATTTCCTCGGCGCGAAAATTTAACACTTATACAGTAGTATTATTGATAGATTCGAAAACATTGTGACAAATGGAAATGAGCAATTTCTCCTTTTGCCAAAATGTTTTCTTAAGTTATCTGCTGGAGATGTGACAAAATGGTCGTATATGTGGGAAAGGGTTACATATTAAAGAAGTTTCAAGGGATTGGTTATGATCCAACAAAGACTGTGCAGTGTGCATGTATGCAATCCAGCCCAGCCCAGCCTATCAGTAATACAAAACTTTAATTGAAGCTTTCTTTGCTAAGATGCATTGTCTTGAACATATCCAAGAGTACTTAGGGCAACAACAACGCTTTTTCCTTAATAGTTCACGGTCATTTGCTATTTCCATTATAGTTCAAGGTCATTGATTATATTTCCATTATAGTTCAAGGTCATTGGCTATATTTCATTAATAGTTCAAGGTCATTGGCCATATTTCATTGATAGTTCAATGTCATTTGCTATATTTCATTAATAGTTCAAGGTCATTGGCTATATTTCCATAATAGTTCAAGGTAATTGTTCAAGGTCATTGGCTATATTTCCATAATAGTTCAAGGTAATTGACTATAAACGGAAGATCAAGTGTTAAAAATGTTGTATGAGGGAACTATTTGTGAAGAGCCTTTATTTTGATCTACATGTAATTATAGTGGCCTAGTAGGCTTGAACATTTTAGTCACTACCATAATAAATGTTTCAACTTATTTAACCCTTTCCCACTTACAGATGTATTTTGAAGCATCTACAGCAGACAATTCTTGAAAACAGTGTATCAAAAGAAGAAACTGCTCATAACAAGCAATTTCTCCCTTTTCCACAATGCTTTCGAATAAATCCATTCAATAATTATTCTTTCATTTATTTAGATTTTCCATATGTTTGCCTAACTGTTTCCAAAGCTGTCTGCTACAGATATGTTGTATGTGGGAATAGGTTTATCTACTGATATTGGGAGACAATTCTAAGAAATGATCAGTTCTTTCATATATATCTGGTTATACCTTGTTATCTGCTTTAAAAAAAAACAAGTGAGCCATCATGGCCCTATATCGCTCACCTGATTTAATAGAACTTCAATAGTTTTCAAAGTTTTTATTCTATACATATAGGGCCTTGTTTTTCAAAGGATCAGAATAAATTGAACAACCTTGGTAGAGGGTGACACAAGGAACATTTGTGCCAAATTATTTTCAAATCGGGCCAGTGATTTAGTAAAAGAAGATTTTTTTAAGTTTTCACTATATATCATATTTATAAGGAAAACAAGCCCTGCCCCCTGGCGGCCATGTCTTTCATCAGATCGAAATAATTTCAACAATCTTGGTAGAGGGTCACCCAAGGAACAATTGTGCCAAATTATTTTTAAATCCGGCAGGTTCTTTTGGACAAGAAGATTTTTAAAGTTTTTACAATGCAAATATAAGGAAAACAAGCTCCGCCCCTTGGCCGCCATGTTTTTCAATGGATCAATATAATTTGAACAATCTTGGTAGAGGATCCCCCAAGGAACATTTGTGCTAATTGATTTTGAAATCATGCCAGTTCTTTTGGACAAAAAGATTTTTAAAGTTTTGGCAATTTTTCCCTTTTCTGATGCCACAGCAACCAAAGATCTTTAAAAGAGGACCATCTAAGGAACATTCCTGTGAAGTTATTTTGAAATCAGTCCATTGGTTTAGCAGGAGAAGTTTTTTGTGAAAATATTGTTAACAGACGGACGTACAGACGACGACAACGCCGGCCGCCGAGTGATCACAAAAGCTCACCTTGCACTTCGTGCTTAGGTGAACTAAAAACAGGAGGAAGAAAATAAGCATTACATCTACAGAGTCAGATGTTAAATTTAGATATATAGCTGAAAACAGTGTGTGAAATGGAGAGTTACTCATTATAGGAAATGTTCTCTTATGTTACACCATTTTCAAGAGACTTTCACTGAAACAACGCTGAAAGTCTTTTTCATTAAGGAAAGGGTTATCAGTGCCTAATTGTCATATAAGTTGAAGTGAAATTTTAGCATATCACTAAACACAATGATTGGTAAATAGAATCACTCTTGCACTTCTAACTTACCACCATTTTGTCCTAGAAAACGGAACAAGCATCCAACACACAATTAGAGGATCAAATAATAAATCTATTTTTGACACATTTAAAAAAGTAGACATTTGAAAGCAATATGGACTAAAATTAAAATGAATACCCTAAGAAAGGGGTAAATGACTTGCAACATGCACATGTTAACATGATCAGCAGGAAATTAAATGGAGTAACTGCTGAGATTTCTGATGCTTTTCAAACAAAATTAAATCAAATTGCGTACCAAAATCACATATCAATGGAAATGCTTAGTCTATTGCTCGATGTTTTCAATGTCAACTTCTACAGAGTTGTAGTTATGTAGGGAATTAATTACTAGAATCAATAAGCTGTTTTCATTGAAAATGTGTTAGGACAAAAGAAACATGCCAAATAATTTATCCACAAATGTACAAATGCTGTAATTTGGTAAAAAAAAAAAAAGACCACATAGTGTGGCTGTGCACATTTGAAATTGTCTTCACTTGTCAAATATACTCTCAATGGGGTTTTCATAGAGCTTACCTCATGTTATGATAATTTATGTTCTTATTCCAAGTTTAGGACGTCATTTACCAATGTATAATGTTTGCTGTTTTAACTTTTATTTTCTGATGAAGATGCCATCTGGCGCTTTATGCAGCGGAAGACATTTAAAGATAGATAACTATAAACTGTGAGACATTAATTAAACAAGAGGGCCATGATGGCCCTTGAATCGCTCACCTGATTTTTTTGTTTTCACTTTACCTATATAAGCCCCGCCCCATGGCAGCCATAGTTTCCGACCAATCAACTTGGCTTGAAGGAATCTGATAGAGGGTCACCCTAGGAACATTTCTACAAAATTATTTGAAAATCGGCCAGACACTTTTGGAGGAGAAGATTATTTAAGTTTTCACTATAGCCATATAGTGCAAAATAGCCCTGCCCACTGGCGGCCATGTTTTTTGACCAATCAACATGGCTTGAAGGAATCTGAAAGTGGGTCATTCAAGGAACATTTCTACTAAATTATTTGAAAATCGGCCTGACACTTTCGGAGAAGAAGATTTTTTAAGTTTTCACTATAGCCATATAAGGCAAAATAGCCCCGCCCCCCTGGCGGCCATGTTTTTCGACCAATCAACTTGGCTTGAAGGAATCTGATAGAGGGTCATCCAAGGAAAATTTCTTCAAAATTATTTGAAAATCAGCCTGACACTTTCGGAGGAGAAGATTTTTTAAGTTTTCACTTTGGCCATATAAGGCAAAATAGCCCCGCCCCCTGGCGGCCATGTTTTTCGACCAATCAACATGGCTTGAAAGAATCTGATAGAGGGTCACCCAAGGAACATTTCTACACAATTATTTGTTTGGAAATCGGCCCGACACTTATGGAGGAGAAGATGTTTTAAGTTTTCACTATAGCCATAAAAGGCAAAATAGCCCCGCCCCCCTGGCGGCCATGTTTTTTGACCAATCAACATGGCTTGAAGGAATCTGATAGAGGGTCACCCAAGGAACATTTCTACAACATTATTTGAAAATCGGCCTGACACTTTCGGAGGAGAAGATTTTTTAAGTTTTCACTATAGCCATATAAGGCAAAATAGCCCTGCCCCCCCTGGCGGCCATGTTTTTCGACCAATCAACATGGCTTGAAGGAATATGATAGAGGGTCATCTAAGGAACATTTCTACAAAATTATTTGAAAATCTGCCAACCAGTTTGGGAGAAGAAGAATTTTGAAGTTTTTTCGGTTTCATTGCCATGGAAACCAGAATTTTGCATGGATCCCAAACATTTGAAGGAATTCTGGTGAGGTCATTGAGAGGATGCTTTCTGTGAAGTTTCATCCAAATTGACCCACTGGTTACTGAGGAGAAGAAGTTGACGCACGACGGACGCCGGACGCCGGACAAAAGGCGATCACAATAACTCACCTTGAGCAAAGCTCAGGTGAGCTAAAAAAAAAAACATATGTAATTTTCTACTTGGGTTAACCCAATTACACAAAACATCGCTGAAAATCTTGTTGGCAAAATAACAAGCAGCTGATATTCTTGGGGATGAATTAGAGCTAAGGAATTTATTAATCACTTGATAGTGTAACCAGAACTAACCAAAACCGAAGTTCCATCAAGGTGATATTTTATTGGCGGTGACAAGTAGTTCCTAAATTATGGATCCAAAGAAGTGTGACGAATCAACGCACACCCAAATGGAATGAAGGTAAAACAATATATAACACACCAACTTGAAGTTGGGGGCATAACAAAGAACGCAACTCTAAGAGACCATTTACTATTTCAGGTTCTTCTTAAGAGGTATATTCAATAACTGAACAAATGGTGTATGTTCTACAACTACCATCCAGATGGTTGGGCTCGTTTCTTCCCTTATTACTGCCACATACAACAAATCTGCAGTAGACGACTTTGAAGACATTTAATAAAACATTTGGAAAATCTCTATAAATGAAGGTATAATTCCTGATAATAGTTGAAAACATTGTGGCAAATGGAGAAATTGCTCGTCTGCTGCAAATGAGTCTGAAGCAGAAGACCATGGTTTGATCCCCAGTTGGGTCATATCAAATTATGGCTGATGTGCCACAGTCAGGATAAGCTTACCAGTAGTACTGGTAATTTATCCAGGAAACCCTGTGATATGACTGAAATACTGTTGAAAGTGGGGTAAAACACAATACAACTAATCATATTAGCTTTGAATAACAAATGGCTTCTCTTTCCTTTATGTAACCTTTATATTATTCTAATGTTAAAATTCATATATTATGCCATAATATCAGTATCTTATACAGCATTGCCAGTTTGAATGCTATATTAAAGTAGAGTTAAGTGTTTGTTTATCATAGTGTCACCCCTATTGAAACGGCCGGCCATTTCAGGCTTTTGAGACAGCTTAACACATTTACTTCCCGAATATTGTCCTTTTTGCCAGACACCAGACAGGTGGATAATCAGGACCATTATTTAATTAGCTGGATGTTCAAAAACCGGCCAATATCAGTATGGACCCCACTGTCACCACTGGAAATCAAACCTTGAACCAAGGCTGTGTACATGTATATCAAAACATGGTGTTCAGATTCTAAACCCATTCCAACATACAACCGATGACTTGTCAAAATTATGCAAAATGTTTAAAAATTAAATAAAAGTTTCTGAATAGAATTGAAAACATTTCAGTAAAAGGAAAAATTGCTCATTATGCACATTTTCTTCTTTTGGCGTCTGCTGCAGATTCATGGAGTCTGTATGTTGTAGAGGGTTAAACAATCTTCAGTTTAAGTAAAATCGTCATTAACATGCCTTGTACATCTATAGTTTCTTGATTCATGCATGCTGGTGTGACTTTACATGCTTCTTTAATTAAAAAAATCTCAGCTTTCTTTCAATTAGGCAAAACTCACTACCATTAGTTTTGACAAAGAGCTCTCGTGTTATGTCTGCATGTTATCAGGGTCTTTCAAATAGTATGGTCCGGAAACGAGCGTAGTTCTCGAAATAAGCTGCCCCGCATCACGTGACCAACATCCGGGGAACCCGCCATTTTTGAAAACGGAAGAAAATTATCAAGTTTTAAAACTGCGTATATCTCGATTTTAACCAATCAATTTGACCATCAAAGTCATCCTTAATGCAATTTAAGTATTCCATCTTTTTTACATGAGAGTATTTTGTCCCGATGTTTCTTTTTAGGTGGATTTTCGTATTGGAAAGTTGACTTCATACGAACGACTTTGTTTATGGCCGAAAGCTGAAACCTGATCTCTTTTTGTCGTTACTTTCCTACTTGCATGATGTTTATGGGGCTAATATAGCGGCTTTTTCTCTTTGATTTAAGCCTAATTCACTTATGCTATGTCTTAGATTTTCATATTTCACCCGTATTTTCATTTTCTTAGACAGGTAGATCAGTTCAAAATCTCAAAAATCTAAAAACATGGCGTTTTATATGCACCATATGTTGATATTTGGAAACAGTTTTTCAATGTGTTTTAAGGGTTGTTTTTCATATGTTATGAATTAGATTTTTTTTTTTTTAATAATCATTTCTTAGATATCAATTATTGGTTAAAATGCTCTTCCAAAATACCAGTTAATTCACTAAGCGTGATAAATACAGGGCGCGATAAACACTTCCAGGTAAAAATCGATAACCGAGACGAGATATCCAGTACGATAAGACGTTTATATAGGGCGTTTCTAGACCATACTTTTTGAAAGACCCTGATGTTATTAAAGATAACAGGTTTGAAAGAATTAGTTCATTCATACACAATTTGCAGATTTTTTAAAACAAAAAAGAACATTTCAAAAGATTAGAGAAATTTTTTTTACCATCATTGCCATCTAAAACAATGTCAATTTACACAATTTGATATAAATGTGAATTCAATAAACCTTATCCTTTATGTAAACAACTTTTGACATCCATGCATGTGGGAATGGAGGACATTGCCAAATATGAGCAATTTCTTCTTTTCAAACAATGCTTTCAACTTTGTATCCAAATGTTATTAAACCTTTTTCACATACAACAAAACTGCAGCAGACAACTTTGAACATATATCCGCAAAAATTTAGAAATTCTCTATGAAAGGAAGTATCATTATTGAATAAAGTTGTTAACATTATGGCAAATAGAACAAGAGCACCGCGTACGGCACAGATGCTCGACTGATAGGGAGGAAAAAAAAAAAAAAAAAATGAGCTAAACAATAAACCTTAACCGGACGACCACGCCACCGCCGCCGACGCCAGGGACATGACAATAGCTCTCGTTTTTTTCAAAAGTCGAGCTAAAAAATTGCTCATTATCAGCTGTTTCTCCATTTGCCACAATGTTTTCAAGAGTTGTCTGCTGCAGAGGCAACAGAAAGAGTCTTTATGTGGGAAAGGGCTAACAATATACAGATGTTACATTTTGGTGCACAGACAATTTCCAAGCAGGTAATTCCTTCAATATCCGATAAATCATTCACGTTTAGCATCAATATTCAACAGATTCCAACTTGGAAATAGACAACCTCTGAAAAATACTGTTTTAATACTTTGAAGTGCAACATAAAAAGTACATGTACTTTCTGCTTTATCCTGGTGTTTTTCATTCTATCACAAAATAACATGAAAACAATCTTTTGTCTATAACTTCTTCAAGAATGTGGAATAGCCTAAAACTAAAATCTATTGAAAAGCAGACTTACATTTAGAATAACTTTGTAGGGCCTTTCAGAGATTAGTTTTAATAACTCAATGTGATGTACTCTCTTTAAATTAAGCATTATTATCATATCAGTTGATTGTTTAACATATTTTTAACAAAGATTAAATTCAATAGAATTCTTCATTGAGATAGAACTTTTCAACAAAATTTATCATTCTAATATTTAGACTACAGGTGAATATGTCATATATATTGGATCAATCAGGGTATACAGAATACAGAGCATGGAGGGATCAGCTTTGATATAAATAATTTTAAGGTTATATAAGGCAGTTAACATGCAAGCCAGCATTTTAACCCTTTCCCACAATTATAACAAGTCTGCACCAGACAGCTTTTGAAAAATCTCTAACAATAAAAGTATAATTATTGGCTAAGAGTTCAAACATTGTGGAAAAAGGAGGGATGAATAATTTCTCCTGTAACCACAATGTTTTGAAAAGTTGCCTGCAGCAGAATGTAATAATAGGTGTTACATTTAGGGAAAGGTTTATTATTGCATTACAATGCTTTGGATATCATTTTGACAATGTTCAACAAAGAAATACTTGATGGTTATTTCATATATTTTACAATATTGTGATGACATACAACCTATATACATGTAACAAGGGACCCAGGCTCGATGTTTACGATGGTATGTGACTGTATAGATAGGTTCAAGCGAACAACAGATCACTTTGTGTATAACTGGTACAATAATATCACATGAAAACAGTGAAAAATAGGAGAACAAAAATAGATATATACCCAAATCGCCTGGCGAGGAGATACCCGATACATTAAGAAAAGTGGTTCCAATGATGTCATCCTCAGTTATTCTGTCCCTACACATTCAACAAAAATGAAACACAGAAAATATAATAAATATCGGGGAACAAAGAAAAAAGCATAGGACATTACTTGCCCAGATTGCAATTGGTATTCAAAGCAATGCTTCAATTAGGCAACCCGTTACCTGATTTATTAAGAATGCAATGCAAAATTGTATCAGTTCGGTTTACTAGGATATGTGATGCAAAAATATGTCAATTTGGATATCTGATAAATGCAATTCAAAAGTAAGTGTATTGAATATACAAAAATAATATGGGGAAGAGTTTAATAATGATGTGATTCATGCAAAACAACATAAATAGGAATATGCAAGGAATATCAATTCTTTCCCGCATACAACAAATCAGCAGCAGATGACTTTGAATATATTTAAGACAAAATTTGCAAAATCTCTATAGATTAGAAAACATTATGGCAAAAGGAGAAATTGCTCATTTTGAGCAATTTCTCCCTTTGCCACACTGTTTTCAAAAGTTGTCTGCTTAAGATGTGTCAAAATGTGTCTGCATGTGGAAAGTGGTTAAATAGATGCCAAACAGCCATTTGATTCCAAACAATTTTTGTTTTCCCACTAAACTAACCAATTGATACCCAGTCCTGCAACAAAAAGCTCTAAAAATACCATAGATTTTACAACAGATAGATGATCCATGCAGTGTTGTCTTTGATCTCTCTTTTTGGTTTAAACATATATTTTACTTAATTTCGAATATCATCATCAATTTGTATAAATATGTTCTGAAAAAGGTATAAGTATGATAATATACCAACATAAGACATGTATCTAATTAAATGAAAATATAAATTGCGTCCCTAACAAAACATCGACAAAAACAACACAACAAGGACCTTTATACACCTAGAGAGAGACAAGAGTTTTACAATAAATGTAATTAGATACATGTTCATGATGTGAGCAATGGCAAGAACCAGATTCAAAGGAAACATGTCAGTTAAATGGCCACAACTACCATTGCACCTGTGAGCATAAATTTCATAGCTTTAACCCCCTTTTCCCTCCTACAATATAATTGTAGAAGACAACTTCTGAAACATCCGAGGCAAATATACAGAAAATTTCCAAAAGTGGAAGTACCATTGTTAGAAAGTGTTAAAAAACATTGTAGCAATTTTTGTCACAATAATTTCAAGACCTAAGCTCCATACGCATCAAAATGGGTCTGAAAGTGGGAAAAGGTTAACACATCCAGACACATTTTGACACTTCTGCAGCAGG
>JASEVX010000009.1:43209822-43267626 GCA_031761405.1 Serripes groenlandicus
GTTCAAATGAAACTGCAAGGAGTGGACACTCAGTTAAAGAAATAGTTTATCAGTAAAAGCCCTTTAATAAGAATGGAGTTATAAAGTTTAGTCATTTTGCACCTTTCCTGATGCCGCTTTGCTGCCCTGTTTGTAAACGAAATCAATATGGCTTGAACAGTTATTGTAGAGAGTCACCCAAAGAACATTTCTGCCAATTATCTTGGAATCTGACAAATGGATTATGGAGATGGAGGTTTTTAAAGTTTGGGTATTTTTCTCAATTTCTGATGCTGCAGCACCAAAAGTTCTACACAGAATGTAAGTCTTTGAACAATTTTGAAAGAGGACCATCAAAGGAACATTCCTGTGAAGTAACGTTAAAATTGGTCGAGTGGAATGGTAGGAATTATCATTTGTAGCTAAAAGTTTAATTTACCCCTTTTGTGATGACCCGAGGTTGCTATGATTTTGTAACCAATCAATACGGCTTGAACAAATTAAGTAGAGGATCACTGAAGTAAGATTCCTATTCATTTTTCTTAATATCAGACAAGAACTTTAAACAAGAGCACCGCGTACGGCACAGACGCTCGACTGATAACAAGAGGGCCTCGCTCACCTTAATTATACAATGTACTGCAATGCAAAACACATCAAGACAATTATTCTGAATGCAACCTCCACACTGTTAACAATATTTTCCTTCCTTTGGCCTAGTGATCTATATTTTTTTACCTTATATGACCCATGTTCCAACATGGACTAGATATCATCAAGACAACATTCTGACAAAGTTTCAACTTGCTCAAAGTAAAAATGAGGCCTCCGGAGTTTGAACCTAGTTTCTGATCCAATATGACCCATATTCGAACTTGACCTAGATATAATTCAGACAAACATTCTGACCAAATTTCAAGCTGCTGAAGCAAAACATGTGGCATCCAACGTGTTCACAAGATTTTCCTTCAATTTGATCTAGTGACCTAGTTTTTGACCCAGCATGACCCATATTCGAACTTGGCCTACATATCATCAAGAAAAACATTCTGATAAAGTTTCATCATGCTGAAATTAACAAGAGGGCCATGATGGCCCTGGAATCGCTCACCTGATTTTTTATTTTTCACTTTACCTATATAAGCCCCGCCCCATGGCAGCCATAGTTTCCGACCAATCAACTTGGCTTGAAGGAATCTGATAGAGGGTCACCCTAGGAACATTTCTACAAAATTATTTGAAAATCGGCCAGACACTTTTGAAGGAGAAGATTTTTTAAGTTTTCACTATAGCCATATAGTGCAAAATAGCCCTGCCCACTGGCGGCCATGTTTTTTGACCAATCAACATGGCTTGAAGGAATCTGAAAGTGGGTCATTCAAGGAACATTTCTACTAAATTATTTGAAAATCGGCCTGACACTTTCGGAGAAGATTTTTTTTTAAGTTTTCACTATAGCCATATAAGGCAAAATAGCCCCGCCCCCCTGGCGGCCATGTTTTTCGACCAATCAACTTGGCTTGAAGGAATCTGATAGAGGGTCATCCAAGGAACATTTCTACAAAATTATTTGAAAATCAGCCTGACACTTTCGGAGGAGAAGATTTTTTAAGTTTTCACTTTGGCCATATAAGGCAAAATAGCCCCGCCCCCTGGCGGCCATGTTTTTCGACCAATCATCATGGCTTGAAGGAATCTGATAGAGGATCACCCAAGGAACATTTCTACAAAATTATTTGGAAATCGGCCCGACACTTATGGAGGAGAAGATTTTTTAAGTTTTCACTATAGCCATAAAAGGCAAAATAGCCCCGCCCCCTGGCGGCCATGTTTTTCGACCAATCAACATGGCTTGAAGGAATATGATAGAGGGTCATCTAAGGAACATTTCTACAAAATTATTTGAAAATCTGCCAACCAGTTTGGGAGAAGAAGAATTTTGAAGTTTTTTCGGTTTCGTTGCCATGGAAACCAGAATTTTGCATGGATCCCAAAAATTTGAAGGAATTCTGGTGAGGTCATTGAGAGGATGCTTTCTGTGAAGTTTCATCCAAATTGACCCACTGGTTACTGAGGAGAAGAAGTTGACGGACGACGGACGACGCACGACGCACGACGGACAAAAGGTGATCACAATAACTCACCTTGAGCAAAGCTCAGGTGAGCTAAAAATGCAGTATACAGAGTGTTAACAAGATTACCCTTCAATTTGGCCTAGTGACCTAGTTTTTAACCCAGCATGACCCATATCCGAACTTGGCCTAGATATTTTTAAGACAAACATTCTGACAAGATTTCAAACAGCTGAAGCAAAAATTGCGGCCTCTGGTGTGTTAACAAGATTTTCCTTCAATTTGACCTAGTGACCTACTTTTTGACCCGACGTGACCCGACTTGACCTACATATCATCAAGACAAACATTCTGATAAAGTTTCAACATGCTCAAGTTGAAAATGTGGCCTCCAGAGTGTTAACAAGATTTCCCTTCAATTTGACCTAGTGACCTAGTTTTTGACCTCATATGGCCCAGTTTCGAACTTGTCCAAGATTTTATGGAGATGAACGTTCTGATAAACTTTCATGAAGATTGGATGCAAAATGTAGCCCGTAGAGTGTTGTTAACAAGCTGAAATGTTGACGACGCATGACGGACGACGGATGACGCACGACAGATGGACGCCGGACAAAATGTGATCACAATAGCTCACCTACGCAGCTCACCTTGCACTTCGTGCATAGGTGAGCTAAAACACAGAAAACAAGAGGGCCATGATGGCCCTGCAATGCTCACCTGATTTTTTTGTTTTTGACTTGAGCTATATAAGCCCCGCCCCCTAGCAGCCATAGTTTCTGATCAATCAACTTGGCTTGAAGGAATCTGATAGAGGGTCATTCTAGGAACATTTCTACAAAATTATTTGAAAATCGGCCAGACACTTTTGGAGGAGAAGATTTTTTAAGTTTTCATTATAGCCATATAATGCAAAATAGCCCTACCCACTGGCGGCCATGTTTTTTTACCAATCAATATGGCTTAAAGGAATCTGAAAGTGGGTCATCCAAGGAACATTTCTACAAAATTATTTGAAAATCCGTCTGACACTTTCGGATAAGAAGATTTTTTAAGTTTTCACTATAGCCATATAAGGCAAAATTATTTGAAAATCTGCCAACAAGTTTGGGAGAAGAAGAATCTTGAAGTTTTTTTCATTTCGTTTTGGCATGGAAACCAGAATTCTGCATGGATCCCAAAAATTTGAAGGTAATCTGGTGAGGTCATTGAGAGGATGCTTTCTGTGAAGTTTCATCCCAATTGACCCACTGGTTACTGAGGAGAAGAAGTTGACGCACGACGGACAAAAGGCGATCGCAATAACTCACCTTGAACAATCTTTGTAGAGGGTCACCCAAGGAACATTTCTATCAAACTATATTGGAATCTGACATGCAGATTCAGAGGAGAAGATTTTTAAAGTTTGGACATTTTGCCCCCTTTCTGATGCCGCAGCAACCAAAGATCTCAATGGAATTTAAATATTTGAACAATTTTGAAAGAGGGCCACCAAAGGAACATTCCTGTGAAGTTTGGATGAAATTGGTCCTGAGGTTTAGGAGGAGCTGATGTTTAAAGCTAAAAATTAACGACGGACGACAGGCGGCAGACAAAAAGTGATCAGAATAGCTCACCTTGAGCCTTTGGCAAAGGACTACGAATTGCTTACTTGTTTTTTTCATAGTATTATAACTGTTTACTTAGATGTTTTCAAAGCAGATGTCAAATGAAATAGTTTATCAGGTAAAAAATTTAGAATGTGCACAATGGAGTACCTCTTTCCCAGCAAAACCGAACATGAAATAAGGATCAACAAGTTCTTTCTGCTCTTCACCAATCCTGAAAAACTTCTTCACCCCTTGCAAAAATGCTGTATCCACTGAAAATACAAGATGATAATAATTAACCCTTACACACATACATACAACAAATCTGCAGCAGAGGACCACAGAAAAATCTTGGCAAAACTGTTGAAAATCTTTGTGACTGAAAATATTATTATCAAGTAGACTTGAAAACAATGTGAGCAATTTCTACTTTTGTAACATTGAAAAAGGAAAAAAGTGCTATTTTCAAAAGTGGTCTGCTGTAGATGCATAATAATGCTTCTGCTTGAAAGGGTAAATTGTCCTTCACAATGTTTATCAATTATTATATATTCATTTTATGTGTCCATATTGAAAATTCCAAAGAAAATGATCTGTGCAAATGAAGTTATGATGAAGAGAAAATTTAACAAGAGGCCCATGAGGGCCTATGCTCTACTGGCATGGTTCTTTGGTCATTTCAATCCAGAGCAGGTATGTATGGGCAGCATAGGGAAGACGAATAAGCAAGTCTTGTATATAATCTGGCTGGTTTTTGAAAGGAACCAAGCTCTTATCAATATTTAATTATATTTAAGTTTGGTAAAGGTCAGATAGTAAATGCTCTATTGTGTTCACCAGCTGTATTATAGCAATTTTGACAATTTCAAGGACCATAATCCAGTCATACAAGTACACATCTGGCTGGTTTTCGAAAGCAATTGAGCTCTCATCAATATTTAACTACTATCTAAGTTTGGTGAAGATTAGATAGTAAATGGAGCCTCTATTGCGTTCACAAGCTCTATTATAGCAATTTTGACAATTTCAAGGGCCATAATCCAGTCTTGCATGGGCGTCAGGAACCGAGCTCTCATGGATATCCAACTACTGTATAAGTTTGATTGAGATACAAGCAAAACTGAAGACGTAATCGCGTTCACAAGCACATACGCACGCATGGACAACGGACACCATGCCATCGCATAAAAAACAATTTGAAAAAACACAAGTGTCTGCTGCCTTCAAATAACCACTAACAGTACCCAATTATGCCAGTGTGACGGACAGGCAGACAGACAACTCAGAATAGATCCATGAAATCCACTCTAGCAAGACAGGCAACACAAAAAAGAGGAATTGCTTAATGTTATCCTGCAAATTGTAAAATATCTGTAAACGAGGTTAATAGCAATTTGAATACCTCCCAAACAAACACTGTGCACATTTACATAATGTATCCACCAAGACAGTCAAAAATGAATCTATGTGGGGACATAATGTTTATGTTTAACCCTTCCCCAAAATGCAGACACCTTTTGCCAAAGACATCTGCTGCAGATAGTTGTATGCCGGAGAGGATTAATGCAGAGAGAGAAGAGACAGACGTAGATGCTTACTTCTAGGAACATCTTCACATTTATATACATTCAAGGCAAATGTGGCTGGACGTAACTGGACACCTGCAGGACGTAACAGATTACTGAAATGAAACAAGAAAGATAAAACATCAGTAGAAAACAGAACAAGTGGGGGCAAATTTAAAACTGAAACATTTTGTTTACACCATCCTTGACGACGACATGCATAAAGGCAACGTGAACAACGGGGCAACACAAGTTCTCCGTGGCCACAGTTCCAGGCAAGTAAAGTATGAATATTATATAACCTCATCTAAATGATCTCTTTGCTTTATAAGTTGCTTTTAAAGTATATACTCCAAACCGAAAATATATGCAGACCTGTTGGCAATTGATTACTTTCATATGTGAGAAAAAGAGATTTATTTCAATTTAAGAATATAAATCCATTTTTAACAAAAGGTTTTTTAAGTTTGGCAAAACGAATTGGTGCATCAAATAATATTCATTACAATTGATATATTTTAATTATTACTAAAATGCATACGCATTTTAAAATATCTGCAGCAGATGTCAGAGTAATTTCTTCTTTTGCCACTTTTGTTTTCAACTTTATTCAATAATTCAACTTCTAATTATAGAAATTCCATATTGTATTCAACAATCTTCTTCTGCAGGTGCATCAAAATCCAAAGTGAGTATTGGCTGGTGACTTGGCCAAATATAAATTTAATCACAATATAACAGTTCATTTCTAACCCTTGGTCTCCAATGTATTCATCCTATAAAATGCTGAATTGTAAGAAACAGTGTCAAATAATCTCTTTTATTTTGAAGTGGTAAGAAATATTGTTATTATGACTGCAATGCAATACCCTTGCATATTATCATCATATATATTGTTTACCTACCTTTCAATATCTTCAGACTGGACAGACTCTGCAGACTTTGACTGAAAGCAAATATTTACACAAAACATTTGATTCCTTTACCACATATAGACAGATCTGCAGCATATTTACAACCGTATCTAATAATCGTACTTTAGTTTATAAACATTTACCATTTTTTATCAATCTGTTTTCAAAGTTGTCTGCTGCAGGTTTGTCATATGTGGGAAAGGGTTTACTAATCATACTACTTCCAATCATCCACTGTGAAGTGTATATTCTCCTTGGTATTATCATGAACAATGTCTCCTTTTGCCACAATGATTTCACAGTTGATTGTTGAAAAAGCCTCTGCAGGTAGGATTGATTGATTGGGGTTTAACGCCGTTTTTAACAATTTCTCAGTCATATCACGGCGGCCAGTTCACCTACTCATATGTTTCCTGGTTTTCGCACACCAGTACTCCACACAACAATCTTCCCAAGCAACTGGCTGCTTTTCCATATAGACTTAGCCCATTGGTGGAAGACGAATGACGCATGTCGCAATGACTTTTGTCAATCGTCAGAAAGAAAGTTGGCCGAGCTGGGATTCGAACTCACAACCCCTGGATTGACAGCCCGCGTCGTTACCGACTGAGCTACCGCGACTCGACCTGCAGGTAGGAAAGGGAGGTTAATATTAGAAGATCTATCATGACTTCACATACATGTTCAGAGCTCTAGTTAAGAAGCATTTTTCATGTTCTAAAATCCTTTTTTTACCTTCAAACCCTATGTTGTGGGTACTCAAAAGAATCGTCTCAGTGAGACAATTCTTTTGAGTACCCACATTATAGGATTTTGTTGAGTTATAAGAGAAATATTATGGTGAAAAGACCAGTTTGCTCCCTCTTATCTTATAATTTATTTTCAAAAAAAAAAATATACATACAGCAGGAGGTGTGTCCCCAGGTCCTAAAACAATGGCAGAAAATTTCAAGTATCCCTTCGCCCCAGCCATAATGTCCTCTGGGTCACTCAACAATAACCATTTGTTTGTAAACGAGTGGCCTGGTTCTGAATACACCATACCAATGTCCATCTGAAATGGAATGTCAAATAATTTTCCTGACACTGACAACAACTCATGCCACTGCAGCATATGGCATTTGAATTTTTTGTTAGAAAATAGAGAAAATGACATTTCTTTTTATTCCACTATGTTTCCTACAAAGCCTTAAACTGAAAGTTTTGTTATCAGAATTTTCTATTTTTCCAAGTGTATATTCAATGTAAAAGCTTCGTAATCCTTTCCTGCATACAACAAATTTGCAGCAGACTTCTTAGAAAACACCTAGGGAAAAATACTGATATGAAATTGCTAATAGAGTTGAAATCATTGTAGAAAACCGAGTAATTGGTCATTATGAGCAATTTCACCTGTTGCCACAATGTTTTCAAAAGTTATCTGCTCCAAAAGTTGAGTCAAAATGGTAAAGGATTAATCATACACCGGATTATCGGTTAAGACATATCTTCTTTTATCAAAATGTTTTTCAAAAGTCACCAACAGCGTCAAAATGCGTCTGTGGGTTGGAATGGATTTAATTACCTTGAACGATCCAATCATGGCATCAGATCTTAATTTACGCGAGTTATAGACTGTAAATTCCAGACATTCATCAAACAGTTCTGCAGGAGAAGCGTTGAAGTTGAAGAAAAATGTTTCGCTCCAAACCGGAGAGTTGGTGGACTTCTTGACGCGGGTCTGTTTAACCTGGTTGTAGCACATGACCTTGCACACAGGTTGTATGTTTGATCCTATAATCTGACGACCTTCAAGGATCTTTACTCTTATCTGAAACCAGAAAAACTTTTCATAAATGTTGATTGATTGATTTTGAGTTTACACTTATTGTCAACAGTGTTTAAGTTATCTTGTGGCTGCCAGTTGACCTATCTGTTAGCTTCCTGGCTTTCTTGTACAAGTCCTGTACTCCTTATAATATTCCTCATAGGCAACTTGCTTCCTTGAAATTATATGGTGCTAGGTGTCATGCCAGGATATAAACTCACAACTTCTTGATTTATAGCCCTCCACCTTACCGTCATGAGCTATTACTGTCATTTAACTACTCATGCAAGTCTTAAAACAATTTAGTCTACATCATTTCCATCTGTTTGTGAAATATATATTTAAACCCATATTCAAATGAATTCATAGATTTGAGTTTTATTTGATGACTATGAAATGAATGTAAACAATAGGCAATAATGATTCAAACCTTTGTGAGTGATTTAGATGTTTCATATGAATAAAGTGATTTACAGCTTACATAACTATATTTCAACTAAATTGACACAAAATGTACTAACTGGAAATCTGCTAATACATTTCTACTGATTAATCTTTTCCTATATACAACTAATCTGCAGCAGAAAACTTACAAAACAGCCAGGTTTAAACAAGAGGGCCATGATGGCCCTTGAATCGCTCACCTGATTTTTTATTTTATTTTCACTTTAGCTATATAAGCCTCGCCCCCTGGCAGCCATAGTTTCCGACCAATCAACTTGGCTTGAAGGAATCTGATACAGGGGTCACCCTAGGAACATTTCTACAAAATTATTTGAAAATCGGCCAGATACTTTTGGAGGAGAAGATTTTTTAAGTTTTCACTATAGCCATATAATGCAAAATAGCCCTGCCTACTGGCGGCCATGTTTTTTGACCAATCAACATGGCTTGAAGGAATCTGAAAGTGGGTCATCCAAGGAACATTTCTACAAAATTATTTGAAAATCGGCCTTACACTTTCGGAGGAGAAGATTTTTTAAGTTTTCACTATAGCCATATAAGGCAAAATAGCCCCCCCCCCCCCCCCCCCTGGCAGCCATGTTTTTCGACCAATCAACACGGCTTGAAGGAATCTGATAGAGGGTCATCCAAGAAACATTTCTACAAACTTATTTGAAAATCTGCCAACCAATTCGGGAGAAGAAGAATTTTGAAGTTTTTTCGGTTTCGTTGCCATGGAAACCAGAATTTTGCATGGATCCCAAAAAATTGAAGGAATTCTGGTGAGGTCATTGAGAGGATGCTTTCTGTGAAGTGTCATCCAAATTGACCCACTGGTTACTGAGGAGAAGAAGTTGACGCATGACAGACGATGCACGACGGACGCCGGACAAAAGGCGATCACAATAACTCACCTTGAGCAAAGCTCAGGTGAGCTAAAAAGGGAAAATTGTAAGTATAATTAATAAATACAGTATAATCCATTGCGATAAATGGAGAAATTGCTTATTAACAGTGCTTACAAAAGTTGTCTGCTGCAGATGCTTAAAATGAATCTGCATGGGGGAAAGGGTTAAATTCTATTAGATACAAAACACTTTCGGACACCAGCAGATTTGTTATCATAATGAGAATTTTCTCCTTTTGCCACAATTTTTTTAACTCTTTCAAATGATTAAACTTTCATTTATAAAGATTTTCCACATTTTAACTGAGATGTGTACAGAGTCATTTGTTACAGATTTCTTGTATGTGGGAAAGGGGTTATCTAACCTGGAAATCTTGAGGTTTATTTGAGAGTTTGCCCCTGTACTTCCTTCTCTTAAGTTTCTTCTTCTTCTTTGGTTTGGGTATGGGCTGTCCTGTGGCGGGGTCTATCTGTGGAGGTCCTGTATCTTCTTCCTCCTCCTCCTCCTCCTCTCCCTCATCGTCCATCATATCACCGCCGGACCCTTGTCCTACTTCTTGACCTACAACTGCACCCCCTCCTGCAGCTGCTCCGGTGGCTGCTGGAGGTGTGGCCCCTGGTGGTGGATTATAGCTGATCTTCAACTTGATCTTTGACTACAAAATGAATTCAATAAAATCTACTTGTGCTCAAATTAAGACCTCATCCTAGCCAGACATCTTTTGTAAACGTTTTGATAAGAAAAGTGCCCATGATGAATTTTTCCTGCACCAAAAGAAAGTTTACATTCTGTTGGAAAAATGTATGACCTTTCAACTTGAATTAATTGTGTTATATTCTTCTGTTTTTTTTCTGTTTGAAAACTATGACCTTTCAGATGTATAGATTGTGTTATATTCTCATGGTTTTTGTCCGAAAGTTTATGACCTTTCACATATATAAATTGTATTATATCCTTCTGGGTCTGAAAGTTGTATGACCTTTCAATTATATAAATTGTGTTATATTCTTCTGGGTTGTTTTGTCTGAAAGTGTTATGACCTTTGTCTTGTATTAATTGTGTTATATTCTTCAGTTTTTATTCTATCTGAAAACTATGACCTTTCATGTGTATAAATTGTATTATATTTTTCTGGGTCTGAAAGTATGACCTTTAATTTGTATGAATTGTGTTATACTCTTCTGCATTCAATCTAGATGAGAACAATTAGTTTGTTAATAACTCTCTTTCACTCTTTCAGTGTGAAGCTGTTTAGTTCTGATCCAGATAGTAATTGAAGTTGACGGTTTCATCCAAAACTGTTGTATATACTACTTGTTACAAGATGAAATTATAACTGTTCTGCTGGGAAACCATCAATATTAACCAAATTCACAACAAATAATTTTGCATATACTCATATGAGAAAGACTTAATAACAGGATTTCAACAATGTTGAAACATAGCTTTGGAACAAGCTATCAATTATCTGAAACTGTAGACAATCATCATGAATACATTCATTTGCAATAGTTCTGGTCAGGAATATTTCATTCTTTGGATCTTTTGGGGTTTGATGCCACATTTAGCAATTAAGTATTAGATTAGACATAATTGTTTCCTCTGTATAATAATTTACCAACACTGCCAGTCATTATATCTTATTGCGGATTCAGTTACAATACCCACCAGGCAAAAACATTTCTTTGAATGCTTATTGTCAAAAATGAACATATCCTTATTTTATTTATCAGTGGGATACTTTTGAATGCATTATGGAATAAGACTTCGGGCTAAGGGTGCCTCGCCCTTCTAGGAAATTTGAAAAAATGACCCTGTAATTAAAGATCACTTGTAAACAAAGACCAGATTGTTGCCTTCCCATGGGTGTTTTTTATACATGGATTCCACTGTATGTACACATTACCTGTGCTAGGGGAGCTCCATTACCATCAAACAGTACTGCATCCACATTTTTGCTCTGTGGTCCACCTCTACATAGGTCTGCTAGGGGAACTTTGGCTGTACCCAACAATCTGAAATGATTGATCTCAAATTAAACACTTTCCCACTTACAGCAAATCAGCAGCTGACACAATTTGAAAACATCTGGGCAAGAAAGTAGAAAATGTCCATAAATACAGCAGTAATTACTGAAAAGAGTTGAAATTATTTTGGTAAAAGGAGAAATTGCTCATTATGAGCAATTCCTTCTTTTGCCACGATGTTTTCAAAAGTCGTCTGCTGTAGATGCATCAGAATATGTTTGCAGGTGGAAAATGAAAATGAAATTATTCTCCTTTTGTCATAATGTTTGCAACTCGATTCAATAACTTATTTTTAAACCATAGAGATTGTCCATATTTTTTCCCTAGATGATTTCGAAAGCCTTGGTGGTGTAGTGGTCTCTGGTGTTTTAAAGTTATAACGAGCCATTTCTCTTTTTTGCCACATTGTTTTAAATAATTTATAGTTAAATCCGTGGTAAATGACATTTTCCATATTTTTGCCAATACGATTTTACAATCATCTACTGCAGATAAGGTTTATGTTTTTTTACGCCGTTTTCAGCATTATTTCAGTTATTTCACGGCAACAGTTCACTAATTCCTGTTCCCTGGTTAATCAAACCAGTACTAGGCTAGAAAATGTGCCTTGGCCAAGGGCACTCCACCATGACAGGTGCGACTAGGGATTGAGCCTGGGATGCCCTCTTTCAAATCCACGACGCCAATCACAGATATGTTGTATGTGGGAAAAGGTTAAATTGATATTCTTTCATTGACCATAATTATCGATGAGATCCCATGACACCGCAGTTTGTGTGACAATGACTGAAACAATACAAGCAGGAAGTGGTCAATGGTTACATAAACACACACACCTTTACTCCGTCACTATGGTTTAGACAATTCATAATACACTATAATGTGCATGTCCATTGGAAAAGGTTAAAGTTATTGACTTTTGTGAACAGTGTAGATCAAGATCAACCTATGCAACCACACAGTCTGAATACACTGTTCATATATTGCTTACAATGTTTGTAAGAATCTTATGTTCGACACTTTCTGTAGATTCTGATACAACGGAGCAGCAGATGGACAGGCTGATTTGGACCTATACTGTTCAGAAAGTTCTATTCCTAGCTTTTCCCATGGATTGACAACATATAATATATGTATGGAAGATTTATAGATATATATATATATATACGGGATGTGAAAAATCATATTACCTAATAGGAACAATTTCTTATAGGAGAATATCAGTTTCCCTAATGAAATTAAATAACATAATGCATCGCGTCACATCACTTCTTACATTGCCATACATATTTTAGTCATAAAAGTGACTTAGAAACAGCTTCTTTTATCAAAGCATTGCATCATTTGCAAGAAATAACATTACTTTTCTTTTATCAATTTATGTAGATTAAAAGTCGTTTGTCATTGAACTTGTGATACAGGAATTCTTTTACCTATTGTATCACCCAGGGATCATGAATGAAGTGTTTTGTCACCATGATTTAACCGAAATAATGTTGAAAATGGTGCAATTGATTGATTGGGTTTGAGGCTGAAAACTACTTTAAATTGCACATCTTTGAAAGGGAAACAACTCCTACCTATCTTAGTCATATGTTTACAGTAAAGGCTTCAATGTTTTGTTGATATAATTTTACAGATACATTCTGTTTAATCATTGAAGCAAACAAATAACTACACATATTCAGGTATACAGTCTTTATGAGTCTGTAACACGTAATACACATACATACATGTCTAAACCTTTCTCCCGTGTAGACACATTTTGATACATCTGCAGCAGACATACAATGTTTGAAAAAAGGAGAATCATTGATGAACATTTTTCCCTTACGTCACAATGTTTTCAATCATATTCAATTATTAAACGTTCATTGAAAGAGGGTTTACATATTTTTCATATTTTTTCCCTTAGATGATTTCAAAGTCATTCCTGCAGATTTGTTGTATTTGAGTTTAACAATTCTTTCAACAATTTTTCAGTAAAATTGTGATGGCCAGTTCATCTAGCTGTGTGTTTCCCGACTTTCTTGTGCTTCACACAGCATTCTTCCCAGGCAACTTGCAAATGTGTTGTATGTGAGAAAGGGTTGAACATTTGTCGATAGATGGAGGCGTGTTAAAATGTCTAAAACCGAATAAAAGGGATATCCAAGTATACATGTTTACATTCACTGGTGAAATTTGAAACTGTAGGCTGTGCATTTGAAACAGCTTTAACATTTCATGGATTCATTTTGGTTTTGTTTAAACATCTTACATAAATATGTAGTTACAACTATTTTGGAAAGCAGTTTCATCTTTTTTTCTTTTACCGTTTTTCAACATGCAACTAATCTGCAGCAGACAACTTTGAAAACATCTGAGGAAAAATATGGAAAACCTCTAAATATAAAAGTTAAATTTTAGAATAGAATTGAAAATATTGTGTCAAAAGGAGAAATTGCTCATGATGAGTATTTTCTCCTTTTAGCACTATGTTTTTAAAAGTGGTCTGCTGCCGAAGTGTCAGAACGTGTGTGTATGCTGGAAATGATTAACAAAACCTGTTAACTCCTTCATAGGTTTGAAATGTTCACTTTGACAGGATGGTTGCTGTCATTGACCGGGAGAAAGAGGAGTATGTTGCAATGCAAGTTCATGCCTAAATAAGGTTAACTTGTCTTCAATTTCATGCCTAAATAAGGTTAACTTGTCTTCAATTTTGCAGACATAATTATGATCTCTGTCCTTCAACTGGATGCATTTCCATGTAGCAATTTAATCCATTGGAGGAAACAAAGTAGTTTATCCCTTTTCCCATATGCAGACATATTTTATCACATCTGCAGCAGAAGGCTAATAAAAACATTGTGGCAAGAGGATAAATTGCTCATTCCTTTTGCGTCAATGTTTTCAAAACCATTCAATAAGTATAATTTCATTTACAGAGATTTCCCATAGTTTTGCCTTAATTAAATGACAAGACATGGAAATTCCATGAAACCAGGTTTTCTATAATGGAAGGTGTTTGATTAAGAATTAACAGATCTGTCAAATATTTCTGTTAATAGTTAATCAAAGCTAGTAATTCATTTATTAAGAACATATAATAGATAACAGATATTAAGCAACATTTTGTTGTAAGCAGCCACATTTTAGGATCCCTAATGCCAGATTGATAATCAGCGATCTGCCTTAACCCTTTACTTGATAGTAACACGTTTATGCCTTTGCAAACAGACTAGATCCAGGGCCCGAAGTTATGAAACTTACTCATATCTATGCTATATTCTTTTAAATTGCCAAGTTATTTAATATGGAGCATATTTGCGAAAAGTTATTTGAAAATATCTATATGCATGGTAAAGTTATGGTCTGAACAAAAAAAGTTAAAGTAAAGTATATTTTCTGTCACTGTGACCTTGACCTGGAAGCTAAAGAGCTTGACCTGGAAGCTAAACACATACATTGTGCATATGACACAGCGTCTTGATATGGTGTATATCTGTTCCAAGCTATTTGAAAATACCTCTATGGATGAAAAAGTTATTGTCCGGACAAGAAAAGTTCAACTGATGTCTATTTGTTGTCACTGTGACCTTGACCTTGAAGCTACAGACAAAAGTTTTGCATTTGGCACATCGTCTTGATATGGTGCATGTTTGTGCCAAGTTATTTGAAAATATATCTATGCATGACAAAGTTATGGTCCGGACAAGAAAAGTTCAATTAAAGTCTATTTCTTATCACTGTGACCTTGACCTTGAATCTACATGCATGGCAAAGTTATGGTCCGGACAAGGAAAGTTGACACCCGCCCGCCCAACCACCCGTCGACTTCGCCAAACTAATAATCAGATTTTTCCTTCGGAAAACCTGGTTAAAAAGTGCATAAGTTTGAAAACATGTAGACATTCAGACACAAGAGAGTTCAAAAATGGTCCATGTATAAGGTTAATGTTGACTTGGTCAAGACAGGTCAATCATTAACAAGAGCTGTTGCTCGACTATGTGGCCATTTGTTACTTAGATAGTGCTTGATATAAATTAAGTTGGATAAGTCTTGTTTGAATGTGAGAAAAGGCCTTGCATGCAAAACTTTAACCCAAATTTCAAAAAGGGCCATAATTTAAATCAAATTCAGTCAGGAGTTCCCTCGCCTGATTTTTTGATACCTTTAAAGACTACATTGAAGTTTTAAATCAATCCCTGAGTGGTAACTGAGATATGTGCATGATAATACCATGCATGCTAAACTTTAACCAAATTTTCAAAGTCAAACAAGGGCCATTATTTGTACTAAATTCATACAAGAGTTAACTAACTTGACTGTCTGACACCCTTGAAAACATGAATGAAGTTTCAAGTCAATATTATTAGTGGTTACTGAGATATATTCATGAAAGTAACTTGCATGCAAAACTTTAAGCAGAATTTCTAAGTAAACAAGAGGGCCCTGGATCGCTCACCTGATTTTTTTATTTTTTTTCACTTTAGCTATATAAGCCCCACCCCCTGGCGGCCATAGTTTCCAACCAATTAACTTAGCTTGAAGGAATCTGATAGAGGGTCAACCTAGGAACATTTCTACAAAATTATTTGAAAATTGGCCCGACACTTTTGGAGGAGAAGATTTTTTAAGTTTTAAGTTTTCACTATAGCCATATAATGCAAAATAGTCCTGACCACCGGCGCCCATGTTTTTCGACCAATCACCATGGCTTGAAGGAATCTGAAAGTGGACAACTTAAGGAACATTTCTACAAAATTATTTGAAAATCGGCCTGACATTTTCGGAGAAGAAAATGTTTAAGTTTTCACTATAGCCATATAAAGCAAGATAGCCCCGCCCCCCTGGTGGCCATGTTTTTTGACCAATCAACATGGCTTGAAGGAATCTGATAGAGAGTCATCCAAGGAACATTTCTACAAAGTAATTTGAAAATCGGTCTGACACTTTCGGAGGAGAAGATTTTTTAAGTTTTCACTATAGCCATATAAGGCAAAATAGCCCCGCCCCCCTGGTGGCCCTGCTTTTTGACCAATCAAAATGGCTTGAAGGAATCTGATAGAGAGTCATCCAAGGAACATTTCTACAAAGTAATTTGAAAATCGGTCTGACACTTTCGGAGAAGATTTTTTAAGTTTTCACTATAGCCATATAAGGCAAAATAGCCCCGCCTCCCTGGCGGCCATGTTTTTCGACCAATCAACATGGCTTTAAGGAATCTGATAGTGGGTCACTTAAGGAACATTTCTACAAAATTATTTGAAAATCGGCCAGACACTTTAGGAGAAGAAGATTTTTTAAGTTTTCACTATAGCCATAAAAGGCAAAATAGCCCCGCCCCCCCTGGTGGCCATGTTTTCGACCAATCAACATGGCTTTAAGAAATCTGATAGAGGGTCTTACAAGGAACATTTCTACAAAATTATTTGAAAATCTGCCAACCAGTTTGGGAGAAGAAGAATTTTGAAGTTTTTTTCATTTCGTTGCCATGGAAACCAGAATTCTGCATGGATCCCAAAAATTTGAAGGAAATCTGGTGAGGTCATTGAAGGGATGCTTTCTGTGAAGTTTCATCCCAATTGACCCACTGGTTACTGAGGAGAAGAAGTTGACGCACGCTGGACGCCGCACGATGGACGCCGGACAAAAGGCGATCACAATAACTCACCTTGAGCAAAGCGGCCCTTGAATCGCTCACCGGATTTTTTTGATTTTTTTGATTTTTTTTCACTTTAGCTATATAAGCCCCGCCCCCTGGCAGCCATAGTTTCCGACCAATCAACTTGGCTTGAAGGAATCTGATAGAGGGTCACCCTAGGAACATTTCTACAAAATTATTTGAAAATCGGCCAGATACTTTTGGAGGAGAAGATTTTTTAAGTTTTCACTATAGCCATATAATGCAAAATAGCCCTGCCCACTGGCGGCCATGTTTTTTGACCAATCAACATGGCTTGAAGGAATCTGAAAGTGGGTCATCCAAGGAACATTTCTACAAAATTATTTGAAAATCGGGTTGACACTTTTGGAGGAGAAGATTTTTTAAGTTTGCACTATAGCCATATAAGGCAAAATAGCTCCGCCCCCCTGGCGGCCGTGTTTTTCGACCAATCAACATGGCTTGAAGGAATCTGGTAGAGGGTCATCCAAGGAACATTTCTACAAAATTATTTGAAAATCTGCCAAGCAGTTTGGGAGATGAAGAATTTTGAAGTTTTTTTCGTTTCGTTGCCATGGAAACCAGAATTCTGCATGGATCCCAAAAATTTGAAGGAATTCTGGTGAGGTCATTGAGAGGATGCTTTCTGTGAAGTTGCATCCCAATTGACTCACTGGTTACTGTGGAGAAGATGTTGAAGATTTTTTAAGTTTTCACTTTGGCCATATAAGGCAAAATAGCCGCCCCCTGGCGGCCATGTTTTTCGACCAATCAACATTGCTTGAAGGAATCTGATAGAGGGTCACCCAAGGAACATTTCTACAAAATTATTTGAAAATCGGCCTGACACTTATGGAGAAGAAGATTTTTTAAGTTTTCACTATAGCCATAAAAGTCAAAATAGCCCCGCCCCCTGGCGGCCATGTTTTTTGACCAATCAACATGGCTTGAAGGAATCTGATAGAGGATCACCCAAGGAACATTTCTACAAAATTATTTGAAAATCGGCCTGACACTTCTGGTGGAGAAGATTTTTTAAGTTTGCACTATAGCCATATAAGGCAAAATAGCCCGCCCCCCCCTGGCGGTCATGTTTTTCGACCAATCAACATGGCTTGAAGGAATCTGATAGAGGGTCACCCAAGGAACATTTCTACAAAATTATTTGAAAATCGGCCTTACACTTTCGGAGGAGAAGATTTTTTAAGTTTTCACTATAGCCATATAAGGCAAAATAGCCCCGCCCCCCCTGGTGGCCATGTTTTTCGATCAATCAACACGGCTTGAAGGAATCTGATAGAGGGTCATCCAAGGAACATTTCTACAAAATTATTTGAAAATCTGCCAAGCAGTTTGGGAGAAGAAGAATTTTGAAGTTTTTTTCGTTTCGTTGCCATGGAAACCAGAATTCTGCATGGATCCCAAAAATTTGAAGGAATTCTGGTGGGGTCATTGAGAGGATGCTTTCTGTGTAGTTTCATCCCAATTGACCCACTGGTTAATGAGGAGAAGAAGTTGACGCACGATGCACGACGGACGACGCACGCCGGACAAAAGGCGATCACAATAACTCACCTTGAGCAAAGTTCAGGTAAGCTAAAAACCGATCGCAATTCTACCTTCAGTACTATCAGTACTTTGATTAGAAAAAGCCTTGCATGCAAAACTTTAACCAAAATTGAAACGCCGACGCACAAGTGACTTCTTCGAATAGTCGAGCTAAGAACTGGACTAAAGTCTATTGGTCATCCTAGTCTGACCTATAAATGCCAAATAACCATGACAGGCAAGGGTTCAAACCATTGATTTTCCTGTCTCAGGCATTGATAAATTGAAGTGTGAGATAAATTGACATTGCTGTAGTGCTGTATCAGCCCCCGCTGTAGTGCTGTATCAGCCCCCCTTACCCACATACAAGAAATCTGGATCAGACATTTCAATAATTATTTTAGGGAAAATATGTGAGAAATTTGTCCTTTTTCCATAATGTTTTCAAAAGTGGCCCAAATGTTTCTGAAATTTCGGGAAAGGATTAGTAAGCACCAAACAACAAGCTGATTTTACTTCCCTCAAATTATCACACTGTATATTTCATTAAAAAATATTGCAAGTGAGAAGGCATGTTTGAAAAGTTCATTAAGGGCAATATCATTTAATACAAAGATGTATCACGAGTTATCCATGCTATCAGACTCCAACAGTATGTTGAAATGGACAATATTTAACAAATGTATGTTGAGATTGAATATATTCATCAAATGTATGTTGAGATTGAATATATTCATCAAATGTATGTTGAGATTGAATATATTCATCAAATGTATGTTGAGATTGAATATATTCATCAAATGTATGTTGAGACTGAATATATTCATCAAATGTATGTTGAGATTGAATATATTCATCAAATGTATGTTGAGATTGAACATATTTATCAATGCATGTTGAGATTGAACATATTTATCAAATGCATGTTGAAACCCACTGTGATTAACTGGCAAACACAGTCTGAACATTGAACTGGATCTTCACTGAATGCAAATGCACCAAAGTTGGTTTTCATAAAGCATATAGCTCTTATAATTATGTGTACAAACAAACATTGCTATTGTATACATCATGTGACACTTCAAGTTATATAGACTGTATAGATAAAATTGGCTTTCCTTTTCATTATCTGGTCGTATATAAACATTGCCAATGGGATAGACAGGTAGAATTATCATTAAACTATAGCAAACAAGAGGCCCAAGAGGCCCAAGAGGGCCAGTATCGCTCCACAGCCATCAGGAAAAAATAAAATCTCCAAACAGCCCTGCCCCCTGGTGGCTATTTTTTTTACCAACCACCATGGCTTAAAGGAATCTTGTAGTGTCACCCAAGGAATGTTTCTGCAAAATTATTTGAAAATCGGCCTGACACTTTCGGAGGAGAGGATATTTTAAGTTTTCACTATAGCCATATAAGGCAAAATAGCCCCACCCCCTGGCAGCCATATTTTTCAACCAATTATCATGGCTTGAAGGAATCTGATGAAGGGTAAGCCTAGGAACATTTATACAAAATTATTTGAATATCAGCCAAACACTTTCGTCGGAGAAGATTTTTTAAGTTTTCACTATGGTCATATAAGGCAAAATAGCCCCGCCCTCTGGCAGCCATGTTTTTCGACCAATCAACATGGCTTGAAGGAATCTGATAGAGGGTCACCCAATGAACATTTCTACAAAATTATTTGAAAATCGGCTGAACACTTTCGGAGAAGAAGATTTTTTAAGTTTTCACTATAGCTATATAAGGCAAAATAGCCCCGCCCCCTGGCGGCCATGTTTTTCAACCAATCAACATTTCTTGAAGGAATCTAATAAAGGGTCACCCAAGGAACATTTCTACAAAATTATTTGAAAATCAGCCTGACACTTTTGGAGGAGAAGATTTTTTAAGTTTTCTCTTTAGCCATATAGGCAAAATAGCCCCGCCCTGTGACGGCCATGTTTTTTTACCAATCAACATGGCTTGAAGGAATCTGATAGAGGGTCACCCATGGAACATTTCTACAAAATTATTTGAAAATCTGCTGAACACTTTTGGAGAAGAAGATTTTTTAAGTTTTCACTATAGCTATATAAGGCAAAATAGCCCCGCCTCCTGGCGGCCATGTTTTTCGCCCAATCAACATTTCTTGAAGGAATCAAATAATGGGTCACCCAAGGAATATTTCTACAAAATTATTTGATAATCGGCCCGACACTTTCAGAGAAGAAGATTTTTTAAGTTTTCACTATTTTTTTCTTTTGGTTGCCATGGAAACCAGAATTATGGATGGATAAAAAAAATTGAGAGGATGCTTCCTATGAAGTTTCAACCAAATTGGCCAAGTGGTTAGGGAGAAGAAGTGGTTTAAAGGAAAAAGTTAACGCACGCACAGACGCACGCACGACGGACAATTCGCCATGACATAAGCTCGCCAGTGGAGCTAAAAATGAGTTATTAGTACTTGCAAACAACTTAAATAAACCAATGTGTTCGTGGCGTAGTGGTTTACACGATGGCCACTCAATCCAACGGTTCTCGGTTCGTATATCGCCGCGGGTATTTATTTATTTATTTTTTTTTTTTTTTTTCATTTGATTTCAGTTAGGTGAAATAAAATAATAATTGAATAGCATGTGCTTATTAAGTTGGAAATACATTTAATTATGATACAATTGAAGAATTGATGAATAATACACAAGTATGCATAACTGACAATTCTTTTTAGAACATTTATTGTACAAATATGAATGGAGAAGATTTAGATACAACACGCAGATGTGCACAACTGTCGTTGTTGTTGATAATGCCGCATATCATAATGTTCAAAAAGACAAATGTCCAACACAATCATCGACTAAATAGGCATTTATTCAATGGTTGCAAAGAAACGACATTGCGTTCGAGCAGGAAATGTTGAAAACTAGACCTATACAAGAGAAAAAGGTCTGAACCAAGTTACATACTTGACGTGGCTTTACGAGAACACGGCCATGCGTGCCTAAGATTACCACAATATCATCCTGAACTGAATGCCATTGAATTTGTTTTGTCACAGGTAAATGAATTGTATATATCTCCTTTTAGTTCAAAAATATGTATTGCCATGTCAAAGAAAAAGAATGACAGTTTATCGAGCCCTTGCATCGTAAACCCAACATTTTTTAGATTATAAATGCCTTTATATGTCAGGGTTGTCAAAATGTTTTGTTGTAACAGATCAAATGAGAAAAGTAACCAATCAGACTTGGGGTCAGGTCAAGGGCAAATCCCTGGTAGGGGGCCCAGGGGAGCAAAACTAACAGATCACAAAGTGATTTTAACAGCTCATTTTGATCGGCAATCGGTTAATTTTGAAAACCCTGATATGTACACAGACTAGATCATGTATGAACACAGTCTGATAACAGTCTTCTCCCTATATAAGTATTCAAGATCATTGGCTGACTTTTCGAGATAACGGGAATCACCACTCTGTTTTAAACACAGAGTTCATTTTTTTAGTGATATTGCTCATTTATTGGTTCTCTCTTCTAGAGACCCTTAAAGTCGGTCTTCGTTTCTGTACGTTTGTAAAATGTTTGTTTGTGGCAAGCGTAGCACCAAAACTATTCAACGGATTTCGACCTGGTAGGGATGAAGGGTCTAGGCTCTAGTTGTTCCTTTTGTAGTATGGTCGCCATAGAAACCACCGTTGCTATGGAAACGGGCGAAAACCCCTTTTCCTGCAAAAACTTATAATCTCCTCCCACAGTTTTTCGAATTTAGAAACCACTCGGTGTGCGTTGTGTAGCCCATCAGATGCTACATCGAATGATCGTCCCGATTTTTTATCCGTCTCTTCGTTTTCTTAATATTTGAGTTGCCGTAAGGGGTACCATTTCTGCTTGGGAAAATCCATTCACTTTTTGTGAAACTATAACATATGTCTCTAGGGCATTCTTACAAGCGCGTGAGATTTCGGTAAATATTACGTCATATTCCTTTTATTCTCCCGGATAGATTTGAGCTGCCGCGACAAATGAAAATCACCCATATAAAAAAATGATATCATCCTTACCAATTTGCACGCGCATTTTGACACATCTGCAGCAGACTTCTTTTGATAGCGTTGTGACAAAAGGAGATATAACTACATTGTGTTTGAAATTGGATTAATAAACTTTGAATAAAAAGGATTTTAAAGGGTATGAATCTTTTTTTTCTTTTGTTTAACAACTTTGAAATAGAAAAAAATGTAAGGAAAGGATGCATCGCTGATAACTGATTACGCTGATAACAAACAGCTTCTCTTTTTTTCACAATGTTTTCCAACCCTATCTGCTACATCTGCATTTGAAGCTATAAATACGTGGTTTGAGAATTAATTATTTTTCTTTTAAATAAGTTTGAGAAGAGAAAATTGTAAGGAAAGGAGCATTGTCGATAAGGACCAGTTTACCTTTTCTCACAATTTTTTCAAAGGCTGTTTTTTTTGGGTTCTCTCTTCTAGAGACCCTTTCAAGTCCGTCTTTGTTTCTGTCCGTTTGTTTGTGGCAAGCGTAGCGCCAAAACTATTCAACGGATTTCGACCAAACTTGGTAGGGATGAAGGGGTCTAGGCTCTAGTTGTGCCTGTTGTAGTATGGTCGCCATAGCAACCACGGTTGCTATGGAAACGGGCAAATTTAGAAACCACTGTGCGTTGTGTAGCCCATCAGTTGCTACATCGAATGATCGTCCCGAGTTTTGATCCGTCTCTTTGTTTTCTTAATATTTGAGTTCCCGTAAGGGGAACCATTTCAGCGGAAAACACAGACACAAAGAGAGAACCATCGTCGCAGTATGCTTGTCATGATTTATTACAGGTGAAGTGGAAAGTTGCCAGGACTAATTTAACATTCAGAACAGCAAATGTTCAAAGATTGATCAATAAGGCTTTAGAATCTATGACCAGACGATTTAAAGAAATGTTGCCAGCATGTGCATAAAAAGGCGGCAGCATTCTGTGAGGAGAATATGGCTATCAAAAAGGCGATTGACTCATTTATAATAAATGTTAGCGATGAATAGGCCACTGATACGGCAAGTGAATGTGCAGATAATTCAGACAATGACAGCGCACTAGAATTATGTTAAAAATTTGAAATGTTTGTAACACATGATTATTAAAAAGATGCTTGTAACATGTATATAATACAAGCGTTACCAAAAAAGATATGACGTTAAACTTGGAAATACTAGGGTCAGTCAGTAATTGATTATTAGCCAACAACCTTATCCCCTGTGCTATCACGGATTTTACAAAAGGTTAGTGTAAAAAAACAGATTTTAAACTGGACTTTAAATACCAAACAACCTTTCTTACCTATTGCATTCAAATAGGATTTCCTGATAACGCAAATGCTATCGAAGTTTATTTTCTGAGCAGAAAATGAGGCTCCTGATTGGTCAAGTTTAATAATGAAATTTTTAAATGCCAATGAGACGCTTGAGCACAAAGAATAGTAAGTAATACATATACATGTATAACTGTTAAGCTTGTAATTAAACTTCTTTGCTTTATTTTGGTATTAAGCAATTTTCAACATTATTTCAGTTATATCATGGCAACAGTTTACTTATTCATGATCCCTGGGTAAACAAACCAGTACTAGGTTTGGAAATGTGCCTTAAGGCACTCCACCATATCTGCTGCGCCTGGGGACACCTGGTTCCAAACCCCTGACACTAAACCACTTGGCCACGATGGATTCCTATAATTAAACTTAAGGCAAGCCTCAAATCTCTCAACAGATATTATGTTGACAAAATGTAAATTGAAAACATCTAAAGGGAGATGAATACTTCAATAAAGATTGAATTAAATGGCTTATACCATATTTAAGCGAAAGAATTCAGCAAGTTGAATATAATAACATCTAGAATAATCAAGTATGGAGTACCTCAAGGATCTGTCCTTGGTCCTATCTTGTTTCTTCTATACATTAACAATTTACCACTCTACACAAAACTCTCTAATACAGATATGTATGCTGATGATGCTACATTCCATAAAGCCAGTAATGACCCCAAAGTTATACAGCTGCAACTTCAAGAAGATATAGGAAACATTAACAGCTGCATGGTGTGAGAACAATGGAATGTACATCAACCAAAAGAAAACCAAAGTTATGCTTATAGGCACTGCGCAGAAACTTAAAAATAGAAATTCGCTACATCTTACTATCAATGATGAAGTTTTAAGGTGTGTTGATTGTCATAAGTTATTAGGAATTCATGTTGACCATAAATTGACTTGGGGTAGCCACTTTGATACCCAATGTAAATTAATTGCATCTCGCTTTGCACTTTTGCAGAGACTTAAGATTTATCTACCTGTTCATGCCAGAAAACTTTTTTTTTCTTCTTATATTCTTCCATTGTTGGACTATTGCAGTACAGTTTGGGAATCCTCCTCACAAACTAACATTGAGATATTAATTAAACTTCAAAAACAAGCTGCACAAATTATACTAAATAAAGATATTATGACACCCTCTGCAGAAATGTTCAAAGAATTAAACTGGTTACAATTTGATAAAAGAGTCAAGTATCAGAAATGTATCATGATGTACAAGGTCCTTAATAATCAAACTCCAACTTACATAATAAACAGATTAAACCAAGCCAATAACATAAATGCCAATTATTCCTTAAGGTCGGTCTCTAATCTCAGTATTAAATTGGATAAGCCAAAAACAACAAGAACTATCACTGAATGTGATTAATACCCCCCGAACGTTGCCCTGATAGGAAAGGTAGTGAAATATTAAGAAACCCCACCTTAAATTCCAACTTGTAGTTTTAAAGTTAAACTCCGGCCAAGACGTTGACAGATGTCCCATGACCAAACAATACATCTGACAGAGTTTCAGAAAAATTCAAGCAGAGGTTGCTGAGATATAAGAAAGGTTAAGTTTTGAGGTTAAGTTACCTAACAAAGGTCAAGTTCTGCACAATTATGACCTTGACCCTGAAAATTCTGACGTTGACAGATGTCCCATGACCAAACAATACAGCTAACAAAGTTTCAGAAAAATTCAAGCAGGGGTTGCCGAGATATATAGCTATTTGTAAAAGCGGCCGCCGTCGCCAGAAAAGTGACTGCTATGTCTCACTCCACTATCGTGGGCGAGACAAAAAGGGTGATGAAAATTATTCTAAGTACAAGAAAATGTAACAAAGGGCAATAAATCTGTATTTAGGTAAAATAGAGTTATAGTTCACGTTCAATACATTTCCTCTCAATGTGTTGTATCATAGTATGAAGTTTTATTAAATTCCATCCAGTAGTTTTGAAATAATTCTACGCTCAACAAAAAGTAACAAAGGGCAATAACTTTGTAATTATGTAAATTAGAGTTATGGTTCTTGTACACTGCACTTCCTCTCATTGTGCTCTACCATTATATGCAGTTTTATTAGATTCCATCTGTTAGTTATTAAGTAATTCTCCGGACAAGAAAAAGTAACAAAGGGCAATAACTCTGTATTTAGGTAAAATAGAGTTATGGTTCCTGTACACCACACTTTCTCTCAATGTGTTTTAAAGTTATGCTCCGGACAAGACTCTATGAACAAGAAAAAGCAACAAAGGGCAATAACTCTGTAATTATGTAAATTAGAGTTATGTTTTTTGTACACTGCACTTCCTGTCATTGTGCTCTACCATTCAATGAAGTTTTATTAGATTCCATCTTTTAGTCAGTAAGTAATTTTCCGGACAAGAAAAAACAACAAAGGGCAATAACTCTGTATTTAGGTAAAATAGAGTTATGGTTCCTCTCAATGTGTTGTATCATCGTATGAAGTTTTATTAAATTCCAACAATTTGTTTTAAAGTTACAGTATGCTCCGGACAAGGAATCTCGCAACGGACCAACCGACCGACCAATCACACACAGGGCGTCTCCGATATACCCCCTCTAAACTTTGTTTATCGGGGGTATAAATATATGGAAAAAGTCTTTCACATATTCAGCTAGGGTCAGATCTATGAACCAAATTACCTCTTCATATAAAAACATCGGAATCTCTACATATATTTAAGAAAATTCAATGTAACATTTTATAATACTGTACTCTGTTGAGTAAATGTACATACAAATTGTTTTACTTAATGAGGGCCTCATGGAAGATTAGTTTCTGTAACTAAATGATTTATTCTTACCCTTATAAAATAAAGTTATTTTTATTATTATTATTATTATAATAAATCTGGATATCGTGTAAAATTTTAAATCAGATATGATTCTAGGACTGATTAGATCAATATTACAGGAAGAATGAGAACATCACATTACTCATTTTTCCAACAATGTATTCATTCATAAATCTTCTGCTGCAAAGTTATCAACAATCTGTCTATCCTCAGGGAAGAGTTAAATCACAGATGTTAACCATTTCAAATATGTCGACACATGATGACACATCTGCAAGAGATGACTTTTGCCACAATGTTTTCAACACTCATTCAATAATGATATTTTTATTTATATAAAGTTTCCATAGTTTTGCCTAGATGTTTTCCAAGTCGTCTTCTGTAGATTTGTTGTATTGTTGTAAACGGGTTAACCATCAACAAAATCATAGCATATTAATTCTACCAACCATTTATTGATATAATTTGTTGACAGGACTTTTTTATAGCCAAAAAATGCCTATTTCATGTTATTAATTGCCATTTTAGATGAAAATCACCACAAATGTCAGCTCCATGTTTAGACTAATTAATTGTGATTCGTTAATTTGGCCTTTGATATTTGATAACAGTCATTTCAATTGCCATGGGAACTGACATAAAAATATGATACATGTCAAAATGTGAGAAATTAATATAGATTCAGATAAGATTAGACAAGCTTGCAGAGTCCAAATTTATGATTATGCTTGCTCTCATATTCATTTTTTCAGAATGACAACAAAAATTGTAAAAAAACTAATCTGATGCAAACTATGTGATTAAGGGTGAAAACTTTAACTTAAAACAAGAAGTAATTTGTTTTCTTTAGAATTACCACTTCAGACCAGTCCTTAAATATTCTAACAATACTTTGGGAGTAATTCTGGTCTACACAAAAGCAGACATGTTCCCATAAAGAAAGCAGATCCTAAAAACGAACTAAAGAGTGATGTGACCTTGACATTTGACCTACTAACCAAAAAGACCATTATGAGATTTTTTATATTTTATAATTTGTTACATTTCATCGACCATGACCCCCAATGTTCCTTAGTAATTGACCGAAAACAGACAATGTGTCTCTTAATAAATGGACTTGGAGCAAAATTGTTTGAAGCACCTACAACCGTTCCTACAAGAATGGCAAAGAATACAGAGCAACATAAAATTAATGTTTTTGGTTTGTTTGTTTGTTTGTATGATGTTTTACAATGCTTTCAACAATTTTTCAATTATATCACTGTGTGTCCTTGGTAAGTTACAAGTACTACTAGTCCATTTTATTCTGACATCAACACATTAGTTGCTAACCCCACAACCCTAAGCATGAAGAAGGGAAAGTCAATTTAGTACCATTTTTAAAATGACCCATGACCTCAGTTGAGGCGGATGCTCTACCACTACACCAATGAGGTGGTTAACTACTTTTAAAATCAAAGCGCTGATGGCACTGTAGTGGCGATCATATAGAAAATCCTGCAAAGTAACACAAAGTTCCTCGGTGTAGGCCTTGCGATTTTCAATAATAGTGCACTCTGGTGCTGGTGAATTGAGAAAAGCTGCATCTTTTGACAGTAGAATAATGTTATATTGCCAGAGCATTTGTCTTGGTGATTTTTAAGTTAGGTTCTAAAATTGGTCATGATGTGTTCAAAATAAGGCCATACCAAATTTAAGAAAAATCTAGTTGGTACTCGATAGACCATTTTAGCTCATTAGAATGTTTCTCTTGGTTATTTGTATTCTAAATTGTTTGGGTTATCACATGTTCGCCACCAGGTAAGATAAAATATTTTGTACACTTTAGAAATGACTTAATTATCATAGAAAGGAAATAAAACAGTATCTATTAGTTTAGTGTTTGTTTCAATGATGTCCGATATTGAACAGGTCTATTCAATTTAGTTCCTTCGCAGTGAGGGTTTTCTTCCTAGAAAAGTTAAACTGCTTTGAAAAAATTAAGAGCAAAAACAAATGCAAACAAGAGCACCGCGTACGGCACAGACGCTCGACTGATAGAAAACAGAAAAAAAAGCTGAGCTGAACAAAAAACCTTAACCGGACGACCACGCCGCCGCCGATGACGACGCCAGGATCATGACATAATAGCTCTCGTTTTTTCAAAAGTCGAGCTAAAAATGCTCATAATGCACAATTTCTCTATTTGCCAAACTGTTCAATTGATCGGATATAGGCATATATGATAATACTCAATTCCATCTCAATTAGGCTACACTTTCAGCATTGGTTGCTAATTGACGCTAAAACGTACAGAGTGTTGCATTCGAACGTGTCTAACTTGAACACTGACATCGAGACCTTTAAACTCTTGAAAACCAGTCTTATCATCTAGACGCTTTCGTATATAGCAACAACTCCAAAATAAAGGGTTTATAATTTTGAGATTTAACTAAATGTAACTAGAAATATCACTGAAGGTGATGAATACCCCCAGCTGGTGCCTGACAATATACATATGTATGAGAAATTCAAGGGGCCATAACTCATTTAAAAATAATTCCAGTGCAACACGCCCACAATATGCACAACTAGGCTTGGTATCAATAATTCTTGTGAAGTTATATTGAATTCTGACCAAGGGTTGCCGAGAAATAGTGTTCACAAGAGATGTCTACAGACCAACTATGAATGAGAAATTAAAGGGGCCATAACTCATTTAAAAATAATTCCAGTGCAACACGCAGACAGTATGCACAACTAGGCTTGGTGTCAGTCATTCTTGTGAAGTTATATTGAATTCTAACCAAGGGTTGCTGAGAAATAGTGTTCACAAGAAATGTCTATAGACCAACTATGTATGAGAAATTCAAGGGGCCATAACACATTTAAAAATAATTCCTGTGCAACACGCCGACAATATGCACAACTAGGCTTGGTATCAATCATTCTTGTGAAGTTATATTGAATTCTGACCAAGGGTTGCTGAGAAATAGTGTTCACAATAAATGTCTATAGACCAACTATGTATGAGAAATTCAAGGGGCCATAACTCATTTAAAAATAATTCCAGTGCAACACGCAGACAATATGCACAACTAGGTTTGGTATCAATCATTCTTGTGAAGTTATATTGAATTCTGACCAGGGGTTGCTGAGAAATAGTTTTCACAAAAAATGTCCAGACCAACGGACCGACTGACCATCCGACCAACCGACCGACAAACCGACTGACAAGCGTGACTCCTATATAGCCCCCATATACTACGTATTTGGGGGTATAATAAGAGGCTATTAAGACTTAGTCCGAAAATAGAAATTTGTGGGAACAGGTACGAAATTAGCACTGACATGATTGTAAACCTTGTAGGTCTTTTCAGAAATGACGTAAGTAGTTTATAGGCCGTTTTATTTTGGTGAGGTGTTTTGAGTATTATGAGAGTACTTTGCATGGCAGAAAGAACGCGCAATGATATTTATTATCTGCCCAAACATAAGGAATGCTAATATTTACATCTTTTAACTGAATGTAGGTCGTAAGCTAGATACATCTCAAATCTTAGTATCAATCCAGTACCAAAATAGCACCGACGTGATTATTGTTTACCGTGTCTCTGCATCACTGATGGAACTATATATTTGGCGGTTTATTATTTATAGGTTAATTGGTTTGCAGTTGTTTCTGTTAGCACTGTGGCGATTGTCAAACCAATCGCCACAAAAACCAACTGATATAGTAATTGTAATTATTCCCATTTGCATGCACACTTTCATGCATCTACAGAAGAAGACTTTTGCTACAATGATTTCAGCTCAATTAAAACATAAACTTTCAGTTATGGTGATTTACAATGTTTTTGCCTGGATGTTTACAAAGCTTTGTTATGGAATTTATGGAGGTGTATTTCATGATCTTATACCCTTGTATGACCTTCTAATCCTATGTTGTGGGTTCCCAAAATAATTGTTTCAATTTGACAATTCATGTGAGTACCCACAGCATAGGTTTTGGTTCTGGTTGTGTAATATGGGAGATTTTGTGGGTAAAAGATAAATTGACTTCCTCTTTTCTGAACCTCCGCCTAGATTCTTACCTATTTCTGCCAACTCTCTCCCAGTCCTTGACTGTAACCTCAAGTTGATCACTTCCTGCTATGGCCACTCCAGCCAAATCAAACTCAAGTGTCTGTAAAAGAAACAAGAGAACAGTGTGGATAAGATAAAAAAAAACAATGTTGCTAAATTAAACTATTTGTCAAACCCTTTTTCCGAATGCATACATGATTTTGATGCATTTGCAGCTGATGACTTGAACAGTTCCCACTTTTGCCACACTGTTTTTAACTCTATTCAATATACACTGTATATACTAATATATAATGTTTCTCATATTTCTAAAATACAGTTGTCAGCTGCAAATTATATGCAGGTTTAATGAAATTAATTACTTCTGTACTGAATGTATGGGTTTTTGCCTTTCTCAAAACAATTGATGGAAATGCAGTTTTAAATGAACAAAATACCTATTCATGTTGGTTAAGGACAAATTGCAGTTTCTCCTTTTGCCACAATGTTTTCAAAAGTCGTCAGCGAACAGATATTGTGTCTGCAAGTGGGAAAGGGTTTAAACAAAAATTGTGTTGAAATTGTATGCAAGATGACCGAGATTAACAGCATTTAGAGAAGATTATGATCTTCTTCAATAGAACAAAGGTCACAGCTTAAAGTACCATATCCCACATTCAACAAATAGCAAGCAGACGACATAGAAAAAGAAAACATTGTGGCAAAATTGCTCATAATGAGCAATTTTCTACTTTTGCCACAATGAATCCAAAAGTTGTCTGCTGCAGAGGCATCAGAAAGTGTATGTCTGTCTTCCAAAATATAACTTTTGATGAAACTGTTTTAACAGACTTCTTTTAATCGGCCTTTCTTTCATTAAAACAGGCAACTTGTGATTCCTCTGTAGCAGGAAAAAGTTATGAAGCATTGTGGCAAAAGGAGAAATTGTCAACAATAATTGGTATTTGGTATAAAAATTATGCTTATAATCTTTGGAATGTTTTGTTTAATTTTTTTACAAAGCAGACAACTTTAATAATATTATATCTGGTAGCATAAAACATTTTGGGAACAGCAAAAATGCCTAGAGGAAACCAATATCTCCTTTTTCCACAATGTTGTGCAATCTAGCGAAATTGTGGGAAATCTCTACAAACACAAATATAACTAGAAATATCATTGAAGGTGATAAATACCCCCAAAACAGCACCTTGACTCAAAATATGGCTTCCGACTGACCAACAAAAGGGCCATAACTCTGTAAAATAACATGCAATTGTAAAATCTTTATGATATGCACATCTCCTCTTGGTATAGAAGCTTCATGTAAAATGTTATTTAATTCCACCCAGTGGTTTGTAAGAAAAAGGCCAGACAAAATATGGCTTTAGACAAAATATGACCAACAACTTAATAAGTAAAAGGGCCATAACTCTGTAAAATAACATGCAATTGTTAAGACCTTTAGGGTATGCACATCTCCTCTTGGTATAGAAGCTTCATGTAAATTTTAATTGAATTCCACCCAGTGGTTTGTAAGAAATAGGCCGGACAAAATATGATCAACAACTAAATAAGTAAAAGGGCCATAACTCTGTAAAATAACATGCAATTGTAAGACCTTTAGGGTATGCACATCTCCTCTTGGTATAGAAGCTTCATGTAAATTTTTATTGAATTCCACCCAGTGGTTTGTAAGAAATAGGCCGGACAAAATATGACCAACAACTAAATAAGTAAAAGGGCCATAACTCTGTAAAATATCATGTAACCCCTTTAGGATATGCACATCTCCTCTTGGTATAGAAGCTTCATGTAAAATTTTATTGAATTCCACCCAGGGGTTTGTAAGAAATAGGCCGGACAAAATATGACCAACAACTTAATAAGTAAAAGGGCCATAACTCTGTAAAATATCATGCAATTGTAACCCCTTTAGGATATGCACATCTCCTCTTGGTATAGAAGCTTCATGTAAAATGTTATTGAATTCCATCCAGTGGTTTGTAAGAAATAGGCCGGACAAAATATGGACAAAATATGACCAACAACTTAATAAGTAAAAGGGCCATAACTCTGTAAAATAACATGCAATTGTAACCCTTTTAGGATATGCACATCTCCTCTTGGTATAGAAGCTTCATGTAAAATGTTATTGAATTCCATCCAGTGGTTTGTAAGAAATAGGCCGGACAAAATTTGGACAAAATATGACCAACAACTTAATAAGTAAAAGGGCCATAACTCTGTAAAATATCATGCAATTGTAACCCCTTTAGGATATGCACATCTCCTCTTGGTATAGAAGCTTCATGTAAAATGTTATTGAATTCCACCGACCGACACAGTGACTCCTATATACCCCCCAAAACTTTGTTTTTTGGGGATATAATTATTGAATGCAATTAAAAACATTGTTGCAAACTATGCTCATCATGAGAAATTACTACATTTGCTATAATATTTTCAAAAGTTCTCGTAAAAAATGTCTCTGCAAGTGTGAAAGGGTTTAACATATAATATTTGTCAATTTCCCATACTTTTCTTCCTGATACAATGTATTTACAATTGATATATTGTTTGAATGACGTTATATCCTTGTTTGGCCCTATTATAGTTAACCCTTTTCCCACATACAACAAATCTGCGGCAAACGACTTTGAAAATGTTTGAAAATAGTTATTTAATATGGAGCATATTTGCGCGAAGTTATTTGAAAATATCTATATGCATGGTAAAGTTATGGTCTGAACAAAAAAAGTTCAAGTAAAATATATTTTCTGTCACTGTGACCTTGACCTGGAAGCTAAAGACCTTGACCTGGAAGATAAACACAAAAATTGTGCATATCTCTATTTGTTGTCACTGTGACCTTGACCTTGAAGCTACAGACAAAAGTTTCGCATGTGACACATCATATTGATATAGTTCATATTTGTGCCAAGTTATTTGAAAATATCTCTATGCATGACACAGTTATGGTCCGGACAAGAAAAGTTCAATTAAAGTATATTTCTTATCACTGTGACCTTGACCTTGAATCTACAGATTTCTTTTTGCATTTGGCACATCGTCTTGATATGGTGCATGTTTGTGCCAAGTTATTTGAAAATATCTCTATGCATGACAAAGTTATGATCCGGACAAGAAAAGTTCAATTAAAGTATATTTCTTATCACTGTGACCTTGACCTTGAATCTACAGATTTTTTGTTTGCATTTGGCACATCGTCTTGATATGGTGCATGTTTGTGCCAAGTTATTTGAAAATACCTCTATGCATGGCAAAGTTATGGTCTGGACAAGGAAAGTTGACGCCCGCCCGCCGACTTCGCCAAACTAATAACCAGATTTTTCCTTCGGAAAACCTGGTTAAAAACAAGAATAGGCATTTTTGATGATAGGAACTTTTGATTTTGGAAAAGGAAAATTTATTAATTTTGAGCAAATTCAAATATATATCTTCTGCAGCTGAATCAAAAGTATCTTCAGGTAGGGAAAGAATTTTCAAAGCAGCGATCATGAGTGTGCCCTCAGGCAAAGACACATTTCCTTTACCTAGCACTGGTTAGTCCCCCAGGGTTCATGAATAGGTGTAATGTCAGTGAAATCCCCCCCCCCCCCCCCCCCAGGGTTCATGAATAGGTGTTATGTCAGTGAAATTCCCCAGGGTTCATGAATAGGTGTAATGTCAGTGAAATCCCCCCAGGGATCTTGAATAGGTGTAATGTCAGTGAAATAACTAAATTAGTGTTGAAAACCACCTAAAACACCAAGAAAAGAATGAATCAGGGTAACAGCTTAAAAATAGGACAAGGATAAATTGTGTATTGATCATCACTTGTGGTTTATATGTATACTCTTTTTTGTCCTCTCAGCAAAATTTATATATCTTTTCCTTTACACCAAATGAATTAGTTTGAAATGTGTCTACAGGTGGGAAAGGATTAAATCACACAATGTCACCAATTTATAACATATAAAATTATTAGCAACAGAAAAGTGACTATCAATGTATATCCCTTCAATCTTTTCTTAGAAATCTATTAATTATCAGTTGATAATCAATTGGACTAACCTTTTTTCACGACATACCATCTGTTTTAACATTTTTACAACAAATGAACTACTTTTTATCTTGCTTTGTTAAAATTTGCTCATAATGACTACCTTCCCCTTTTGCCAAAATGTTTTCAACTTTATTCGATAATTAACCCTTTCCCTCATACGACAATTCTGAAGCAGACGACTTGGAACATATTTTGTCAAAATATAGAAAATCTTTATAATTGAATGGATAACCTATGACTTAAAGTGGAAAACATTGTGGCAAAAGGAGAAATTGCTCGTTTTGAGCAATGTCTTTTGTCATTATGTTTTCAAAACGCTGTCTGCTGCAGAGGCGTCTGAAAGCGTCTATATGAGGGAAAGGGTTAAACATTCATATATGTCTGCTTCAAGTTTGTTATGCATGTGTGAAAGAAGTAACCCTTACCCTCAGTCGAGTAGACACTTTCTGATGCCTCTGCAGCAGACAGCCTCTGAAAACATTGTGCCAAAATGAGAAATTGCTCAAAACCTGTTTCTCCTAATGCTACAATGTTTTCAACTCTATTCAATAATAAAACTTGACACTAAAGAGATTTTCTGTATTTTACCCCCAGAAGTTTTTAAAGTTGGTTGCTGCTGAAATGTTGTATGTGGTAAAGGGGAAAGAGTTGACCAGAAAGAAAATGAAATAATATGAGTAGAATTGGTATGGTTCATTTTATTTCTATACATTTTTATACTTTTTATGGTCAATTTGGCCCATACTTTATGAGTGCGTTATTTTTTGTGAGTATTGAGAAATAGAAAGGACTAACCACATGGAAAGTAATGCTACTAGCATAAACTATTTCTTTATCCCTTGCGTTGTGGAAGCTTATCCCGTCCACTACTCAATCCGCATTTATAAAGTCTGTGCCACCAGTGCATAGAACCAGGTCAGCGTTTGCATTATCCCCCATCTGACCAGACTCTATACTGTTGCTTGCTGAACTCAACATTTTTACCATGATATTCCTTGAATTGGCTATCATGGACTCTTCTAAATACATAGTTAGACAAGTCCATTTTCAAAATTGGGCATTGAAAGTGTTTTAAGGTTTGTTTGAATTGATTTGGGTAATTTTACTTATAATTGAAAAGGGTTTAATCCACTTGACATAAAAGATGCATTCTTCATTGCAAAAATATTTACACAATGTCATGTCATTTTATGTGTTTGCTGAAAGAGATGGATAAAACTTGTCTGACACAATCATAAGGCTGCAAGCTATAAACTGTTTTCTTAGCCATCATTGCTTAACCCTTTCCCTAATATAGAAGCTTTATGATTCCTCTGCAGCAGATACTTTTTTGTAATCATACTGACAAAAGAAGAAATTATACATTACATGCAAAGCTTGTGCAATAGTCTCAGTCTTAAAAATATTCTTTGAATAGTTGAGCTAAAAAATCGAGAGAAAACAATAGAGAGGGAGGGGATACATGATGACCATGTTGTCACAAACAATATAATTTGAAAGTTTGATGGATTAACGAGAAATATTAAGAAATGGCAAAATTATTGCTGACTTATCATGACAAAATTTAAGTACAACAAGAGGGGCCCCGATTTAATAGAACTTTAATAGTTTTCAAATATTTTACTCTATTCATACAAGGAAAAACAAGCAAACCCCCTGGTGGCCATGTTTTTCAAGGGTTCAGATTAAATTGAACAACCTTGGCAGTCTGGGTCACACAAGGAACATTTGTGCCAAATTATTTTCAAATCGGGCAGTCATTTTGTACAAGAAGGTTTTTAAGTTATCACTATATTACATATAAGGAAAACAAGACAAAATCTAAGTACATATCGCTCACCTGATTTTATAGAACTTCAATAGTTTTCAAAGTTTTTAATCTATACATATAAGGAAAACAAGCAACACCCCTGGTGGCCATGTTTCTCATCAGATCAGAATAATTTCAACAGTATTGGTAGAGGGTCACCCAAGGAACATTTGTGCCAAATCATTTTTTTATAATTAAGCAGGTACTTTTTGCCAAGAAGATTTTTAACGTTTTTACAATGCTCATATAAGGAAAACAAGTTCCGCCCCCTGGCAGCCATGTTTTTCAATGGATCGGAATAATTTGAACAATCTTAGTAGAGAGTGCCTCACTTAAGTAACATTTGTGCAAAATAATCGGGCCAGTACTTTTGGACAAGAAGATTTTTAAAGGTTTTTTTTTCAATTTTCCCCTTTTCTGATGCCGCAGCAATAAAAGTTCTATTTGGATTTAAATTCTTTGAACAACATTAAAAGAGGACCACCTTAGAAACATTCCTGTGTTATTTTGAAACCAGTCCATTGGTTTAGTAGAAGTCATTTGTAGGAAATTGTTAACAGATGTACATACGGACGCCGGATGGTGAGTGATCACAAAAGCTCACTTCACACTTCACGCTTAGGTGAGCTAGAAAGGGGCAAAACTTTGTCAAATGTGACCTTGAAGATTTTTAAAGTTTCCACTATAACCATATTAGGCAAAAAATCCCCGCTCCCTGGTTTGCCATGTTTTTTGACTAATCACCATGGCTTGAAGGAATCAGATAGAGTGTCACCCAAGGAACATTTCTACAAACTTATTTGAAAATCAGCCTTACACTTTCGGAGGAGAAGATTTTTTAAGTTTCCACTATAGCCATATAAGGCAAAAAAGCCCCGCCCATGGTGGCCATGTATTTTAACCAATCACCATGGCTTGAAGGAATCTGCTAGAGGGTCACCCAAGGAACATTTCTATAAAATTATTTGAAAATCGGCCTTACACTTTGGGTGGAGAAGATTTTTTAAGTTTCAACTATAGCCATATAACGTAAAACAGCCACCCCTGGAGGCCATGTTTTTTGACCAATCAACATGGCTTGAAGGAATCTCATAGTGGGTCACTTAAGGAACATTTCTACAAAATTATTTGAAAATTGGCCTGACACTTTCGGAGGAGAAGATTTTTCACTAAAGCCGTAAGGAATTCAGGTGAGGGTCACCGAAGGTACATTTCTACAATCTTTTTTGAAAATGGGCTACATACTTTTGGAGGAGAAGATTTTTAAAGTTTTCACTATAGCCAGGCAAAACAGCCCCGCCCTCTGGCGGCCATGATTTTTTACCAATTAACATGGCTTGAAGGAATGTCATAGTGGGTCACTTAAGGAACATTTCTACAAAATTATTTGAAAATTGGCCCGACACTTTCGGAGGAGAAGATTTTTTAAGTTTTCACTAAAGCCATATAAGGGTCACCGAAGGAACATTTCTACAATTTTTTTTTGAAAATGGGCTACATACTTTTGGAGGAGAAGATTTTTAAAGTTTTCACTATAGCCAGGCAAAACAGCCCCGCCCCCATGTACCAATCAACATGGCTTGAAGGAATCTGATAGTGGGTCACTTAAGGAACATTTCTACAAAATTATTTGAAAATTGGCCTGACACTTTCGGAGGAGAAGATTTTTTAAGTTTTCACTAAAGCCACTAAGGCAAAATAGCCCCCCCCCCCCCCCCCCCCCCCCCCCACTCCCCTGGCGGCCATGTTTTCTGACCAATCAACATGGCTTGAAGGAATTTATAGATGGTCATCGAAGGAACATTTCTACAAAATTATTTGAAAATCTGCCAACCAGTTTGGAAGAAGAAGAATTTTGATGTTTTTTTCGTTTCGTTGCCATGGAAACCAGAATTCTGCATGGATCCCAAAAATTTGAAGGAATTCTGGTGATGTCATTGAGAGGATGCTTTCTGTGAAGTTTCATCTCAATTGACCCACTGGTTACTGAGGAGAAGATGTTGACGCACGACGCACGATGCACGACAGACGCCGGACAAAAGGAGATCACAATAACTCACCTTGAGCAAAGCTCAGGTCAGCTAAAATGCCCCGCCCTCTAGCGGCCATGTTTTTTACCAATTAACATGACTTGAAGGAATCTGATAGAGGGTCGGTCACCCAAGGAACCTTTCTACAAAATTATTTGAAAAGCGGCTAACCAGTTTGGTAGAAGAAGAATTTTTCATGGATCAAAAAAAATTGAAGAAATTCTGGAAAGGACATTGAGGGGATGCTTTCTGTGAAGTTTCATCCTAATTGAGCCACTGGTTACAGAGAAGATGTTGACAGACGACGGACAAAAGGCGATCACAATAACACACCTTGAGCACTTTGTGCTGTAGGTGATCTAAAAGTGGTTGAGGATGCATGCACAAGCAACATAGAATGATCACAAAGCAGAAATTTCAAGTGGAGAGCAAATTACAACTTTATTGATAGATAAATCAGCATTTTCCCACATACAACAAATATGCAGCAGACAACTTTGAAAACATTTAGACAAAGATGTGGAAACTCTCTATAAATGAAAGAACAACTATTGAATAAAGTACAAAATGTTGCGGCCAAAAGTTTTCAAAAGTCGTCTGCTGCAGAGGCAACAGAAAGGGTAGATATGTGTGAAAGAGTTAAGCTTGTTTGTTTGAATGGTGTTTTAGGATAATTTTAACAGTACTTCAATTAAATCATAGTGTTTCCATAATTCCGGTATTATTTATCCTGACACCAACACATCGCTCACAGTTCTATACCCGGAACCCTGAGCACCAAGGAGGGAAGCCATTATCACTATTTTTAAAGTTTTTCGAATGACCCGACCTGTTTATACATTCAAGCAAGATCTAGCAATATATGGCATCTGGCATGTTACAGACTATCTTGAAATAAACAACTGTCTCATAAGAATGATATGTGTACAGTGTACGTAGTTCATGTTCTTCATATGAATTAATTAAATTAATTTGTATTCAAAACTTTCCCACATACAGATGCTTTCTGGCACCTCTGTAGCAGACCACTTTTGAAATCATTGTGACAAAAGGAGAAATTGCTCATAATGAGACACAACTCCATTTGACACAATGGTTTCAACTCTATTCCAAAATCATATTATCATGTATAGAGATTTTCTATATTTTGGACTTGATAATTTCCTAGTCGTCTGCTGCTGATTTGTTTTATGTGGGAAAGGATTAAATCTAATCTGAGACCATGTATTATTATCTTGTTTGGCAAGCCAATATTAAGTGCACTTACAAGAAAACAATGCATTCAAGTTTGAGCATCCATTTCTTCTATTATACAAACAATAGTTTTCATAGGAACACATAATTATGACTTTTTGTCAACTGTAAATTGTTCACTAAATGATAGAGTGAATGACAAATGTTAAGGACAGAGGACGGAGAAGTCATGGATCACCAAGCCAAGGTATTCGATACTATATTTGTGTCCATTGAAGCATACATGTACATGTTTTAGATATTTGATCAATATATTTACCTATTCATTGTAATATTGCACTTAATGGCTCTTCTCCAAAGAATAGGGTCCTAGTCAGTTCATTGATGCTATTATATGGTTTTGGTTTGTTTGTATGATGTTGTATGCTGCTTTCCACAATTGTTCAGTTATAACGTGTTTCCTGAGTAAGTTACCAAAACCACAGGTCCATTTATCTTAAAACCGGAAAGTCAAACTGCTAATGCCACAATCCTAAGCGCCAAGGAGGGAAAGCCAAATTAACTACCATTTTAAAAGTCTTTGGTATGACCTGGCCAGGGATCGCAACCTGCTTATATATGAGTCAATTTGAGTTCTTGTTTACTCCACTCTTTGAAAGTATTTCAAACTAGCATTACACTATTGAGGCTGCCTCTAGGACTATATAATATGAAAACGGATGGACAGTGAAGGCCCTGGTGACCCTAGACTTTACTTTTTACACAGGTAAACGCTTTCCCATATACAGACCTGCTTTGATGCTTCTGCAGCAGGTAACAAGACCTTATATCACTCAACCCTTTCCCACATACATACTCATTTTAATGTATCTACAGCAGAGGACTTTCGAAAAAAAATTGGCAAATGGAGAAATTGCACTAATTTTTCTTTACATCATTTTTCCTGCTACAAAAAAAAAATTATGTGGGAAAGGGTAATAATATGTTTTCCACTGTATGTAATAATTATTGTGCTTTCTTTTTATAGAGATATTTCATTCTTTTGCATTTTTTTTTTCAAAGTCTTCTGCCATAAAATTTATTTTAAGTGGGAAAAGATTAACATGACACATTGCTATGTTGAATATGTGGGCTTTTACATAACCACACCCTGATATATTTTACTTTAAGAATCTTTATTCTGTAGATTTAAAGTTTCAATTACAGAGGCTAAAACAATCTAAATAAATGAAAAAAGAAAGAAGAAAACTGTGGTAATGATGTAAATTGCACACCTGAGCATTTCTCCATTCCCCCACAATGACTTAGAATATCCTCTTTGTTGTCCATTTTAGAGAAAGGATTAACACCTTAACAAGAACTGAGTGAAACAATCAATATGTCTTTACACTTCATATTACATCTTATCCAAATGTTATTTATTACTACTTTTTTAACAAATCTACAGCAAAGGACTTTGAAAATATGAATGCTAAAAAATTGAAAATCTCCTTTTGCTATAACTTTTTTTAAAAAGACATCTGCTGCAGATCATGCCTTGAATTGCAACTGAAATTCGGGAAAGGGTTAGGGTTAAAATATAATTTGTGTTAACTTAAGCAAATCCAAATTTCCTTTTTTAAATGCAACAGCATGAAGGACAACCAATGAATAATTCATCAGATTAAAATAAACACTATAACGTGCTTTTTTGTGAGAAATCGTACAACCTGGCTTTTCAAACAATGTAGATCCAGTGCAGCTTGCACATCTATGCAGTCTGATTCCAGCATTTTTTTTGGATTTCGATCAAACTGAACAGATGGGCAAGCTGATTTGAACGGTCACTATTCACAAATGCCTATTTGCATGAACAGGCTCAAAAATAAGTTAACTCATTACCAAATCTGAATGTTATATTCATTTTTTCCATCCCAAAAGGAAAGCAGCCAAGTAAAACAAGAGACAATGAAAGTCTGCACAGAAAAAGGTGAAATGAGCAATTAGGTTATTGTGGGAAAAGTTTGCTTTGAATGCATGGTTTTGAATCAAGGCCTTTCCTGGTAGCGGCGCGGGCTGTCAATCCAAGGGTCGTGAGTTTAAATCCCAGCTCGGCCAAAAAATCTTTGGCAAAAGTCACTGTGACATGCATCATTCATCTATCCCCAATGAGCTAACGGTCTATGTGGAAAAGCAGCCATTTGCCGTTAGTATGTTGTGTGGAGTACTGGTGCGAGAAAGCCAGGAAACACTTGAGTAAGTGAACTGGCTGTCGTAATATGACTTGAATTTTTTTTGAAAATGGCATTAAGCTCCTATCAATCAATTCCTGGGTTAGTTACCAGTACTGTGACTGGGCCTGGTCTATCCTTACATCAACAAGTCTATTGTAATGCTTCCCCAATGATCCTGGGTTAGTTACCAGTACTGTGACTGGGCCTGGTCTATCCTTACATCAACAAGTCTATTGTAATGCTTCCCCAATGATCCTGGGTTAGTTACCAGTACTGTGACTGGGCCTGGTCTATCCTTACATCAACAAGTCTATTGTTATGCTTCCCCAATGATCCTGAGCACCAAGAAACATGCTCTTCCACTATTGCTTGGCAACAATCATCAGACTAATCCTACCACTTTTTGTCAAAGTGCATTCGATGCTCAGCATGCTCTTTTTATATTATATATTACAAGAGAAAGTTAATGCAACGCATCAATGTCGCCGGATATCCATAGTGCAGTTATGCATAACACTAACATTATAGTAGTTGAATAAACAGTTATCAACTAAGGGGCATATTGGAACATCAGGGGTGGGGTCAAGTGAAAATGTATCATAACTTGCATTGTTTTGTCAACGAAGTGAATGATAATTGAAGCCTTTCATTGTTTATGTGATCAATCTCCATTCCAAAGTAGGTTGACCATACACACAACCAACTAATTATTGATCATAAACAGTAATGGAAATGAGTAATCTTGCCAATCATCAGTCTTAGTATGTATACAGTGCTTTCATTAAGGAATAATTATAAGATTTGTGAATTCCACATACACTTTTCAAGATGTTTGTCAGAATATTTGAATTTTATTATTTTTCAATAAAACCACAAAACAGACAATTTAGGATTTGCATGCAATAGCACGTCATTTTACCTTTCCTCTATTATAGTTAACAGTGGACACCTTTGCAGCAATCTACTTTTAAAACAATGAGATAAGGGTTAAATCGCTGAAGACATGAGTTTTCTCTTTTTCTCAAAATGATATTAGCTTGGCATCCTAATTATATCATACTTTAACAAATGTTGAAATGTAGTCCAATATTTATAAATTAGACCACGTTCGAAATATAAGATCAACTAAACAGTTAAATCTCATTGAAATTGTTGTATAATTTAAACTTAATTTCGAACATAAACTGAGCCCTACAACATGTTAATTTATTTTAATTCTTACCTTCCTTTTTTATAATGAAAATAACCAACTACTCATGTTTTAAAATTATATTATGATGAGCGCCCTTGTGTCAATGATGCATAACAATATGCAGATCGAAAGCAATATGCCTTTAGGGAATTAAATGACACATTTAAAATTGTCAAGGACGAAATAATTTTGTACGAAAGACCCGATTCTTTCTTATTCGCAGAGCTAGGTGTCATTCTTGAAACTCTCTTTATAGGCAGAGAGTGTTCGTTCAAAGTAATTTTTCTATTAAAACCAGTTTTATCTCGCTTGGTTTGTTCTTGTTTGTTCATTTGTTTCGAACCAAATAAACATTTTAAATCACCTATGATTTACTATTTGTAAGCGAGTGTAAAGAGCGGCTCTCTGCAAAGGAGATTGATCTAGGCAGTTGGTATTCGCGAGTCACGCGATCAACAGTTTTAGCTTAGAAACAGTTCATATTTTAGATATACATGGATAAACATTATAAAATGCCTTCTTCACAAATCAAGACAACTCTTTGAACATGAAAATAACATTCAGTAAGTTAAAATTGCCATTGAAAGGAGAATATTCGAAGCATCAAAGCAGGTCTGTATATGGGAAAGCGTTTACCTGTGTAAACATTAGACTGTGCGATGTAAAGGTTTGTAGTTATCGCCTTTTGATTACATGTAGTACATAGTGTAAAATAAAGTATACCAGTCTAGCTAATAGGGACTGTTTTGTCTTCGTAAACAAAACGAAAAAACATAAATGCGAGTCAAAATAAAGAAACTGAAAATACCTAAAACATCGGAATATTTATTTCATTTATTTCATTTTAGATGTGTCATTACTTAGTGTTGTTAAACAAACACAATTGTAATATGTTCAAGACATCTAAATGTGTTTCTTTCCATGTCATTTCCGAAAACCTATTAAAAATAGAAGTCGCGGGCTTCTGCCCGGCGACTAATTATTTTTTTACGCAGCCATAGGCTTAACCCTTTCCCACATATAATTAATCTGCAGCAGACGACTTTGAAATGTTCAACTCCAATATAGAAAATCACTAAATATGATATTACTCCGATAAGAGTTGAAATCATTGTGGCAAATGGAGAATTTCTTATTATGAGCAGCGTTTCTTTTTGTCCCAATGATTTAAAAAGTTGTCTACTGTAAAGGCGTCAGAAATCGTCTAGGATATGTTGGGATACATAGTTATACTGTGCCAAGATAGAAATTTCTCCATTCTTCATTTGAGCGATTTCCTTTCTTGTATTGTTTTCCAAAAGTGTCTATATCAAGGTTGTTTGTTTTTTTCCTTTCATAAATTAAAACTTTGATATGTCAGGTCTTAACCATTACCTGTATGGTTGGGTTTAACCTTTCCCACATACAACAAATCTGCAGGAGACGACTTTGAAATCAACTAGGCTAAACATATGAAATATATATCTATATGAAAGTGTCTAAATTAATGTGGAAGTGGGAAAGTGTTAAGGCTATCCACCCACACATAAAACTGCTTAACCAGCAATATCAAATTCAAACGTTGAGTATTTGTGGAATGTGTACATGATTGATAAGAGTAAACTGTCTGATCACCTCTCTCAATGTAAACATACCCATATCCATCACACAATTATTTATGATTTTAAACCTAACTGCAACATTTTGAATAATGGAAGTATAATTCTTATATATACATGTATACTTTGTGGCAACAGAAGAATAATACATGTAATTATTTTGTGGTCATATGTTTAAGGCCACTTTTAACAAGTTTTAAGTTAAATCATGGTAATTCCTGTGAATGTTACAGGTTCTTCTGACCCCAGCAAGTCAGTGGTAATGTAAACCCCACAATCCTAAGCGCCAAGGAGCGAAAGCATTCACAATTCTTTTTTTAAGACTTTCGTATGACCCGTCTGGGATCGAACATGCGACAACCTGCAACTGAAGCGGACGCTCTTCTACTACACTGAGGCACCTGAGAGTGAATATTAAAGTTCCAAGTACCTATAACATTGGGTTTGAAACTTTGATTTGGGACTACAATGAGATGGTTTTTATGAGAACCTATAATTTATAAAATTATATATATCGTAACCTAACCCTTTCCCTCATGGAAATCTTCCACCTTGGCAAAAACTATGGAAATCTTCTATAAATATTAGAAATATTATTGGACAAGAGTTGAAAACATCGTGACAAAATTGTTGAAAATGAACAGATCATGAGAAATCACCAGCAGAAGTAATCTAACCCTTTCCCTCATATAAATATTCCGCAGCAGACGTCTACTCAAATATATGGAAATCTCTATAATTGAATGGATAATTTCTGAAAAAAGTTCAAAACATTGTGGAAAAAGGAGAAATTGCTCCTTTTTAGCAATTTCTCCTTTTTACACAATGTTTTCAAAAGTCGTCTGCTGCATCAAAATGCGTCTTCAGGTGGGAAAGGGTTAAAACATCAGACAGAAAATATGAAAGTATGATTATTGAATGAAGAGGAAAAGTAAACGGCAAAAGGAGAAATTGCTCATAATGACTAATTTCTCCTTTTTCCACCATGTTCATAAAGATTGTCAGCCTTTCATCGTCATGATAGTGTAAAAAAAGGTCAAATTAATTGAGTGTATCGTTCAGGACCTTTTGGTTTTACCCTAAGGTATGTAATGTGAAATTGTTATCATGACATATTATCAGGTGTTATTATCCTATCTATCATAAATATAGACAAGGGTCAAAGGGTCGACTACAAGCAAGGACTCCTCAAGAGAGCATACTCAATCAAATTAATATGTATACAGTTTGCTCCGTTAACCCTTTCCCTCATATAGACGCTTTATGACGCCTCTGCAGCAGACAGCCTTTTGAAAACATAGTGACAAAAGAAGAAATTGCACAAAACGTGCAATTTCTCCTTTTCCCACAATGTTTTCCACTTTTTGTCATAGGTTATCCATTCAATTATAGAGATTTTCTATGTTTTGACAAAATACATTCAAAGTCGTCTGCTGTAGAATTGTTGTATAGGTTAACACTTTCCCACATACAACAATTCTGCAGCATGATGAGCAATTTCCCCTTTTGCCAGAATGTTTTCAACTCTTTTTAATGATCGATTGAACTCCAATATTTGGATATATATTTCATACTTTTGCCAATATGTTTTCGAAGTCGTCTCCTGCAGTGTATGTGGGAAGGGGTTAAATTTGATGAAAGGACATGTATTTGAAAAAAGATCGGGATCTGATAAGATTTATTTTGTAGAGTAATGCATATGGTCACTTGGCCTGCATATTGATTTGAGCTGATTAGAGGTAAACACCATTTTCAGTATATCCAAGTGGCCAGTTCACCTGTCCAAATGTCTATTTCCTACATTTCTTGCAGCAGTAATCCACAAAGCATTCTTCCCAGGTATCTCTGCAGTGGCTTTCTTCCAACATAGTCACATAGACTATATTTAGTCCATTTGTGAAGGAAAAATGACTCTAATGTCACAATGAATTTTGTCATCATCGGTAAGAATGATTGATTGATTGATTGGGGTTTAACGCCTTTTTCAGTCATATGACGGCCGGCCAGTTCACCTTCTCATATGTTTCTTGGCTTTCTTATAAGCTTCTCACACCAGTACTTCATACAATATTCTTTCCAAGCAGCTGGCTGCTTTTCCACATAGACTGATAGCCCATTGGAGGAAGACGAATGACGCTTGTCACAATGACTTTCGTCAAACGTCGGAAAGAATGTTGGCCGAGTTGGGGTTCGAACTCACAAAAAGTGTTGGGCCATCGGTTCCATTTTTACAATCGATTATGGTAACAATCGCTTTGCCTCATTCGATTAGACATCGTTTATATAATCGGTTCATACAGTATTGTATTTAACAAGCCTCAATGTTCGCAATGCTTCTTATTATTTATGTTTGATAACAAATATACCGGCTTAATGTCTTGTCTTTACTAGGTTGTATCATTTTATTGCCAAAAAAACACTTTGTAGATGTCAAGTTGTTGTATTTACATGCTAGCCCGTGAGAGTAATCTCCCTTGTGAAAGCAAATATTAATCAAGCATAAATGATTAACAAACAAGAAAATGTGTCCATGGAACACGGATGCCCCGGTTGTTAACTATATTTTAAAACAAAACTTTTATCTAAATAAAAAACACAGTCAGTGGTTAATAATATAAAATGATTGGGTCGCAAAATCCAACTGATTTTGAATAAATGGGAAAGTAGATGGCAAATTCAGTTTAGTTTCATTAAATGAGATTTACCTAAAAGAAAATACGGTGCATGTATTTTGACAATACCATTAACTTTGCTTAGAATAAAATCTAACTTGACCAAAAACTTTAACCTGAGAATGGAATGGACGAACAGACAGACGAACAGACGAACGGACGGACGAACAGTTGGTCCAACCTCAAATTGATACAATTTTTTAAACAATGATATGTTGATTGTCATTTGTGTGAAGTTTCATAATGATAGGACATCGGGTTCACTAAAATCTAACTTGACCAAAAACTTTAACCTGAGAATGGAATGGACGAACAGACAGACGAACAGACGGACGAACAGTTGGTCCAACCTCAAATTGATACAATTTTTTAAACAATGATATGTTGATTGTCATTTGTGTGAAGTTTCATAATGATAGGACATCAGGTTCACTAAAATCTAACTTGACCAAAAACTTTAACCTGAGAATGGAATGGACGAACAGACAGACGAACAGACGGACTAACAGACCGGAAAACTATATGCCCCTCATACTTTGTATGCCGGGGCATAAAAAGATGAACCGATTGATAACCGATTGTGGTAAAATGCAATTGATTATTGCCAACAGGATGCATATCCGATCAACTTTCGATTATAATCGATCATCGGCCCAACACTACTCACAACGCCTGGATTGACAGCCCGCGTCGCTACCAGGGCTCTGCTCTGTAAGAATGAACGGCCTATCAAGCTTACTCAATTAAATTATTTTTAACAACTTTCACAATATCTCTTTTATAGAGATTTTCTATATTTTTGAAAAAAAGTTTTCAACCCCTCCTGCTGCAGATTTGTTGTATGTGGGAAAGGGTTAATCAACCCAATGGAATGTCAATTCTGAGTCGAAATGAAAGGTGACGTACAAAATGAAATAACTGAATCAAATTGGTATCTGATAATTTTCATAACCTGTCATTAAAATGAGTTCAATAGTAGTTGCATAATGAGTTAAAACTCGACATATTCAATAAATGATGATCACTATAATATAACACCTTTTAGTCAACACTGAAACTAATCATCACCCACTTGCAGATCTATGTATTCTAACATATTTTCAGCAGGGGACTTAATAATTGACAACATAATCAGCAATTTCTTCTATTGCTTTAATTTTTTTCAAATCTGTTCAATATTCAAACTGTTATTTATTGAGATTTTCCATATTTCTTTCTTTATGTTTTAAAAGAGTCATCAGCTGATGATTTTTTGTAAACTTGTGTGAGAAGGTTAACCCTTACCCTCATACGACAATTCTGCAGCAGACGACTTTGAACGTATTTTGTCAAAACATAGAAAATCTCCATAATTGAATGGACAAAAAGTGGAAAACATTGTGGCAAAAGGAGAAATTGCACGTTTTGTGCAATTTCTTCTTTTGTCACTATGTTTTCAAAAAGCTGTCTGCTGTAGAGGTGTCAGAAAGCGTCTATATGAGGGAAAGGGTTAAATGAATTAGGAGAGATTTAGAAATGAAAGGAAACTTATTTAGCATAAATATGAGAAATTGTCAGGGAAAATGGTCTAGCAAGACTTTGAAGAAGACCACTCAGTTAATTTTCCCTACATCCTTATATTCCTTTATTCAGCTGATTTGATTAGCATAGATGTACTTATTTCAGTGAGTTTTAATGACATAGTATACATTTTTATTTTGATCATACAATACATTATAAGTGGACAGTGTAGGTCTAATCTGAGTCTACAGTCAACAAATCAGCAGCAGATGATTTTGAAACATCCAGGCACAGAATATAGTAAATAACTTTAAATGAAGGTATTTAAAATCATTGAAAAGAGTGGAAATCATTTTGGCAAAAACAGAAATTGCTCCTTTAGTCACAATGTTTTCAAAAGTTTCTATAAGTGGGAAACGTTTTATAAAGTAAAATGCATAGCAGGAAGAGTGACAATGAATTAATTACACCTATCTGTGATGTCTAAAGTGTTTGAATTCTGCAGTGAAGATAAACATTTCCCACTGAAAAGGATAAGACATCTTAAAGACGCTTTCTCCCTTCAAAGTAATTTGACGCATCTGCAGAACATGACTTATGAAAACATTGATGAGCAATTTCTCCTGTTGCCACAATGTTTGTTATACTTTCATTTATGGAGATTATCTCTATTTTTGCCAATACGTTTCCAGAGTAGATTAATTGTATGTGAGAAAGGGTTAATAATATTTTTCCTTGACACTGTACCCTGTAGATCATGATTTATAAAATCTGTGCAAATGTCATCTAATTTACATAATAGTCAGTTCATACTCCAACATGCAGCAGAAAGGTATACAGTATACACACATTCATAACGAGTCAACTAAATGGATCTACCACTTCAACATAAAGCCCTTTTTTGGTAGACTTGCGCATGCGCAGAGGCTGCCATAGTCATAGTGAGTTTGAAGTCACGTGATGTATATGCCCTTCACCACCAACAATTAAGTGCAATATTTGGTTTGACTAATTTACGAATGCTCACAAAAGCAAACATAGAGTAACGAAAAAAAATCCGATTATTCAAGCTTATAATAGAAAATAACAAGTCTTGTAAGTGTAAATATCATATTTAAAGTGTTCACAATTATTTAGATATCACTACGCCAATATAGCACTGCACCGCGCAATTACCCTTTGTAAATTGTAACCCTTTTTTCCCTCTCGGCAGAGATGTAAACATCCACTCGCCCGCTAGCATAAGCGAGTGGAATGAAGGATCGGCTAGTACGAAATTCTAGGCGCTAGTCCATACATATTCGTTCATGTCCTTATTCATAAAGATAGTATGCATTGCTAAGCCTTTTCTTTCTCTTTCTCTAAGTCCATCTATTCCTTCGACAACGATTAACGATGACTTTTGGATAGGTGCTTTCGACAAGGTCCGCGTCTAAAGAAACAAATTTCATCAAATGATTTGAGCGCTTTAAATCACTTGTTTATAAAGCGTTTAGAATACTTTGATTATAATAGGCAGAACGAATAACGAATAAATCTTGCAAGAAATCGATCATTTCTTTCGGCCAAAATCAGGTAAATGACCCGCAGATATTGGTTGTTACAACATAACTGATTCATCCTTTTATTCTAAATTTGTATTACACAGTTCAAAATTAGATTTTGACAGTTTGTTCGTTATGATTTTGACGCAATTCAAGATTTGATTACTAACAGATGACTAAGTTGATGATGGAAAGAACATTAACAAGTTAAGTTAAGCTAAAACATGCACAGGCAGGCGAGTGTTTCATTAGGATAAGTGCAACACTCAATTCCCAATCCTGCTTGCCCTTTAACAAATCACAACCCACCCCACAATATAAAAACTCTGCAGCAGACGAATTAAAAAAAATCACATTTATTGGAAGTGTAATCATTGAATATAGTTGAAAACATTGTTGCAAAAGGAGAAAGCTTGTTATGAGCAATTTCTTCTTCTGCATCAATGTTTTCAAAAGTTGTCGGCTGCAATTATGTATGCAAGTGGAAAGGTTTAAATAAGAAACACTTTTTCAAATGATAGTCAGTTGGCTATTCTAGTATATAATGTCCGTCTTAAATAATAATGACAAAACTTTCAAAAAACAAGAAAACGATTTTTTACAATTTAATTGAAAACATATTTAATCAAAGTTGGGAAAGTTGTCCCTTTCCGTGCTTTTTTTATGAGAGTTCAAATCACAAGCAAAACTTATGGGACAGAGTTGACAAATAACACACTGACACAATTTCAGATTTAGGCTTTGTTTCTGTCAAACTGCTGAAGAAGACAACACTGAGATACACATTTTGATTAAAAGTTTATTTAAAACAAGAGGGCCATGATGGCCCTGGAATCGCTCACCTGATTTTTTTTCTTTAATTTAACTATATAAGCCCCGCCCCCTGGCGGCCATAGTTTCCGACCAATCAACTTGGCTTGAATGAATCTGATAGAGGGTCACCCTAGGAACATTTCTACAAAATTAATTGAAAATCGGCCTGACACTTTTGGAGAGGAAGATTTTTTAAGCTTTCACTATAGCCATATAAGGCAAAATAGCCCCGCCCCCCCCCCCCCCCCCCCCCCATGGCGGCCATGTTTTTTTACCAATCAACATGGCTTGAAGGAATCTGAAAGTGGGTCACTTAAGGAACATTTCTACAAAATTATTTGAAAATTGGCCTGACACTTTCGGAGAAGAAGATTTTTTAAGTTTTCACTATAGCCATATAAGGCAAAATAGCCCCGCCACCCCTGGCGGCCATGTTTTTCAACCAATCAACATGGCTTGAAGGAATCTGATAGAGGGTCATCCAAGGAACATTTCTACAAAATTATTTGAAAATCGGTCTGACACTTTCGGAAGAGAAGATTTTTTAAGTTTTCACTATAGCCATATAAGGCAAAATAGCCCCGCCCCCCCTGGCGGCCATGTTTTTTGACCAATCAACATGGCTTGAAGGAATTTGATAGAGGGTCATCCAAGGAACATTTCTACAAAATTATTTGAAAATCGGCCAGACACTTTCGGAGAAGAAGATTTTTTAAGTTTTCACTATAGCCATATAAGGCAAAATAGCCCCGCCCCCCCTGGCGGCCATGTTTTTTGACCAATCAACATGGCTTCAAGGGATCTTATAGAGGGTCATCCAAGGAACATTTCTACAAAATTATTTGAAAATCTGCCAACCAGTTTGGGAGAAGAAGAATTTTGAAGTTTCTTTCATTTCGTTGCCATGGAAACCAGAATTCTGCATGGATCCCAAAAATTTGAAGGAAATCTGGTGAGGTCATTGAGAGGATGCTTTCTGTGAAGTTTCATCCCAATTGACCCACTGGTTACTGAGGAGAAGAAGTTGACGGACGACGCACGACGGACGCCGGACAAAAGGCGATCACAATAACTCACCTTGAGCAAAGCTCAGGTGAGCTAAAAAGGAATAATTTTATTTATGATAAACAACATTACAATGATGGTGTAGAAAATACATGTCAACAATACATTTTTCAATTTGTACATTCATTGCACAGACCAAATCTTAGCAAGTTTGAAATTATGGACCTCTAAGCACATTTTTTTCTCAATTCATTACTTCTTGGCAGGATTTTACTGCTAAAATTGATGATTTTATTTTATTTTTGGCCGGATTGCTCTAGCAATTCCGGTCTATAGATTGGCGATGTCTGTCTCTCCGTCTGTCTGTTCGTCAACATTTTGGTTAAAGTTTCAGGTTGAGGCAAAATCTCAGCACTGGAAAGGGTTACACACTTGAAACTTTGCCTGAAGGTAACCGGTAAAATAAATATTCATATATGCACTTCTGTATCTCTTCTTAACCCTTTCCCTCTTATAGACGCTTTCTGACGCCTCTGCAACAGACGGCGTTTTCAAAACATAGTGACAAAATAAGAAATTGCACAAAACGTGCAATTTCTCCTTTTGCTACAATGTTTTCAACTTTTTGTCATAGGTTATCCATTAAATTATAGAGATTTTCTATGTTTTGACAAAATACGTTTAAAGTCGTCTGCTGCAGAATTGTCGTATGAGGGAAAGGGTTAAACGATCGCAATTCTACCTTCAGTACTTTGTACTTTGATTCAGGTTTAAAATCAAAAGTGATGATACTAGTCCCAGGGAAATCTTGGTCACTGTTAAGGATTTGGAACAGGACGTCCAGGGTTCGATCCCAAGTCTCACATTTTCTAGCCTAGCATTAGTACTGGTTTCACCGTTTGTTTACCCAGGGAGCATGAATAAGTGAACTGTCACCGTGATATAACTGAAGTAATAAGGGTTTTCAAAATTAAACGATTGCCGATCAAAACTATCTGTTAAGATTTGCCCTTGACCTGACCCCAAGTCTGATCGGTTACTTTTCTCATTTGATCTGTTACAACAAAACATTTTGACAACCCCGAGTAATGTTGAAAACGGCATTTAACCCCAATAATAACTAGAGATTGCTTTTTGAAAAAGCACTTGTCTCCCCATTTGTGTGGTCGTAGTGGAGGAAAAGAAATGATGGAGTCAAAATCAATAGGGGTCTTTTACAGGTAAGGACCAACCTGCACACCAAGTATGAAGTTCCAGGGCATAATAAGCATTTTTGAGTTATTGAGTAAAAACGATTTTTCAGCTGAAGCTTACCATGACCTTGACCTTTGACCTTGTGATCTCAAAATCAAACAAAATCAATAGGGGTCACTTCTAATTAGGTCCAACCTGCACACTAAGTATGAGTAATTGAGTAAAAAATATCAATAGGGGTCATCTACTGGTTAGGACCAATGTGCGAAACCAAGTATAAAGTTCCTCGACATAATCATTCTTTAGTTATTGAGCGGAAACCATTTTTCAGCTGAAGGTTACCATGACCTTGACCTTTGACATAATGACCTCAAAATCATTAGGGGTCATTTGCTGGTGGTGACCAACCTGCACACCAATTATTAAGTTCCTGGGCCAAAGCATTCTTCAATTATTGAGCGGAAACCATTTTTCAGCCCAAGGTCACCGTGACCTTTCCCTTTGACCTAATGACATCAAAATCAATAGGGATCATCTACAGGTAAGGACCAACCTGCACACCAAGTATAAAGTTCCAGGGCATAAGCATTTTTGAGTTATTGAGTAAAAAACATTTTTAAACTGAAGGTTACCGTGACCTTGACCTTGTGACCTCAAAATCAATAAGGTTCATCTTCTGGTTAGGACAAACCTGCACACCAGGTATGAAGTTCCTAGACATAAGCATACTTTAGTTATTGAGCGGAAACCATTTTTCAGCTGAAGGTTACCATGACCTTGACCTTTGACCTAGTGACCGCAAAATAAATAGGGGTCATCTGCTGTTGGTAACCCACTTGCACACCAAGTATTAACTTCCATGGCCAAAGCTTTCTACAGTTATTAGGCAAAAACTATTTCTCAGCTCATTGTTAATGTGACCATCACATTTGACCTTGTGACCTCAAAATCAAACAAAATCAATAAGCAGTGGTCATCTACTGGTTAGGACCAACCTGCACACAGGTATGAAGTACCTCGACATAAGCATTCTTTAGTTATTGAGCGGAAACCATTTTTCAGCTGAAGGTTACCATGACCTTGACCTTTGACCTAGTGACCTCAAAATCAAAGTATTAACTTCCATGGCCAAAGCCATTAAGCAAAAACAATTTTTCAGGTCATTGTCACTGTGACCTTGAGCTGATAATCAATAGTGGTCTTCTACTAGGCATGGCCAACCCGCATACCAAGTATGGAGTTCCTCGGCCCAAGCGTTCTTCAGTTATTGAGCGGAAAACATTTTTTACCTCACAAAGTCACCATGACCTTGACCTTCTGACATCAAAATCAATAGGGGTCATCTACTGGTCATGACCAACCTGCATAACAAGTATGAAGTTCCTACGCCCAAGCGTTCTTCAGTTATTGAGCGGAAACAAGTGTGACAGACGTAAGGACGGAAGGACGGAACGGGCAAAAACAATATGTCACCCCCATGTATGGGGGAGATATAATAATTTTAAAAAAATTCTAGTTTAAGGAAGGTCAAGAAAATATTTCTCAGCAAAATGATAGAACAACTGGGTAACTAGAAGTTTAATTCTGATATTGTCAGGATAATTTGATTGTTAAGTTTATTTCCATTATATCAAGGCAGCCAGTTCACCCAACATGTTTTTCCCCAGACTCTCTTGCACCAGTACTCCACACAACATTCACTACAGGTAATTGACTACCTTCCTACATAATCCTAAGGCTAAGGCGAAGGTAGGTTTTTTGTTTTGTTTTCTTCAGAAGCAAGTTGTTACAGACGTAAGTGGTTATACATGTGTGCTATATGCACATTCAAGACCTCTCATCAATATATGCAATAATAATTATTGCAAAAACTTCCCCGACAGTAGATGAGTTGATGACTGCCTTCATAATTCGTTTTGAAGGGCCATGGACACGTTTTCTACGGCAAACACTGTGGCCGCCGCCATGTTTGTTTTATTACGATCAATAAACGCTTTTCAAGCATTTCAGTTTCGTACTCAATTATTTTAGTTCCAAAAATCGATAAAAAGTTCTAGGGTCGGCCCCAAAAAATAGGGAAGGTAGGGTTACCTGAACCTCACATATTTTTTTTTTAGCCTAATTAACTAATTGTCTGAAGACTTTTTCAGTCATCAGAAATAATAAATGACCAAGCCATATTATGAACCAATGACCATAGGATTGATAGCCCTTGTTGTTACCAACTTAGCTTTTATGGCTCAACCTTGATTATTTCACATGTCAGAAATACTGCTGACTGAAAACTTTGTTTATTGGGGGATTTATAAATAAGTTGGGTCTGAGAGCCTCAGGCTAGCTTTTTAGTTTTGAGGCTCAGACAAAAAAGTTCTTGACACTTTCAATTTCTATTGACCCTTTCCCACATACAATAAATATGCAGCAAATGACTTTCAAGACATCTAGGCAAAATTATGAAAAATCTTAATTAAATTAAAATATTGAATCGAGTTGAAAACATTGTGGCTATAAAGAAGAAATAGCTCATTATCAGGAGTAAATTCTCCTTTTGCCACAATATTTTCAGAAATCGTCTCTTGCAGATTTGTCTAAATGTGTCAAAATGTGGGAAAGTGTTAACCCGACGACTTTGAACGTATTTTGTCAAAAAATGGAAAATCTCCATAATTGAATAGATAACCTATGACAAAAATTGGAAAACATTGTGGCAAAAGGAGAAATTGCACGTTTTGTGCAATTTCTTCTTTTGTCACTATGTTTTCAAATAACCGTCTGCTGCAGAGGCGTCAGAAAGCGTCTATATGAGGGAAAGGAGAATGATACATACTGTCATATTATAGTATCCATAGCGGATAACAATTTTAAGTGACACTCAACAACTAAGTATTTCAAGTGTTTTCAGAATCTGGTTATTTTGATAGAATAACCAGATAGTTTAATATAAACATTTCCCCCATACAGAGGCATGTTGATGCATCTTCAGCAGATGTCTTTTGAAAACATTGTGGAGAAGTTGCTTAAAAACGAGTCTACAAGTTACTGATAAACCAATATAATTTTTATTGTCGTCTGCTTTGAAATCATGTGATGAAATATAATAAACATCTGGAAAATTGCAGGAATAATATAATTTGAAACATTTTTAAAAACATTTAAAATTATTGTTTGGAGTTTTCTCCTTTTACCAAAATGTTTTTTGCTGCAAAGGTGTAAGAAATTACCTGTATAAGGCAAAGGATTATGACATTGCCATAATAAATCATTTATGTAATGCATTTTGTCTTTTGTTAACTTAAAGGTCGATTATATGAACAGTAGTTTTACAAATTTTAATAGGTGTAGGTCGAGAAATTTGTCAAATTTGTATTCGATTAACCTTATTTATTCAATTATCATGGAGGACCTTTTATTATGTAATCTATGAGGGGGGATTGTGCTTATTCAATGATTGTTAATTTGTTGGTGTTTTACGCCGCTTTCAACACTTTTTCAGTAATATAACTGCATCATTACCACCCCCTCCAATGAAATTCCCCCCCTTGTTTTCAAATCCTTGATTAGACACTGGTTTATCAACCATAACTCAAATCGACTGAATCAATCAATTTTGGGGACATAAAAAATAGAAATCAGAGCAATCTCTCTTCTGAAGGGAAATCTATTGCAGCAGCATCAATAGTTGTCTGTATCATAGGAAGGGAAATGTCACCTGAAACCTTGACCCCTTGGAAACATTGAGTGTCAACTCTATTCAATATGTATTAATAGTCCGTGTGGAAAGGTTTAAACTACCATATTAACCCTTTCCCACATACAACAAATCTGCAGCAGACTACCTTGAAAGTATTTTCACAAAAATATGGAAACTCCTTATAAATGAGAATATACCTAATGTATAGAGATGAAAACATTGTGGCAAAAGGAGATATTCGTCATGATTAGCAATTTCTCCTTTTGTCACAATGTTTTTAAATAGCGTCTGCTTCTGAGGCATCAAAAAGCTTTGTATAAGGGAAAGGGTTTAGTCAACTGGTTAACCATTTCTTTCATGTACACAATTTCTGACACCTCTGCAGAAAACTAAATTTTAAAAAATGGTGGAGAAGGATAAATTACTCATTGATGTATGTGGGAAAGGGTAAAATGTACATGTCTAATTTATTCTCTTTACACACAACATTTATGCAGGTAATAATAATATATATCTCTGTATATAAACTTGATTGGGGAACAAAATTAACTATTTCCAGTTCCAG
>JASEVX010000009.1:43267826-43437979 GCA_031761405.1 Serripes groenlandicus
ACCCGCATACCAAGTATGGAGTTCCTCGGCCCAAGCGTTCTTCAGTTATTGAGCGGAAAACATTTTTTACCTCACAAAGTCACCATGACCTTGACCTTCTGACATCAAAATCAATAGGGGTCATCTACTGGTCATGACCAACCTGCATAACAAGTATGAAGTTCCTACGCCCAAGCGTTCTTCAGTTATTGAGCGGAAACAAGTGTGACAGACGTAAGGACGGAAGGACGGAACGGGCAAAAACAATATGTCACCCCCATGTATGGGGGAGATATAATAATTTAAAAAAAATTCTAGTTTAAGGAAGGTCAAGAAAATATTTCTCAGCAAAATGATAGAACAACTGGGTAACTAGAAGTTTAATTCTGATATTGTCAGGATAATTTGATTGTTAAGTTTATTTCCATTATATCAAGGCAGCCAGTTCACCCAACATGTTTTTCCCCAGACTCTCTTGCACCAGTACTCCACACAACATTCACTACAGGTAATTGACTACCTTCCTACATAATCCTAAGGCTAAGGCGAAGGTAGGTTTTTTGTTTTGTTTTCTTCAGAAGCAAGTTGTTACAGACGTAAGTGGTTATACATGTGTGCTATATGCACATTCAAGACCTCTCATCAATATATGCAATAATAATTATTGCAAAAACTTCCCCGACAGTAGATGAGTTGATGACTGCCTTCATAATTCGTTTTGAAGGGCCATGGACACGTTTTCTACGGCAAACACTGTGGCCGCCGCCATGTTTGTTTTATTACGATCAATAAACGCTTTTCAAGCATTTCAGTTTCGTACTCAATTATTTTAGTTCCAAAAATCGATAAAAAGTTCTAGGGTCGGCCCCAAAAAATAGGGAAGGTAGGGTTACCTGAACCTCACATATTTTTTTTTTAGCCTAATTAACTAATTGTCTGAAGACTTTTTCAGTCATCAGAAATAATAAATGACCAAGCCATATTATGAACCAATGACCATAGGATTGATAGCCCTTGTTGTTACCAACTTAGCTTTTATGGCTCAACCTTGATTATTTCACATGTCAGAAATACTGCTGACTGAAAACTTTGTTTATTGGGGGATTTATAAATAAGTTGGGTCTGAGAGCCTCAGGCTAGCTTTTTAGTTTTGAGGCTCAGACAAAAAAGTTCTTGACACTTTCAATTTCTATTGACCCTTTCCCACATACAATAAATATGCAGCAAATGACTTTCAAGACATCTAGGCAAAATTATGAAAAATCTTAATTAAATTAAAATATTGAATCGAGTTGAAAACATTGTGGCTATAAAGAAGAAATAGCTCATTATCAGGAGTAAATTCTCCTTTTGCCACAATATTTTCAGAAATCGTCTCTTGCAGATTTGTCTAAATGTGTCAAAATGTGGGAAAGTGTTAACCCGACGACTTTGAACGTATTTTGTCAAAAAATGGAAAATCTCCATAATTGAATAGATAACCTATGACAAAAATTGGAAAACATTGTGGCAAAAGGAGAAATTGCACGTTTTGTGCAATTTCTTCTTTTGTCACTATGTTTTCAAATAACCGTCTGCTGCAGAGGCGTCAGAAAGCGTCTATATGAGGGAAAGGAGAATGATACATACTGTCATATTATAGTATCCATAGCGGATAACAATTTTAAGTGACACTCAACAACTAAGTATTTCAAGTGTTTTCAGAATCTGGTTATTTTGATAGAATAACCAGATAGTTTAATATAAACATTTCCCCCATACAGAGGCATGTTGATGCATCTTCAGCAGATGTCTTTTGAAAACATTGTGGAGAAGTTGCTTAAAAACGAGTCTACAAGTTACTGATAAACCAATATAATTTTTATTGTCGTCTGCTTTGAAATCATGTGATGAAATATAATAAACATCTGGAAAATTGCAGGAATAATATAATTTGAAACATTTTTAAAAACATTTAAAATTATTGTTTGGAGTTTTCTCCTTTTACCAAAATGTTTTTTGCTGCAAAGTTGTAAGAAATTACCTGTATAAGGCAAAGGATTATGACATTGCCATAATAAATCATTTATGTAATGCATTTTGTCTTTTGTTAACTTAAAGGTCGATTATATGAACAGTAGTTTTACAAATTTTAATAGGTGTAGGTCGAGAAATTTGTCAAATTTGTATTCGATTAACCTTATTTATTCAATTATCATGGAGGACCTTTTATTATGTAATCTATGAGGGGGGATTGTGCTTATTCAATGATTGTTAATTTGTTGGTGTTTTACGCCGCTTTCAACACTTTTTCAGTAATATAACTGCATCATTACCACCCCCTCCAATGAAATTCCCCCCCTTGTTTTCAAATCCTTGATTAGACACTGGTTTATCAACCATAACTCAAATCGACTGAATCAATCAATTTTGGGGACATAAAAAATAGAAATCAGAGCAATCTCTCTTCTGAAGGGAAATCTGTTGCAGCAGCATCAATAGTTGTCTGTATCATAGGAAGGGAAATGTCACCTGAAACCTTGACCCCTTGGAAACATTGAGTGTCAACTCTATTCAATATGTATTAATAGTCCGTGTGGAAAGGTTTAAACTACCATATTAACCCTTTCCCACATACAACAAATCTGCAGCAGACTACCTTGAAAGTATTTTCACAAAAATATGGAAACTCCTTATAAATGAGAATATACCTAATGTATAGAGATGAAAACATTGTGGCAAAAGGAGATATTCGTCATGATTAGCAATTTCTCCTTTTGTCACAATGTTTTTAAATAGCGTCTGCTTCTGAGGCATCAAAAAGCTTTCCCCAGTGAAAATATTGACTGAAATTTCAGTGAGATTTCAGTGGGATTTCAGTGAAATACCAGTGAAATTTCAGTGAAAGAAAGGGGCAAAATAACAGTGAGATTTCAGTGAAATTTTGGTGAGATTTCACTGATATTTTGGTGAGATTTCAATGAAATTTTGGTGAGATTTCAGTGAAATTTCAGTGAAAGAAAGGGGCAAAATAACAGTGAGATTTCAGTGAAATTTTGGTGAGATTTCACTGATATTTTGGTGAGATTTCAGTGAAATTTTGGTGAGATTTCACTGAAAGAAAGGGGCAAAATAACAGTGAGATCTCACCAAAATAACAGTGAAATCTCACCAAAATTTCAGTGAAATCTCACTGTTATTTTGCCCCTTTCTTTCACTGAAATTGCACTGATATTTCAGTGAAATCTCACCAAAAATTTCAATGTTATTTTGCCCCTTTCTTTCACTGAAATCTCACTAAAATTTCAGTGGAATCTCACCAAAATAAAGGAGCAAATATAACATTGAAATTTTGTTGAGATTTCAATGAGATTTCAGTGAAAGAAAGGGGCAAAGTAACATTGAGATTTCAGTGAAAGAAAGGGGCAAAGTAACATTGAAGTTTGAGTAAAATGTGTTCAAGAACATCTAAAATCAATGTTGTGACCTCTGTGACTTTGCAAAAGATATACATAAAAATTTAGAATTGAAAGGAAAACATAATTACAAACTGATTGTAGGAAAATGTGAACAGACAGATAGATGACGACGAGTGATCACAATAGCTCACCCGTCACTTTGTGCTCAGGTGAGGTTAAAACTCATGCAGTTTAAATCAACTATAAATTATGAGCTCAAACATCTAACAAAGTTTTATTTTATTTAATTAATCTTTTAATTTGTATTTATTATTTCGGATGCCCCTTATTTTGTTGTTGAGCTTGGGAACCACTGTTTCCATCCAGATCCTGGTCCTCTCCTCCTCTGTGGCTGTCAAATGAAAGTTGTTGAACAGTTCACCTAAAACAAATGACAATATGTTGTAAATTTCATGTGACAACTAGAAATAATTATACTGCATGTACAACCATAAAAATCAGTACCCTAGCTCATTCTAACCATATGATAACGAATCTGCCATTTACATGATACTTAATTTATTTGTGTTATCATTGTGCCATTAATGCAAGGCAAATGAAATACAGTACTTTAAAGTAAAACAGTACTGTGAAATACAAGTAAAAACATGATTTCTTTAACTGAAAATTTGAAAGTATGTGGTCATTTTAACCCTTTCCCACCTATCGACGCATTTTGATGCATCTGCAGCAGACGACTTTTGAAAACAATGTGACAAAAGAAGAAATTGCTCGAAAGGAGCAATTTCTCCTTTTGCCACAATGTATCAACTATTTTTCAGTACTTATACCCTTATTTATAGAGTTGTTCCTTGTTTTTGCTTGGATGTTTTTGAAGTCGTCTGCTGAAGATGTGTTGTATGTGGGAAAGGGTTAAGAATGTTCTGAAAGTACATTTTACAAAACATGTTCACTTTGTATTTATGAAGAAATATTTAATAGAGAAGTTAAAACAAATAATCATTACAATTGACACTGAACAGTCGAACCAGACAGAATATACAATATGAAAACTTTAGTGAACATATTTATAATCGATTATTGGTTGAATGGGACAACTGATGATCAATTCTAATTTTGGCAACAGATTTCCCAACCCTAATTTTAATTAATATGATGTTGAAAACTTGTCATAGCTGTTTTAACATAGTGTACATAATACATTGTAGTTGTCTCTCACCTGTGAGACATGAAATTACCAATACAGATAATATTATCTCTATGAGAGTATGACCGTATGTTATCATATATTATCAAAGACATTCATTCTACTATGGCCAATGAGTTGAAGATTTATTAAATCAAAACTTTGTGGTGAAAGCGCGGCAAAGGGAGATTCTTGGCAAGTTCTTTGTCTGTTGTATTCACTTCTAGTAGAATTTAATACCAAACGTCTGAATCAACATCATCTAGAAGCCGTTACATTTATCAGACCGGCGCAATCAACGTTATTATGATGTTTACATCACACAGCTATTGCAAAGATTAAATAAATCATATTTAACATTGACTTGAGTCTCAAAAATATGCAGCTTATCTCTTTACCACATGAAATCGAAATCACATCAGCAAACAATTTGAATCGGCCGCCATTTTGTTTGTTTCCAACATGTGGTTAAATTGACTACACGAAATAGGTGAACAAAATTAAAAGAAATATCACCCAACTCCCTATACTTTTGTTTGTATAAAATATATAATTGTTTCTTTCAATATTTGATTCGGTTAAATATCATAGTCGGTTAAAAGGCAACACCTGAATGAAAACACGGCATTCAAAAATGTAAACAAAGGCGACGGGTCGAGAATTTTATATATTTTTGTCAGAAAATCAAGTGAAAAAGTTAAAATTATGCTAGATGGCAAGAATTATATGACCCCGTCAGAAAATTGTGAAGAACCATTTGTAATTGTGAATGGATCCCTTTAACGGTACCATCTATAGAAGGAAAACAATCGCTGTATAATCAATATGACCTTGACCTAGGTCAGTGAAACGCGAACTCATACAAAAGGTATTGCTGATGAAAATATGTATTCAGTTTCATAGCAATCGGATAATAAATAAAGTTACTTAAGCGATGACATGACTTTATACACTTTAAATAGCCACTGTGACCATGTTAATTCAAAGTGGCAATGTTGGTGAACATGTGTGTCAAGTTTTATCCACAATCGGATCATAAACAAAGTTGCTAGAGCAATGACCTTGTTTTATACAGAAGTATAATAGTCACTGTCACCTTGACCTTGGCCTAGGTCAAAGAAATGCCAACTTGTACAAGAGGCAACAGTATTGAACCTGTGTATGAAGTATCATGCAAATCAGATATGAAATGAAGTTGCTAGAGCGATGACGTCGCTTTGGACACATACGTATGGCGAATCCCTATATACCCGCGACGACCTCGATATGCATACCGGTATACTACCACTACACACTGTTCTAATCAAGCATGCGGCTAAATCCGACATGTCATGTTGTTAATATTAATGAATCTCCCCTCTGCCCTGTAATAACTCTTTGTCCTTTGCAGGTAATAGCAGACCTTCCCCCCCTCAGTTTCAATGTAATACCTTTGAGAGTATAATGTCCAGTGTAGATAGTTCAAAATTCACCGATGGTTTGGGGTGATCTGACAGGCTGATCATTTTCTTGGAAACATCAAGATTAACATCACTTCTTCACCTTTTCAGTTCCCTTTTAGTTTTGTCAGCATCTTGTTTTGTCTGCTTAGCCTGGAATATTCAAATTAGGATCACATATACAATTACTATCAAAGGCAATTGACAGTTATTTTAATAACGGATATGTTCAATAATGCCATTTTAATATAATAAATGAATAAACAAAAAGTTTTATTATTATAAATGAATGTTTAGTTTACTTTTTCCTAAATATTTACTGATTTAGGTCGAATTGCGTCTTCTTTGCCCATTTTGTTGCGTCAAAAAAGCAAGAAACGCACCCTCGCGCAAATACTGAACAAAAACTTACGAAAATATATGGTCCGCAAGATGAATGAAAATGTCTGCAATACTAAATGATGTTTCATTTCAACGATTACCTTACAGACATCTTTATGACGTCCTGACATGTCTCAATATGAACTGTTCCACCAGAAAACCAACATCATGGACTCTGCGTAATGTATCGATGCCGAACAGCCAGCACAGTCCGGTGCAGGATATTCCGGACCGACACATTCCGTCTCAGTGATAAGAGTAATGATTTCTGAAACATAAAGTTCACAGGAGGTGAAAAGTGTCTGTCCGGGTTAACCTACGCGGCATGCTTACGATCCGGTTCGACACTTTACGCAGTCTACAATGTTGGTTTTGTCGCGGGACGGATCATATATGGAAAGGAACTGACAACTGTCTGAACAAATATAAAGTGATTGTTAGGATTTCTTTAACAAAACATTATGAAAAGACTCGGGCCTCCATTCAGCAACCATTTTTGAGAAAATTCTAAAGACTTCAACAAACAAGAGGGCTCACCTTAATAAATACAATGTACTGCAATGCAAAACACATCAAGACAATTATTCTGAATGCAATTCAGATATCCTCAAGACAACATTCTGACAAAGTTTCAACTTGCTCAAAGTAAAAATGCGGCCTTTGGAGTTTGAACAATATTTTCCTTTATTGACCTTGTTTCTGACCCAATATGACCCATATTCGAACTTGACCTAGATATAATTTAGACAAACATTCTGACCAAAAAATGTGGCATCCAAAGTGTTTACAAGATTTTCCTTCAATTTGGCCTAGTGACCTAGATTTTGACCCTACGTCACCCATATTCAAACCTGGCTTAAGATATCATTTACATAAACATTCTCATCAAAAATGTCAAGCTGCTGTAGCAAAAAATGCGTCTTCTACAGAGTTAATAAGATTGTCCTTAAACTTGGCCTAGTGACCTAGTTTCTGACCCAATATGACCCATATTCAAACTTGGCTTTGATATCTTTAAGACAAACATTCTGACAAAATCTCAAACTTCTGAAGCAAAAACTGCAGCCTATAGAGTGTTAACAAGATTTTCCTTCAATTTGATCTAGTGACCTACTTTTAAACACAACATGACCCATAATCAAACTTGTCTTACATATCATCAATACAAACATTCTGATAAAGTTTCATCATGCTCAAGTTAAAAATGCAATATCCAGAGTGTTAACAAGATTTCCCTTCAATTTGGCCTAGTGACCTAGATTCTGACCAATATGACCAATATTCGAACTAGACCTAGATATCATCAAGACAATCATTCTGACCAAATTTCAAGCTGCTGTAGCCAAAAAAACGGCTTCTACAGAGTTAACAAGAATTTCCTTCAATTTGGCCTAGTGACCTAGATTCTGACCCAATATGACCAATATTCGAACTTGACCTAGATATTATCAAGACAAACATTCTGATAAAGTTTCAACATGTTCAAGTTGAAAATGTGGTCTCCAGAGTGTTAACAAGATTTCCCTTCAATTTGACCTAGTGACCTAGTTTTTGACCTCATATATGAGCCAGTTTCGAACTTGATTTGATTTGATGGAGATGAATGTTCTGCTAAACTTTCATGAAGATTGAATGCAAAATGTAGCCTGTAGAGTGTTAACAAGCGCAAATGTTGACGAAGGACGATGCACGGATGCCGGAAAAAATGTGATCACAATAGCTCACCTTGCACTTCATGCATAGGTGAGCTAAAAACAAACTTCAAATTCCATACATTCACGTATTAAAGGTAAATATATATGTAAGTAATTATATAAAGTAAGTTTGCAAATTTATTTCTAATACTTTTCTTAAGTTTCATGGTTGATTATTGCTCTCTTGAGTTGAAGTCTAAGAATATTCTGGAGAACGGTCGGTGAATGCAAGGTCTGGCCTCTGCATGTCTGTCAATTAATAGGTTTTATTCTTCATTAATTTGACAAGGTCTATATGAAAAATTTACATTTGAGAACTTAGTTCTCAGGTCAGGTACACCATTATAAATATAAAATGTTCACCTTTGTTACAAAGTCAATAGTTTATCTGGAACACCGTCAACAGGTTACAGGTAGTGAGTGTCCTTGAAACTTTCGTCAGTTTTCCCAAGCTAGAATGTTTTCCAAATTATGCCTGCTTCATCTGAAAAGTATGCATTCAAGTATTAATTTGAATTAATTTGAATTGCTGGTTTAGGCAAATATTTGTAAAAATGGGAATGTGTCTTGAATGTGTGCATTCTGCTCAAGTAAAAATTTATGGTTTAAACAAAACAAATCCGAGCCCCGGTAGCTCAGTCGGTAGCAACGTGGGCTGTCAATCCAGGGGTTGTGAGTTCGAATCCCAGCTCGGCCAACATTCTTTCAGACGTTTGACAAAAGTCATTGTGACCTGCGTCATACATTGTTCACCAATGGGCTGTTTAACAATCTATGTGGAAAAGCAGCCAGTTGCTTGGAAAGTATGTTGTGTGGGAAAACCAGGAAACACATGAGTAGGTGAACTGGTCACAGTGATATGACAAACAAAAATTGAAAACAGCGTTAAACACCAATCAAACAAAAAGTTAATGTCGTATTGCAACTAGGGGTGACTATTGAGCCCAAAAATCACTATTGCGATAGTATTGATATTCAGAAAGTACTATTGCAATAGTTCAACTATTGCACACTTAATATTGCGATGCATTGCAATACTATTACTTTTATTGTAATGTTCAAATATGTATACTTAAGTATAATTACAATGAAATAAAAATATAAAAAAGAGAACTGTATTGTTTATTTTTAAGAAAAGTCACATAGCTGTTCACAGAGCAGACTGACATGAAGATGAACTGTCCCGTTTTGACAGTGTACGAGCAGACGACAATTTTCTGTTTTTCTTTCATAACTTCCAAATTTTTCCACTAATATGCCTTCTGCCATTTGGGGTAGAAAACCACGCTTTCTTTTAATTATGTATGGGGTTTTTCGCTTTTATAGTGACATTTGATTCATTTTTAGGAGACGTTCGTTGCGTCTCCGTTGATTTAGACGCGAAAACAAATTTGAAAAGGTTAGACATTTTGCGATCCTCTGGAAGATAAACAGTCGTAAACCGGATGTCGTAAACAAATTTACAGGATGTCGTAAAAAGAAAATTGAAACTTTTAATATTCCCACAACAGTGACTGTTTATGAATATGATGTGATGCATAAATTTACAACTAATGTGTGTAAGTTGTTTGTCTTTTAAACACCGCTTATTATTTCATAAAGGGAACTCATCAACTCATAATAATTGTACAGCAATCGGTGTTATAAATAGCTCCATTGGGAATAACCCGTAAGTGCGTGCGCATATTCTATGTAAACATATCCGGTTTACAGAATTCATTTGTTTACTGCTCTCTATCGCAAATTCTACAGCTTAAACTCGACATGTTTGATTTAATATTGACACGATAACATGTGGTATTTGTCTCAGAATATATTTCTGAATGCCACTTGCTCGATCGGACAACTGACGGGGAAAACAACTTGTCCGATCTCGACTTTCACTTGCCCCTGTTAATGTCGAGCCCTGCGGCTTTGTGCATGTACATGAACTATCGAAACTATCGATAGTTCAAAACACTATTGCCGATAGTTATCGATATTCAGTTTTACAATCGATGCAGTACTATCGTCCTCGTCACCATTGCAATATATCGATAGTTCGATCTATCGTTACAGCCCTAATTGCAACCAATACAAAAGTCCCCTACCGGACAAGGACATTTAACCTCTATGTGTGACCTTGACCTTTGTAGTACAGGCCTGTGTCTTGTGTGACACATGGCACATCATCATGGTGAACATGTGTGCCCAGTAACTTGGGAATCCTATGATGCATGGTTTAGATATAAGCCGAACAAGGTACAGTCCTATCAAACAGTACTCATTTTGACCTTTGAGTGTGACCTTGACATTTGAGGTACAGGCCTGAGTCTTGTGCACGCCAGGCCACCTCAGCATGGTTAACGGGTGTGCCAAGTTTCTTGGAAATCCTATGCTGGATGGTTAAGATGCGGGCCAGACAAGGTTAGGTGGGACTGACAGACTGGCAGACAGAATCATCCAAACCTATAGTCCCCAAACCGGTCACTGACCACTATTACAACAAGAGGGCCATGATGGCCCTGGAATCGCTCACCTGATTTTTTTTTTCACTTTAGCTATATAAGCCCCGCCATCTGGCGGACATAGTTTCCGACCAATCGACTTGGCTTGAAGGAATCTGATAGAGGGTCACCCTAGGAACATTTCTACAAAATTATTTGAAAATCGGCCCGACACTTTTGGAGGAGAAGATTTTTTAAGTTTTCACTATAGCCATAAAAGGCAAAATAGCCCCGACCCCTTGTGGCCATGTTTTTTGACCAATCAACATGGCTTGAAGGAATCTGATAGAGGGTCATCCAAGGAACATTTCTACAAAATTATTTGAAAATCGGCCTGACACTTTTGGAGAAGAAGATTTTTTAAGTTTGCACTATAGCTATATAAGGCAAAATAGCCCCGCCCCCCCTGGCGGCCATGTTTTTCGACCAATCAACATGGCTTCAAGGAATCTGATAGAGAGTCACCCAAGGAACATTTCTACAAAATAAGTTCAAAATCTGCAAACCAATTTGGGAGGAGAAGAATTTTGAAGTTTTTTTCGTTTCGTTGCCATGGAAACCAGAATTCTGCATGGATCCCAATAAATTGAAGGAATTCTGGTGAGGTCATTGAGAGGATGCTTTCTGTGAAGTTTCATCCCAATTGACCCACTGGTTACTGAGGAGAAGATGTTGAAGATTTTTTAAGTTTTCACTATAACCATAAAAGGCAAAATAGCCCCGCCCCCTGGCGGCCATGTTATTTAACCAATCAACATGGCTTGAAGGAATCTGATAGAGGGTTACCCAAGGAACATTTCTACAAAATTATTTGAAAATCGGCCTGACACTTTTGGAGGAGAAGATTTTTTAAGTTTGCACTATAGCCATATACGGCAAAATAGCCCCCCCCCCCTGGCGGCCATGTTTTTCGACCAATCAACATGGCTTGAAGGAATCTGATAGAGGGTCACCCAAGGATCATTTCTACAAAATAATTTGAAAATCGGCCTGACACTTTCGGAGGAGAAGATTTTTTAAGAATTTTGAAGTTTTTTTCATTTCGTTGCCATGGAAACCAGAATTCTGCATGGATCCCAAAAATTTTAAGGAATTCTGGTGAGGCCATTGAGAGGATGCTTTCTGTGAAGTTTCATCCCAGTTGACCCACCGGTTACAGAGGAGAACATGTTGACGGACGACGGACAACGGACGCCGGACATAGGGCGATCACAATAACTCACCCTGAGCACTTCGTGCACAGGTGAGCTAAAAATAGAATGGCTTATTAGAAACCCAGCAACAATATTTATGTGGGTGCCTTACGCAGGTTAACATATACCAATGATATATGATCAGTGTTTTGTGTTTTTTTCAACCCAAATTGGGGCCGACATTCACAATCAAAAGACTACCCTTTTTTTCACAAAAGTAGGTCTATTTCACAAAATAATTTTATCACATTTTACATGTCACTATTTTCACAATTGAAAGGTCACGAAACAGTGAGAAAAACACTGATGATCAAATAAATGCTTCAAAATATTAATCTTTTGGGACAGAGAGAGATCTTCGTCACAGCATTTTGATTGCAATAAAAATGAAATAATGCAAGATAAAAGTAAAGTAATTACTTACGAATATTCTAGAACATTTAATCCACCAGCCAAACAAAAATAAATGCAAACATGGACGATAAATTGCATATAATCGGTGAAAAAACAGCATCCGTGTTGAAAATGGCCGCCATCATGCTTTGAACAGACGCTCGACCTATTTTGTATGACGTCATACCACGCGCGCCATGACGTAACATATTTTAAACATAAATAAGGTCCTATATATAGAGTTCATGTTAAAAAATTACAGACGGTCGATGGGATGCAATATTTTTGATGTATCTGAAGCAGACCTAAAGAGTTTCTCCCTTTCTCACAATATTTAAGTTTGTTAGCTGAAAGTAAAACTTTGAACAAATGTTTCACAGTATAACTAAATGTAATGGTGTATGAATTGTGTTTCTCCTTTTTCTCACAATGTTTTCAAAAGCTGGTTAGCTGAAAGAAAAATTAACAAATAACAACCCCTCTCTTTGATAGTGTTAAATAAACTCGAACTCGAAGTGTTTCACCTTTTCTCACAATGTTTTCAACTGATGTCTGCTACGTACAACTACGTAAAAAGGTGTTTGTTTGAAGAGTCTATTATAAATACACAGAGGTGAAGATATGTCAGTCTTTTGAAGCAATTTAGAAATCTAGTTAATAACATGTCACCCATTGATTTATTTGGACTGTTCCGAATATAAATGCTTTGGAAAATCCATTTCACCTTTACATAAATTCAGGTTGTCTAACATTCACGTGACCTAACCTTCTCAACAAATTGCGTCATAACTTTTCATTCCCTTTGTTTTTAAGATTGAGCCACTTCAAATGAAAACACACCCTATAAATAAATGGGTTACGATCATATTTCATACAGTTTGTTTGTGAGTTTTTCATTTTTGTATGTCAGTTTTTCATCAAGTCATTATTATTCCCCTGTGGAGTTAAAGCTGTTTGTGTGACTAGATGGTAAACATGGATGATCTTGACCAGATTGATATGAATATCGGCTGGTTGCAGAAACCCAAATGTCATTTGTGTATGGCGTGGTTCATTTGTGGAGAAAAAAAATAGGTCAGCTGCACAGTTTCCCCGTAAATTATTTGACCCTTACCCATGTGTAGATGCATTTCTACGCATATGCAGCAAACACATTTTAATAACATAATGACAAAAGGAGAAATTGCTACTTTAATTATGATGTTTTCTTTGATTGACTCGCGATACGATGCCAATGGATTTTAATCATAATGGACCCCTTTTATCGCGCTATACAGGAGTTCCAGCTCCAGTATATATATGTAATTAGCAGTGTATTATAATGTGTAAAGTGACAATTGCACACTTCAGCATGTAACAATTAAATATGTTGGTTATATCATCCTGCAATTTAAGTTAAATCTTAATAAAACAAATCAACTATCATGGCTTTAATATGAATTAAATTGTTTTCATGCAAATTCTGCATGTTGAAATAATTTTTATGCCCCCACGGAATCTCCGATTCGGGGGGCATATAGTTTTTGGCCTGTCTGTTGGTCTGTCTGTTGGTCTGTCTGTCTGTCTGCACAAAAAAAACTTTAACCTTGGCCATTACTTTTGAACCATAACAGGTACGGCTACCATATTTCACATGTGTATTCCTTGTGACATGACCTTTCTGTCAGTACCAACATTTTTGACCTTGCGACCTTGACCTTTGACCTAGAGGTTGCCATTCTCGAAAAAAACTTTAACCTTGGCCATTACTTTTGAACCATAACAGATACGGCTACCATATTTCACATGTGTATTCCTTGTGACATGACCTTTCTGTCAGTACCAACATTTTTGACCTTGCGACCTTGACCTTTGACCTAGATGTTGCCATACTAAAAAAAACCTTTAACCTTGGCCATTTCTTTTGAACCATAACAGGTACGGCTACCATATTTCACATGTGTATTCCTTGTGACATGACCTTTCTGTCAGTACCAACATTTTTGACCTTGCGACCTTGACCTTTGACCTAGATGTTGCCATTCTCGAAAAAAACTTTAACCTTGGCCATTACTTTTGAACCATAACAGATACGGCTACCATATTTCACATGTGTATTCCTTGTGACATGACCTTTCTGTCAGTACCAACATTTTTCACCTTGCGACCTTGACCTTGACCTAGATGTTGCCATTCTCGAAAAAAACTTTAACCTTGGCCATTTCTTTTGAACCATAACAGGTATGGCTACCATATTTCACATGTGTATTCCTTGTGACATGACCTTTCTGTCAGTACCTTGCGACCTTGACCTTGACCTAGATGTTGCCATTCTCGAAAAAAACTTTAACCTTGGCCATTACTTTTGAACCATAACAGGTATGGCTATCATATTTCACATGTCAGTACCAACATTTTTGACCTTGCGACCTTGACCTTTGACCTAGATGTTGCCATTCTCGAAAAAAACTTTAACCTTGGCCATTACTTTTGAACCATAACAGATACGGCTACCATATTTCACATGTGTATTCCTTGTGACATGACCTTTCTGTCAGTACCAACATTTTTGACCTTGCGACCTTTACCTTTGACCTAGATGTTGCCATTCTCAATTTTTTTTTTAACCTTCCCCACTACTTTTGAACAATAACAGGTAATGCTACCATATTTCACATGTGTATACCTTGCGACCTTGACCTTTGACCTAGATGTTGCCATTGGGGGGCATCAGTGTTTCACAAACACATCTTGTTTGTTTGTTAAATTGGGGTTTACGCCATTTTCAACATTATTAGCTCATCTAAGCACGAAGTGCAAGGTGAGCTTTTGTGATCATCCGGCGTCGTCGTCTGTTAACAATTTCCTACAAATGACTTCTCCTACTAAACCAATAGACAGATTTCAAAATAACTTCACAGGAATGGTCCTTAGGTGGTCCTCTTTCAAAGTTGTTCAAAGAATTTAATTCCAAGTAGAACTTTGGTTGCTGCGGCATCAGAAAAGGGGAAAATTGCCAAATCTTAAAAAATCTTCTTGTCCAAAAGTACTGGCCCGATTTGAAAATTATTTTGCACAAATGTTCATTGGGGTACCCTCTACCAAGATTGTTCAAATATTTCCGATCCGTTGAAAATACATGGCCGCCAGGGGCGGAGCTTATTGTCCTAATTATGTGCATTGTTAAAACTTTAAAAATCTTCTTGTCCAAAAGTACTGGCCCGATTTGAAAATTATTTTGCACAAATGTTCCTTGGGGCACCCTTTACCAAGATTGTTCAAATATTTCCAATCCGTTGAAAAACATGGCCGCCAGGGGGCGGAGCTTGATTTCCTTATACGTGCATTGTTAAAACAATCATCATGTCCTCTTGTATTTACTTTTAAATTTTCTCCAGTCCATAAAAATACCTCAAATTAGTATCACATGCTTTCACTTAAATAATAATTATTGAATTTCAGTCACTGAAATATAATTGAATTTTAATCATTGAAATATTATTGAAATTTCAGTCACTGAAATATTATTGAAATTTCAGTCACTGAAATATTATTGAAATTTCAGTGAAAAAAAAAATGATATGATGGACCAAATTTCAGTGAGATTTCAGTGATATCTCAGTAAAATTTCAGTGAAATTTGGTGATTTTGTTGAATTTCAGTGAAATTCCGGGATTTCAGTGAAATTTCACTGCTTTTCAGTGAAATTTCAGTGAAATTTCAATGACATTTTCATTGGGGTTGTATAAGGGAAAGGGTTTAGTCAACTGGTTAACCATTTCTTTCATGTACACAATTTCTGACACCTCTGCAGAAAACTAAATTTTAAAAAATGGTGGAGAAGGATAAATTACTCATTGATGTATGTGGGAAAGGGTAAAAAGTACATGTCTAATTTATTCTCTTTACACACAACATTTATGCAGGTAATAATAATATATATCTCTGTATATAAACTTGATTGGGGAACAAAATTAACTATTTCCAGTTCCAGTTGACTTGCTGGTTGTAATGTGTATTGATTGTTCGGTTATTACTTTTATGAATAAAAAACAGAGTCATTGAAGTAAGAAAGCTCCAGTTTTTGACTTTCAAAAGAATTCTTTCATGATTAACCCTTTCCTATAAATCTACTGCTGACAAATTTGAAAAACTGAACAGGTAGTCAAAAATATGGAAAAATCTTTATAAATGAAAGAAGAATTATTAAACAAGAGATGTTTGTCAAACATTATGCCCACCTAGGCGCCATGTTGTCAAGAATATTTGAACGATTTTTGACACGATGACCTCAAAATCAATAGAGGTCATCTACTTGTCACCATCAGCCTCCATGTCAAGTTGTAAGGCCATGGGTGCAGGCAATGTCGAGTTATCACTCTGACAAGCTTTTTGTTGACCTTGACCTTTGACCCGATGACCTCAAAATAAAAAGGGGTCATCTACCTCCAAGTCAACTTTGAGGACTAAAGCTCCAGGCCTCCATGTTAAGTTTTAGGGTGATGGGTGCAGGCAATGTCGAGTTATCACTCGGACGAAATTTCGCGTTCAAAGTCAGTGACCTTGACATTTGAACTGATGACCTTACAATCAATAGGGGTTATCCACTGGGCACCCCCAGCCCCCCATATCAAGTTTGAGAGTCATGGGTGCAGGCAATGTCGAGCTATATCTCGGACAAGCTTTCCGCGTTTAAATTCACTGTGAACTTGACCTTTGACCTCAAAATCATTAGGGTTTGTCTACTAGTCATCCCCAACCTCCAAGTCAAGTTTGAGGACCAAAGGTCCAGGCATTGTTGAGTTATCACTCGGACAAGCTTTGGTCTACCGACTGACCACTGGACCGACCGACATGTGAAAAGCAATAAACCCCTCTTCTTCGAAAGAATGAATGAATGTATATTGTTTTATGGCGCATCGACAGCTAAGGTCATTTAGCGCGCAATTAAATTTAATTATTCATGTTCCCTGGGTAAACTAACCAGTACTAGGCTAGAAAATGTGCCTTGCCCAAGGGCACTCCAACATGACTGTAGTGCCGCGACTGGGGATCGAACCCGGGACACCCGGTTTCGAAATCGCCAACGCTAACCACTCGACCACAGCGGATTCCTCCCCTCTTCTTCGAAGGGGTCATAATAAAGTCGAAAACTTTGTGGCAAAAGGAGAATTATTGCTCATTATGAGCTATTTCTAATTTTGCCTTAAGGTTTTCAAAAAACCTCTGCTGCAAGGTGTCATAAAGTGTCTTTGCGAGGGAAAGGGTTAAATTGCATACAAACTGTAGATTTTGTACTAAACCTTCTATTGAGATGTACCTGAGCTGATAGAGAATTGACCATTTTTGTTTAATCCTCTCCAATATGCAGATACTTTTTTATGTATCAGCAGCAGATGACTTTTGAAAGCACTGTGGCAAATTGAGCAGTTAATCATTAAGACCAAGTTCTCATTTCGTCACATTGTTTTCAACTATATTCAATGATTAAAGTTTAATTTATGGAGATTTTCCATTCTTTTTTCCTGAAAGTAGTCTGTTGTAGATTTGTTGCATTAGTAGTTAATGAGTGTACAATGACAATTTCTAAAACTTGCCTAACTTGACTCACAGCATTTTTTCCTCTTTCACAGTGCTTTCAAAAGTAAATTGCTGTTTTGTAAACTGTCAACCAGTATTTTTATTCTGATTTAGATAGTAGTTTATATTTCTTATAAATGATCTTGATTTCTCTCATCAAGTAAATTTATTGATTGCTGGGGTTTAAAGCTGTTTTCAACAATTTTTCAGTCATATCACAGCAGCCAGTTCACCTACTCATGTATTTCCTTGCTTTCTTGCACAAGTACTCCACACAGTCTTTCCAAGCAATCAGCTGCTTTTCCACATAGACTTTTAGCCCTTTGGTGGAAGACAAATGATGCTTGTCGCATTGACTTCAGAGAGAATGTTGGACAAGCTGTGTTCAAACTCATAACTGCTGGATTGACAGCCTGCAAAGCCAAAGACTGATCTACCAGGTGGCTCGGCTCTTTCATCATATAATACGAAAAACTATGTATAGTTAAAGTCAATAAAAAATATGTATCTATCTATCTATATAACACATCCTCATTACAGAGGTATTTTCTTGGACTACATGCTTTTTATTTGTATTTGGCATGTACATATTGCTTAAATATAAATATCTTTTAACAAAAGCAGGGCGGAGATCTTATTTTTAATTCAAGCAATTGCCTGTACCAATTGCAGTTAACACATCAGTGTGAAAAGATAGTTACAGGCCCCTTTATCAGGAAGTGATAAACAATAGTACTTAACCCTTTCTCACTGCAGCAGAAGATATTTGAAATGCATTGTGGCAAAAGAACAAATTGCTCATAATGAGCAAATACTCCTTTTTGCCACAATGTTTTCTGCTCATAATTGGAATATTAATATTTCTAGCTAACAATAAACATCATGGCAGCCTGCTATGTCAGTCCGGAGAAAATAAAAGCTGATAGTTGGGCTTATCATCCTCAGGTAAACAAGAGGTCAGGGATTGTAGGCTGGCTAGGTTTTTGACACAGCTTACTTGTATCTTTAACACTACCCACATACAACTGCTCTGCAGCAGATGAATTCGAAAACATCTAGGTAAAATGATGTACTTTCTCTATAAATGAAAGTACACTCATCATGAGCAAATTCTCCTTTTGCCACAATGATTTTTAAAGTCTTCTGCTAAAGATGCATCAAATAAATGTACTGCAAGTGAGAAACGGGAGTAAGGGATAACATAGTATATACCACCATTACAATATTTAGTGGATTCAGGTAAAATGAGGAGAAAGTGACACTGCACATTTATTTTCCAGAAATGTCAAGGAAAAATACAATACTCAACCTCTGCTTAACCCCTTACCTATTCTTAGGAATGTCTAGATTGAACAGACCTGAGTAAACAAATAAACCATTCAGGAAAGTAGACGAAAAATATACATGTACCAAGTTGAAAACATATTTAATAGGAATCAAAGTACTGAAAGTACTGGTAACGAACTATTTTGAACATGTATTGTAAAATCTAATTTATGAATGCAATTGATCATGCTATTGCACAATTTAGTCTATTTTATTATTATTAATATTTTTGTCCAGAGATTTTTTTTATCAGTTGACAGTTTTAGTAAATGTAGCATTTCAACGGCGATGCGAGCGTTTAACATGCACACTAACTCTTTCACTGAGCTCTGCGTAAAGTCTGTCAAAACACCCATGGCATATTTGTGAGATTTACATTGTTAGTTCGATTTGTTTTCGTCACCAGGGGCGGATCCAGGATTTCGGCTTATATTATAACTATGTTTCATGTGAGTGAATTAATTATTATTAACAGTTCCAATTGGGACTCGAACTCGCGTCCATAAATAGTTCATGATTAGTAGTTCTACACGCTATCCATTACACCACGGTACTTTGATACAACGTATGAGCGTTACTTTCGTATATATATTAAGCTAACTGAATGCGCGCGTATCATGTAAACCATAATCTATAATTAGAAAGTCCATTTGATCATGTTGGAAAAAGGATAAACAACGGCGATGCGAGCGTTTAAAATGCACACTGACTATTTCACTGAGCTCTGCGTAGTGGCATATTTGTGAGATTAACATTGTTCTATACAGCGATGCGAGCATTTAAAATGCACACTGACTATTTCACTGAGCTCTGCGTAGTGGCATATTTGTGAGATTAACATTGTTCTATACAGCGTGGGGTCGACTTCTAGTGAATGGGCATACGACTAAAATTCATACTCGTGCCTTATACGTACCTGCCGACAAATGAAATATATATGCGCGTACTGTTAATTTGATATTTTCTAGAAAATTGATTATCTATGATGATTCGATAGTATAATTAAGACTTCACTGTATTGAAATAACAGGTAGAAGTCATTTTAATATCGAAAAAATACTAGGACTATTTAGGTGCAGCGAATGTGTATTCTAAGCGGAAGTGTAGTTTAACCGTGACTTCCGGAAACAAACACGATCGCGTTAACTGTATTTTTTTTTGAGAAAAAATAATTCGTTAAAAATGAGTAAAATTTAATGCTCTTTTGAGAATATCCCCCTTTTCCACGATATATTCAAACATCATCTGAGTCAGGAAAAGGATATAAAATGTATCCTGCTTTGTCAAACCGTGAATGAATATACTCAAAGCAATAAAACAAAGAAGACAGCGAAAACAAACAAGTGTTTAGTAGGTGTAGGTTGGTTTGAATTTCATGTAACAAAAATACCTTTCCATTCCCTAGGGCAATTCTAATGTCTAGGTAAATACAGACAAGTCTGTTATATCTGCAGCATATAAAGGACAAATTGCTCATAATAAGCAATTTCTCTTTTTGCCACAATGTTTTCAACTCCATTCTTATATTATACTATCATTCATAATCACATTTCAGTTGTCTCACCAGCAGTGGATTCGGTCTATATAATATATGTTTTCAAAAAGCTGTCTGCTGCAGAGGCGTCTGAAAGCGTCTATATGAGGGAAAGGGTAATAAGGATTAACCCTTTTCCACATACAACAAGTCTGCCGCAGATATCATCTGGGCAAAAATATGGACTTTAATTTAACGTTTAAATATTGAATAGAAATTTTGCAAAAAGAACAGCAATTTCTTCATTTGTCACAATGTATTCAAAAAGTCCCAAAGACTTTTAAATATTCTCATACTTGGTAGGATTGTAGAGATAGCATTTACCACTGATGGACCAGTGTCAGGATAACTTAACAAAAATACTGGTTATATATACGCAGGAAATGCTGTGATAAAGCTGCAAGGTTTGAAAGCGGCAAAACACACCATTCAAACAAAACAAAGGCACATCTTTATCTAGTTATTTAACATCAGAACAAAATGTACAGGATTTTTAGCTACTAATATTTCATCTGAGTTAAGGGTAAAGGTGTGGACTTTAAAACATTGATTAGTGTGGGGGCGGCTGAACAAAACTTACAACTGTGTTACTTAACCCTTTACCATTTCCCAGCAGCTGTCTTATTGAAAACATCTAGGTTAGAATCATGAAAATTGCTATAACTGAAAGTGAATTTTTTACTAAAGAATTAAACAAAGGGGCAAAAGAAGGAGTTATTGCTATTCATCGGCAGTTCCTATTTTAATGACAATGTTTCCAAAAGTTGCCTGATGCAGATTTATCAAAATAAGTCTGCATGTGAACTGTACTTTATTAGCATGTCGAGCTAAAGTGACAGCATAATTTCAGAAATTTTAAATATAACCACCAGTCTTTTACGGAAGCCTGATACATGACAGCGTGGCCTGCCAATAACCAATAATCATAGCTTGACAGACAGCCAATTGAGCCGTAATCCCAAAAGGTTTCAACCTGCATTTACATACAGAAAACACAAACAGCTCACAGATGAGTTGAATTTAGCTCACGGTTTTTATAGAAACTGCTCATAATGAGCAATTTCTCCTTCTGCCGCGATGTTTTCAACTTTGTTCAGTATTTATACTATCATAATTTATAGAAATTTTCAATAGATTTGCCTATTTGAAAAACTGTTCAAAGTTGTCTGTTGCCAGTTTGTGTGAAATGGGAAAGCGTTAAAACACAACCTTAACCCTTAAGCAGCATTAAAAAAAAATATTATTTGAGAATGATGTTTAACCCTTTCACTCATATAGACGCTTTCTGACGCCTCTGCAGCAGACAGTTTTTTGAAAACATAGTGACAAAAGAAGAAATTGCACAAAACATGCAATTTCTCCTTTTGCCACAATGTTTTCCACTTTTTGTCATAGGTTATCCATTCAATTATGGAGAATTTCCATCTTTTGACAAAATACGTTCAAAGTCATCTGCTGCAGAATTGTCGTATGAGGGAAAGGGTTAAAATACTGATGAGAATGTACATTTCAGGGTTCATGATTCAAAGATTATCTATTATAGACTACAGTGAACTCGACAGTTCCGGGTCAGTAACCAAATTAACGAATCCTGTCTCTTTGAAAGGAAAGTTGAGAGAAAAAAAACTACATAAAATGTTAAACAAATACTTCCTCCCCACGATGATATAATTCAACAATTATATACATTTGTTAAAATGTTTCTTTAGTGTCTGCAATTGCAAGCTGTAAATTTGACAGTTTCAGGTCGAAATTGCCATTTCCGGGTCACGTGACAAATGTTTATTTCTGTTATCAGGGGTTACCTCAAACAGCTGTTTTTTAATAACAAGATATTCATTTAACATTTTTATAAAAATAATATAAAAAAAAAAGAACTAAAATATATCACTTGCAATTACCTATTGCATAAAAAACAGAACAGTGATGGGGCCAAATTTACTGTACACACTTTCATGCACGAAAACTGATGCATTTTTCAACCAACTAAAAAGTCATATTTGACAAAAAATGTAAATTTTAATAACACATTTTTAACATTGATTTATCACCATAAGCTTTAAATTATTCTTAAAAAGTTACCAAAATAGTTTTAGTAATAAATTGATAATTTTGAGAAATTCCTTTTGGCTGACCCGAAAGTGTCGTATGTGATCTAGGTCAAATTATCCGCTAGTTTGGCATAAACAACTTCTACAAGTCAATAAAAAATATAAATCTTGCTCAGTAGTAAATAACCTACACATGTATGTGTATTACTGTATAACTGTATTACTAAAAATTATAGCTACAATCAGCAATTTACGCTGTGACAGGTAAATAAAAAACATTGAGATTTTGCTTTCGAGGGAATCGATGCAGTCAAGCGTTTCGAGATTACGACATCCGTTCTTGAAATGACAACGTCCTAAATCGAAGTGAAACTAGCCAAGCTAATGGGAAATATGACTTGATAATCAAATTGTCAAAATACTGTATCATTCTCGAATACTAAACATTTTTTTCCAAATGTGACCCTGAATTGTCGATGACCCGGAACTGTCGAGTTCACTGTATCTATGAATATACATAAAGAAAACTGAAATTCATTCTTGGCTATGTAATGTTGGAGATCCTTGAAGCAAATGATGCATGACTCAAGACATCTAGTTACTCATAAAAGTAAATGTGTAATATGTCTGACATAGTGATATATCACACAGGTGTATAAAGCATGAATAATTATCCAATTTTTGTTTATAAAACTGGATTTTGCATACCTGCATCAGCTAACGAATGAAAACATTGTGTAGAAAGGGATATTTCTGCTTTTCCCTCATCATATACCTTCTTGAAACAAACCAAATAAATCTAGGAATAGCAACCACAGAAAAAGGGGAAATTATGTTTTTGAATAATGTGTCAAATGTAAATAAATGTTTGAACCCTTCACCACATACAACAAATCTGCTGCAGCAGATGACTTTCGAAACATCTAGGGCTAAGGCAAAATTATTGAAAATCTTTATAAATGATAAGTTTCATAATCAGAGTTGGAAAAAAAAAATGTGAAATTGCTAATTATGAGCAAATCTCCTCTTGTCACAATGTTTGCAAGTCTGATTGAGTTGTCTGCTGAAAATGCTTTAAAATGCATGCCATCTATGTAAGTCACTAAGTGTCTGGGACTTACCCCTTTCCTTCATACGACAATTCTGCAGCAGACGACTTTGAACATATTTTGATCAAAAATGGAAAATCTCTATAATTGAATGGATATATATATATAACCTATGGCTAAAAGTGGAAAACATTGTGGCAAAAGGAGAAATTGCTCTTTTTAAGCAATTTATTCTTTTGTCACTATGTTTTCAAAAAGCCATCTGCTGCAGAGGCGTCAGAAAGCGTCTTTACGAGGGAAAGGGTTAATAAGTTCTGAGGAATTGAATGGTTTATTTTGAAGCAGTGAACAACACATCATGTGAATGGAGAAATTGCTCATATCAGGCAATTTCCCCTTTTCCAACAACGTTTTCAATAGTCATTTACTGCAACGGCATCGAATGTCATACAGTACTATAGGTATTGAAGCATGGTTAATGAAGTGTGACCATAGCAAACGGTTAACACTCCAGACTTTCTAACCTGTAAGCTATATAACTTTAAGTGAAAGTTGTTTACATGCAGATGTGTATACGAAGTATAAATAATTAAAAAAAACCTACCTCGTTCCATTTGGGGTTCAAATCGGACTTTTTAACCGATGTTTTTTTCGACTGGCCTGCAAATTAAAAAAAAATAAGACTGATTGAACTTATTAAAAAAGACCGACAGAAAAAAATGTACTTTATTGACAACTTTGCAGCTAAAACACGAAACAATTCAAGTATAAAGTCATCCCCGGAGTTTTACTTACCTTGATACGTTAGGCATGTTATTGGATCACTTTCGCCAAAATTTTCCAAGTTAGGAACATTTGTCGCCTCAATGACGTCCACTTTCAACGACATGGTTATCCCACTAATTGATCAAGTAAACAATATATCACAATCAAAACATATTTAATTGAAAACGCGTATCCCGGCTAAATGTGTTCACATCCACACACAACCAACAGTGGCACACCCCAAAATAAATCGTCTGTACACAATCCCGTTATTACACACCGAATGAATTATGGGTAATAACACAGGTGAGTCAAGGAAGGTAACTCGATTTAATTAAGTTACGATTATTTTAGTAATAGTCTCCCTTTCTCATTTCTACCTGGATAGAGAAGGTCATGATTGTATTATAGGTGAAAACCTAAAGTCATTCTATCAAGAAATCATTGCATTCTTAATTAACATTCATATTTTGGTGCACTTTTCTTCCTTTGCCACGATGTTTTCAACTCTATTCAATATTTATACTTCCATTTATTAAAACCATCCACATTTTTTGAAAGGAAGTTTGCAAAGTCCTCTGCTGTTGATGTTTTTGTATGTGGGGAAGAGTTAAAAAATAAAATAAATTTTACAAGCAAAATAATTTTATCATTATTTCATAATAAGAAAATCGGATACAAAAAGTCAGAAGAACTAATTGGGTCCATGTTCCTGAATGTATCACAAGCAAAATTGCAGTAAGTCGTCTGCTGCGGATTTGTTCTATGTTGAAAGTAGGGGTTAAAAGAAAATATAATGGAATGTCCTCCCCCATCTTGGATGAAAAAAATCATAATGAGGTATCTAGATAATCTAGTTAGAACTACAAACAGACACAAAATAATCACTTATTAACAGGACATCAACAATTCATCAGAAAGCTGCCTGATATACCACCATCGGTGATTCTAATCGAACTGATATAAAGATTTTGTTGAAGTTGATATATATACCTATTTGATTCTAGACAAAAACAAGCTGAAACATGTCTTGTGGTTTTGAGGTAGCGAATTACGAAATTTACGCAGCAATTCAATTTGATGGTACAGCAATTCAATTTGATGGTACAGCAATTCAAGCTTTTAGTTGGTGCTTTCAATAGACAAACAGGATTATTTTAACAATGCGATGGAAAATGGAGAATTGATAACCATGAACAATTTCTGCTTTTCCCATAGTGTTTTCAGAAATTACGAGGACAAAACAAAATCGGATTCAATCAGAGAAAGAAAGGGTTAACACTGTATAATTATTGATAAAAGCTAGAAAGCATTGACAAAAGAAGAAATTGATCAAATTGAGCAATTTCTCCTTTTATCACAATATTTACAAAAGACATTTATTGCAGAGATGTCAGAAAGTTTGTATATGTGGTAACAGGTTAATAGGGAAAAGGAAAAACCTTAAGGTCATTATCTTTTTTGAAGTGACTAGTGAATGGGCATATGATCATTCAGAAAGTGAATCAATAGATGATTTCAAAATTATTTATAATTGTCATCTATTGTCATCTTAATCACACTACTTTCATTTTCTTCATTATTGTACTCCTACTCAATTTCATTTCTCACTCACACAAAGTTTAATCATTCATATTGTCATCTTCATCCTCACTACTTTCATTTCTTCATTATTGTCCCCCAAAAAAGTTGAATCTGTTTCCAAATGCAGCAATGTTTTGGTGCATTTATAGCAGAATTATTTTTAACCCTTTCCCTCATACGACAATTCTTTAGCAGACGACTTTGAACATATTTTGTCAAAAAATGGAAAATCTCTATAATTGAATGGATAACCTATGACTAAAAGTGGAAAACATTGTGGCAAAAGGAGAAATTGCTTGTTTTGAGCAATTTCTTCTTTTGTCACTATGTTTTCAAAAAGCCGTCTGCTGCAGAGGCGTCAGAAAGCATCTATATGAGGAAAAGGGTTAAACATCATTCTCAAATACTTTCTTTTTTTTAATGCCGCTTTCATCAATTATTCAGTTACATCACTGTGTTTTCTGGGTAAGTTACCAGTACTACTGGTCAATTTATCCTGATGCCAGCCAGTCAGTCGTTATGCTAACCCGCAACACTGAGGTGCAAAGGAGGGCAGCCATTACTACAATTTGGAGAGCCTCTAGTGTTCAATTTAACCCATTGACCTAGCTTTAGACCTAACTTACCCCTGAGTTTCCAACATGAACTAGGCTTGATGGAAATGAATGTTCTCAAAGGTTTCTAAAGTCTAGGTGTTCATCTAGTAATTAAGATAAATCATTGATTTAAGGGAAATAACAAGTTATGAACTAAATTATATTTGAAAATGAATTTCCCTTTCCATGTAATTAAAAAGATATCCAGTAAATAAACAATTTAAGTTCAATTAGACATAACTCAGGTTGTCTTGAGGCAATTTGAGTGAAACTTGTCATTTGACCTTTCCTTGTGGTTACCATTTCCAAATAGTTTTTAATCAAAACCATCCAAGCATGCCTTATATACGACTCTGGACAGAATGACTGACAAGCCCAAATAAATACCCCATCCATTGTTGGTGGGGGATCAAAATAATGTTGTGTTGAGTACTGGTGAAGTACTGGTCAATTTCTAGCTCAGCTGACATTTCTTCTTACAGTATAAAACAAATGAAACTACATATTCATCGAGTTCGGAGTCAAAATTGCTCATTCAGGGCTTTGAGTTCATGATCCTTCTCCTCTGATTTTTACCAGAATCATTTGTCTTTCACCAAGGGACTAAAAGTTATCCAGTTGCCTTAGGATATTGTGTGGAGTATCTGTATGTTTCATTTTTTATTAGGATTGTTGGCCATTTTCAACAGTATTTCAGTTATATCACGACAATAGATCACTTATTCATGATCCCTGAGGGAAATATCAGCACTAGGCTAGGAAATGTGCCTTGTCAAAGTTTTCTCCTCCATGACATCAGCAAGAAGGGAATCAAACCTAGGTAAGAGATTCCCCCCCCCCCCCCCCCAAAAAAAAATGCAACTATTCTGTCTGTTATTAAATTGCAGGTTGTTGTTGGATACTGAAAACAACTTATTATCAAAGCAAGAAAACAAACTCACTAATATTCATGATTATTTTAATTTTCATTTTGTGTTGTCACATCAGTTCAAAAGTAACAAGTGTTTTTTTCACAATCAACAACAACAAACACAGGCATGAGTTAATACAATTAACAACAAAATGTAAAAGTGCATGATTCTATCCACATGAGTAAGATACATACATGTACAAGTGTAAGATTTCCTTATTGCCATGTCACATAAAAAACCGTCTTCAGAGAATTTGAAATCAACCCTTTCCCACATACAACAATTCTGCAGCAGATGACTTTGATAGCATCTAGAAAACCATATGGAAAATCTATTTGAATAAAAGTACAATTATTAAACAGAATTTACCACAACATTTTCAAAGGTCGTCTGCTGCAAATTTTCAAGTAGCTGGAAAGGGTTTATGACAATTACCGTCCTATTGCATACTTGTATAGTCTTTAGACAAAACCATTCTCAAGATGCTTACAGGGTACTTTTACGACTAGATGGCAAACAGAGAAGATCCTGATCCTACAGTGAGAGGTGCACAATGATATGAATCTTCACTGGTTGCAATGTTCTGAGAGTTGGTTTTTGTGAGACTTGGCTGAATTACTAATTAGACTGCTTTTTAAGAATACCGGTCAGGATGCTTTATAAACAGCTTCGATCAAGATTTAAAGGGCTGGAATTCTTTATAAACAGCTTAGATCCAGATTTAAAGGGTTGGAATTCTTTATAAACAGCTTAGATCCAGACTAAAACATTGCTTTAAATGTTTGAAATGTCAAGTCAGATAGATAGTTTAAAAGAAAATGGCTAATTCTCAAAGAGCAGCCAAATTTTTGAATGTATTTTGTACAATGATTGTATTATATCAAATGTAAAACAGCAAAGTATAGAGACCAGTGACAAAAAGAAATTATGCTTTATCAAAAACGGTAGCAGATAATGCCAAATGTATCCAAATGGCAATCAGGGTATAATACTGTTAATAAAATGCTTCATAAAACTATAGAAAATTAGCACAATATAACTACTGCTTGATACAAAGACAGTTTTAAAAATGGCCATTTTTGGTCAAGAAATGGACAAAATATTATCATCATTGATAATACACAATTATTAAAACCCATTGTCATCAAACAAACAAAACACTGTGTGCTTGAACATTGAAAAACCTTGTTTCAAATTAACCAGATTCTACATGTATTTCAATTAACATTTTCAAGACTCTAAGATTTGTCTGAAATCATGTAAAAAAGATCAATGTATCACAAATACCGTAAAACAGAATCACAATAGGAATGCATATTATGAAAATGAATATATTAATTTATCACAGACACAACTTTGAGACAGAAATGAACATGTAAAACAACTTTTGGCCTATCTATATTCCTTATTGTGTAGCAACAAAAAATGCCATATTTTATAAAACTGTTCATCAGCAGTTCAGATTGCTGACAAAAGTTGGAGATGCTCACATTAAGGCATAAACTGACCCACCGTAGGCTTGCACTCACTTAACCCTTTCCCTCATATAGACACTTTCTGACGCCTCTGCAGCAGACAGCTTTGTGAAAATGTCCGTATTAGGGAATGGGGTAAATGAACTACTGTTTGAAGGAAAAGCATGACAAACAGATGACTGATAATTTCAGATGTGAACCCTGTATCTCTCCCTGACAAGGCAGGAAACACTAAAACAGACAAAATCTCTCAAATTTAATTTGAAGTTTCAATGAATAATCTTCACTACAACCCCCTTCCCACATATAGATGCTTTCAGATGCTTCTACAGCAGACGACATGATGAGCAATTTCACGTCATTAATGGAGATTTTTCACATTTTTGATAAGATGTTTTCAAAGTCGTCTTCTACAGATTTGTTGTATGCGGGAAAGGGTTAAATAAATATCTATCTATTTACCCATTTATTGAATGGAAACACTAACTTAATCTCTTGTTTTTCTACTGTTTTAGCACATTATAATAGCTTAACAAAAGCAAGCCATTTATCTAGGGATATAATTCTTCTTTACATTATGGTCAGTATCTTCCCTATCTATCTATTTACCCATTTATTGAATGGAAACACTAACTTAATCTCTTGTTTTTCTACTGTTTTGGCACATTATAATAGCTTAACAAAAGCAAGCCATTTATCTAGGGATATAATTCTTCTTTACATAATGGTCAGTATCTTCCCATCTTCAATAAACATGTTTGAAACATTGTGGTAAAAGGAGAAATTGCTCATGATGAGTGATGTCTCCTTTGAGTCCTTTTACCACAATGTTTCAACTCTTTTCAATAAATATACAGTACATACTTTAATTTATAGAATTTCTTTGATTTGATGTTTTCAAAGTCCTCTGTTGCAGATTTGTTGAACGATCAAAAAGGTATATACATATAACTGTTAATTCTAGCATCAGCTCCAATCTGTCCTTTCTATAAATGTAATTAACCCTTTCCCACCTATAGATGCATTTTGACGCATCTGCAGCAGACGACTTTTGAAAACAACGTGACTAAAAGAGAAATTGCTCAAAACTAGCAATTTCTCCTTTTGCCACAATGTTTTCAACTCTTTTCAGTAATAATACCTACAATTATAGGTATTTTCATACTTTCGAGAACTCTTTCAAAGTCGTCTGCTGCAGATTGCTGTATGTGGGAGGGAGTTAAATATCATTGAAGTATTGACTATAATCTGTTTTGGAGAAACATTTTCATGGTTTTAATGTTTTTCCTAACTGAATTAAATTTGTCTTAAAATTAAACTTTAATCTAACAAAGGCATACTATATATTTGGCTATAAGAACCTTAAACAAGAGGGCCATGATGGCCCTTGAATCGCTCACCTGATTTTTTTTTTTTTTCACTTTAGCTATATAAGCCTCACCCCCTGGCAGCCATAGTTTCCGACCAATCAACTTGGCTTGAAGGAATCTGATAGAGGGTCACCCTAGGAACATTTCTACAAAATTATTTGAAAATCGGCCAGATACTTTTGGAGGAGAAGATTTTTTAAGTTTTCACTATAGCCATATAATCTAAAATAGCCCTGCCTACTGGCGGCCATGTTTTTTGACCAATCAACATGGCTTGAAGGAATCTGAAAGTGGGTCATCCAAGGAATATTTCTACAAAATTATTTGAAAATCGGCCGACACTTTTGGAGAAGAAGATTTTTTAAGTTTGCACTATAGCCATATAAGGCAAAATAGCCCCGCCCCCCCCTGGCGGCCATGTTTTTCGACCAATCAACATGGCTTGAAGGAATCTGATAGAGGGTCACCCAAGGAACATTTCTACAAAATCATTTGAAAATCAGCCTGACACTTTCGTCGGAGAAGATTTTTTAAGTTTTCACTATAGCCATATAAGGCAAAATAGCCCCGCCCCCCTGGCGGCCGTGTTTTTTGACCAATCAACATGGCTTGAAGGAATCTGGTAGAGGGTCATTCAAGGAACATTTCTACAAAATTATTTGAAAATCTGCCAACCAGTTTGGGAGAAGAAGAATTTTGAAGTTTTTTTCGTTTCGTTGCCATGGAAACCAGAATTCTGCATGGATCCCTAAAATTTGAAGGAATTCTGTTGAGGTCATTAAGAGGATGCTTTCTGTGAAGTTTCATCCCAATTGACCCACTGGTTACTGAGGAGAAGAGGTTGAAGATTTTTTAAGTTTTCACTTTGGCCATATAAGGCAAAATAGCCCCCGCCCCCTGGCGGCCATGTTTTTCGACCAATCAACATTGCTTGAAGGAATCTGATAGAGGGTCACCCAAGGAACATTTCTACAAAATTATTTGAAAATCGGCCTGACACTTATGGAGGAGAAGATTTTTTAAGTTTTCATTATAGCCATAAAAGGCAAAATAGCCCCGCCCCCTGGCGGCCATGTTTTTTGACCAATCAACATGGCTTGAAGGAATTTGATAGAGGATCACCCAAGGAACATTTCTACAAAATTATTTGAAAATCGGCCTGACACTTTTGGAGGAGAAGATTTTTTAAGTTTGCACTATAGACATATCAGGCAAAATAGCCCCGCCCCCCCTGGCGGCCATGTTTTTCGACCAATCAACATGGCTTGAAGGAATCTGATAGAGGGTCACCCAAGGAACATTTCTACAAAATTATTTGAAAATCGGCCTTACACTTTCGGAGGAGAAGATTTTTTAAGTTTTCACTATAGCCATATAAGGCAAAATAGCCCCGCCCCCCCTGGCGGCCATGTTTTTTGACCAATCAACACGGCTTGAAGGAATCTGGTAGAGGGTCATCCAAGGAACATTTCTACAAAATTATTCGAAAATCTGCCAACCAATTTGGGAGAAGAAGAATTTTGAAGTTTTTTCGGTTTCGTTGCCATGGAAACCAGAATTTTGCATGGATCCCAAAAATTTGAAGGAATTCTGTTGAGGTCATTGAGAGGATGCTTTCTGTGAAGTTTCATCCAAATTGACCCACTGGTTACTGAGGAGAAGAAGTTGACGCACGACGGACGCCGGACAAAAGGAAATTATTTGAATATCGGCCTTACACTTTCGGAGGAGAAGATTTTTTAAGTTTTCACTATAGCCATATAAGGCAAAATAGCCCCGCCCCCCCTGGCGGCCATGTTTTTCGACCAATCAACACGGCTTGAAGGAATCTGATAGAGGGTCATCCAAGGAACATTTCTACAAAATTATTCGAAAATCTGCCAACCAATTTGGGAGAAGAAGAATTTTGAAGTTTTTTCGGTTTCGTTGCCATGGAAACCAGAATTTTGCATGGATCCCAAAAATTTGAAGGAATTCTGTTGAGGTCATTGAGAGGATGCTTTCTGTGAAGTTTCATCCAAATTGACCCACTGGTTACTGAGGAGAAGAAGTTGACGCACGACGCACGACGGACGACGGACGCCGGACAAAAGGCGATCACAATAACTCACCTTGAGCAAAGCTCAGGTGAGCTAAAAATTAAACCCTTCCTTTGTTGCATCTGCAGCAGACGACTTTTGAAAACACCATTGCAAAAGGAAAAATTGTTCATAATGAGCAATTTCTCCCTTTCCACAATTGTCAATAATTTCATTGATTTTCCTTTTTTTTCCTGAATGTTTTCAAAGTTCTAAGCTGTAGATTTGTTGTATGCAGGAAAGGATTAAATCCATTCAGGAAACAAGATGCTCTTATATCCATCTTGGCCAAGTAATGTTTTTAAAGTATCATATCATATAGCAATTCTAGTAATTTATGTCAATACAACAAAGTTCAGCACTGGACAACTTTTAGTAGAGCTAGAACATTACTACTCTTCAAAATTAGAGAACAATTATTGAGAACAGTTGATTAATAATACAAACCCATGTGACAAAATGTATCATGAACAGCATGCATAATTATCAATTGTAGGTTTTAAAAGTTTCCCACATACAAAAAGTCTGCAGCAGAAAACATTATAGCGAATGAAGAAGTTTCTCATAAATAGCTATATTTCTCCTTTTGCCACAGTGTTTTTAAAAGTTGTCTGCATCTGGGAAAGGGTTATAAGTCATTACAAGATCCTTTCCCTTATATAGACAATGTTTCCTACTTTCTGCTGCAGATCACGTTAGTAAAATTGATTGATTGAGGTTGAACACCGTTTTCAACAATTTTTCAGTCATATCACGGCTGCCAGTTCACCTACTCATATGTTTCCCGGTTTTCTCAATATTATTAAAAAGAAAAATGATTCAAAACAAGCATATTCTCCTCTCTCAAAAATGTTTTCTACATAGAAGATTAAAGAATTAACATTACTTTAATCACATTTTCAAGTTGGAACAGTTTAACCCTCTCCATCATATAGACGCTTTCCGAGACCTCTATAGCAGACAGCTTTTGGAAAACATGGTGACAGAAGAAGAAATTTCTCCTTTTGCCAAATGTTTTCAACTCTATTTAATAATTAAACTCTTATTTATGGAAATATTTCTCTTTCAACCAATATGTTTTGGAAGCCGTCTGCTGCAGATTTCTTGTACATGGGAAAGGGTTAAAACAATATGTCAGAGTAAAGATTAACATAACGACAACAACTGCAATTGTATAAAATACATCATGATATACATGTACAGATTTGTAAAACGTATCGATAACACAAGCATACATACACTAATTGATTGTGCTTGAGGAAAAACCAAACTTACCCTGGTTATTACGTGTGTGGAAAAAAACCTGCCTGTGCATCCATTCTAAAGGATCCAAATATATATTACACTGATTTACAGAAGTTTCTTTAACCCTTTCCCACATAAAGATGGTTTTTTACACCTCTGCAGCAGTCAACTTTTGAAAACATTGTGACAAAAGGAGAAATTGCATCTTCTCTAATGATAAGCAAGAAATGTAACTTGCTCATGATAAGCAGTTTCTCCTTTTGCTACAATGTTTTCAGCTCTATTCAATAATTTAACTTCCATTTGCAGAACATTTCAATAATTTTCTCTTGATGTTTTCATTCATCTGCTGCAGATTTGTTCTATGCAGGAAAGGGTTAAACCGTCTATGACTATGCTGGTCATAACAGCCTAATGGTTGGTTTTCACAGAGCGCATACAATAGGATGTGTCAAATAATTTTGCATCACCATTATTCCAAATACAACTAGGATTTTGCCTTGATCTCAAAATTATACTGTTAGTTGGTAAGATGCCTTATTTTTATCGTGGAAATTTGCCATTCAAAAGCAGTGTGATTGTTAGGTTTTATTTGTTGGCAGACAGAGGGATAAACAGACAGACAGACAGACAATGTAGGTGTGGTCCCAAGGCAGGCAACACAAAAATGAGGGCAGTGTTATCAACCCACATATAGATGCTTTTTTGACGCCTCTCCAGCAGACGACTTTTGAAAACATTGTGACAAAAGAAGAAATTGCTCAAAACAAGCAATTTCTCTTTTTGCCACAATGTTTTCAACTCATGCCAGTAAGAAAACCTTCATGTATAAAGATTTTCATGTTTTTGATAAGATTTGTTCAAAGTCAGCTGCTGCAGATTTGTTGCATGTGGGAAAGGGTTAAAAACATCAATAATACTCAAATAGTTTACATCAGTTGTACATTTTTGCATTTATTTTAACAGATAATGAATTATCACAGGAGGACTCCATCAAAGCTGATATTAGTGATATGAAAATGAATTAAAGTAAACTAGCCATGCCAAATAAAAACGACCATCAGGTATGAAAACATGTAGTGATAACCCTTGTGCAATCATTTTGTCATCATAGTCTTTCAGGATCTTAATACAACTAGATGCTTTTCATGAAAGATATTGATAAGACGGCAGAGGAAACCTTTGCGTTCTTGACTTTGCACGTATATTATAATTTAATAGCCTTAACCCTTTCCCTGATACAGACGCTTTCTGATGCCTCTGCATCAGATGACTTTTGAAAACATAGTTTGCCACAATGTTTTTAACTCCATACAATAATTATACTTTCAATAAAGGAGATTATCCATATTTTTGCGTTAGCGTTTTTAAAGAATTCGTTTAAAGTCGGAAAGGATAAATCCAATGATAAAATTAGAAGATCAAGGTCAACAGAGTGAAAATGTTAATCATTTAAACCTTTCGACAATTTGCAGTATACGACTTTGAAGAACATCTAGGCAAAAATATGGAAAATATTGAAAAAATAAAAGTTTAATTTTTGAATAAAGTTGATAACCTTTTGGCAAAAGGAGAAATTGCTCATGATGAACCATCTGCTGCAGAAGATTCAAAAGGTGTCTGCATATGGAAAGGGTTTAAATGTTTGGTAGTACCAACATGGAGTAAAATTATGTAGTAAAAAATTAATAACAAAAAGGAAAATGTGGGATCAAAATGTTCATCAAAAATATTATTTATTTTCACAAAAAAAGTCATGAATATTTAACAATCACTTCAGACAAAACAGTTGTAAACAAGTAACAGGATGTAGACTGAACTGTTTTGTATAAAGTTATATATGTCAATATGTAATACAACAATAACATTACAGATAGCTCCTTGATAAAGACTGTATAAATATGGTCTGGTCTAACTACGAGGAAGGGAACAGTACAGAAAACAAAACATAGATAGGCTTCTGTAAACTGGCCAGTTGTAGAACCTGAAATAAAGGAGAATGAAGAAATGAGTCATGGATATTAGACTTCATCCTTTCCCACATACAACAAATCTGAAGATGACAACTTTAATAACAGCTAGGCTAAATTAAGGAAAATTTTCATCTCTGAAAGTTTAATAATTGAATAGAATTTAAAACATTGTAGCACACTCAATATCTGCTTTCTGGAGACCTTTACTTAGGTTGATTGTGTGGAAAAATCCCGAGGTAGAACCTGCACATTATAGGATTTAAACCAAGGACCTTTCATACAAGAGCCAATCTCTAACACTGCATCACCGTCTTCAATTATGATTACTTTCTCTTTTTACCACAATGTTTTCAAAAGTAGTCTGCTGCAGATGCCTTGAAATGCTCTAGCATTAAGAAAAAGGTTTATGACAAGGTCTTGTTGTAGGCCACAGGCCTATATGAAGAGAGTAAGCAATATCTCTCTTAACCTTTTTCCATATACAACAAAATCTGGCACAACGACTTCAAAATATGGAATATCGTTAAAACTAAACAAGAGTTGTCGAAGGACAATATAGCTCGCCTATCAGGGCCTACTTCAGAACAGTTATAGCATTGGTAAAAGTCCAAAATCCAAAAGTGGAATAATTCAGTTGAAATTGAATTTACAAAAGAAAGCAAACCGTTTAATAGCAACAGCATAAATTATATAGTTTCTAAGAAAAGGCCTTGAATGCCTAACTGTAACCCAACATTCCCGGTCTTGCACACAAAGGTTTGACCAAAAAGGGGCAGAATTCAGTCAAAATCTATTCCAGAGTTATGGGACTTCACATACAGGGTCATATAATGACCCTAAATAACTGTGTGAAGTTTCAAAGCAATAGCTAACACAGTATCTGAGAAAAGGCCTTGCACACAAAGGTTTGACCAAGCTGGCAACGCGTACACCGGGGTGATTACATAAGCTCCGTTATTTCTTTGAATAGGCGAGCTAAAAATGAATAAAGTTGAAAACATTGTGCAACAACAGCGCCAAATGTCACAAAATACGCCCGTCCTATTTTTTTGAGACCAAGTATAGTGATAATTGGTTGTTCGTCAGGCGAATTTAGAGAGCGGACACTGTTGATATAGTTTTGGCCATTTCGAGGGATATAAGTGTGGAGTGACTAAGATAACGTGGTTAGTTATCGAACCTGACCAAGATATTCTGCCCATTAACAAATTGTCTAAATTGGTAATGATCAAATACAATGACTCTAGCTATATGGCTGATTATAGCACTTGTCTTAGATATTATGCCCATACACATTCTGACTAAATTTGGTGATGATTGGATAAAAGCTTCAAAAGTTATTGATGGGACAAGACCAATTAGAGGTTATTTCTATAATTAAAGGGTAGTAACTCACCAATGAATAAAGCGATATGGCTGGTAATCAAACTTGTCCGAGATATATTACCAATACACATTCTGACCAAATTTGGTGGTGACAGGACAAAGGCTTTTAAAGTTATTGATCGGACAAGACCGATTTTAGGTTATTTCTGTCATTAAACGGTGATAACTCTAAGAGTGACTCGAGCAATATGGCTGGTTGAAGAAGTTGTTCGAGATACTATGCCCATACATATTCTGACTAAATAAGTTATTGATCGAACAATACCTATTTGAGGTAATTTCTATAATTAAAGGAGAATAACTCTTGATGGCTGGTTATAGAACTTGTCCGAGATATTATGCCAATACACATTTTGACCAAATTTGGTGGTGATTGGACAAAGGCTTCTAACGTTATTGAGCAGACAAGATCAATTTAAGGTAACTTTTTTAATTAAAGGGCGATAACTCTTGATTGACTAGAGCGATATGGATAGTTATCGAACTTGTCCAAGATATAAATGCCAAAACACATTCTGACCAAATTTGGTGATGATGGGACAAAGGCTTCTAAAGTTATTTAACTGACAAGACCAATTTTAGGTAATTTCTATAATTAAAGGGCAATAACTCTTGATTGACTTAAGCGATATGGCTAGTTATCGAACTTGTCCAAGTTATTATACCAATACACATTCTGATAAAATTTGGTGATGATAGGGACAAAGGCTTCTCCAGTTATTTAGTTGACAAGACCAATTTTAGGTAATTTCTATAAATAAAGGACGATAACTCTTCATTGACTAAAGCCATATGGCTAGTTATCGAACTTGTCTAACATATAATGCCAATACACATTCTGACTAAATTTGGTGTTGATGGGACAAAGGCTTCTAAAGTTATTTAGCTGACAAGAACAATTTTAGGTAATTTCTTTAAATAAAGGGTGATAACTCTTGATTGACTAAAGCAATATGGCTAGTTATCGAACTTGTCCAAGTTATTATACCAATACACATTCTGATAAAATTTGGTGATTAAGGGACAAAGGCTTCTCATGTTATTTAGCTGACAACATACTGGACGCCGCAGGTAAAACTATAATACGGGCGTATAAAAAGCAGAAATTGCTTATCAACTACTTCCGACCGTTACAGTACTATAAGCATGTTAGAATTCTAGAATAAATACTGTGAATTATGGAAAGGTCATGGGAGATCTACAAACATAAGTACCTGTGATTTACTGGTTTTCTCCCCTAATCCAAACTTCTGACTTGTAATACCGGTGGACAGTATCTGGTTGTCTCCCTTTTCTACGTACTGCACTGCAATACAGTATCGGACCTCTCTGTCTGCCCTCATGGAAAATGTATGTCGCTCACATTGCCGGAAACTCAATATAGGATCTCCAGGCTTTAATCTCTGTAATTAAAAGCATTTACAGTTTAATTCTTTGTAAACTTTAAACTCGAAAATAATAATCTAATAATTGCCCCTTTCTCTGAAATAGATGACTCTTGAAATTTGAAATAGTGTGGGAAATGGAGAAATTGCTCAAAATAAGCAAAACTTCTTTTTAACTTGTAAAGATTGTTACTTTGTATCAATCTATACCTACAATTGACTGTGTGTTGCATATGTTTTCTTAGTTAAATGTTTTCAAAACAGATAAATCAGAACTTATTATTAATAAAAAATTATCATTACAAGAAAAAAAAGGTTAAATGTTAAAAGGTTATTGTCCATATTTAATGTGTACATTCAAATAGAGATTCATCATTATATTCTCATGAACTTTGAAGTGGTCATACTTTAATCATTTATCTAAATAAAGTTACTTTTAGACTGCAACTTATTTGAAGAAATACTATAGATACATGTACTATTTTTTATTTGTTTTATTTGAATTATGTTTTATTCTTCATTTATATAACCATGTTTCCAGGGTTTATTACCAGTACTGTTTGTAAGTTTGTCCTGACACCAGCAGATCAGTTGTAACTTGAGTACCAAGGAGGGAAGCAACAACTATAATTTTTATAGTTTTTGACATGGCCCAACCAGTGATTGCCTTGCTCAGTCTCATGCTACCAAGACAGATGCTCTAACAACTAAACCATAATGGTGTTTAACCCCCATCCCCCTTTCCCACCTACAGGAGCTTTTGCAGCAGACTGATTTTGAAAAAATTGTGACAAAAATGAGCAATTTCTCAATTTGCCACACTGTTTTCAACTCTATTCAATAACTTAACTAGCATTCATAGAGATTTTCCATATTTTTGACAAGATTATTTCAAATTTGGCTGCTGCAGATTTCTTGTAAGTCGGCAAGGGTTTAACTTTACAGAAGAAGTCAGAACTCTAAATGAGTGAAGCTATTCGAATACTCATTGTAAGGCATTTGCAGCCAGTGTAGATTCAGATCAGCTAGTGCATCTATTAATAAGTCGGATCTGGCCCTACACTGATAGCTAAAGAGACATAGAAGGTTTCAAGAAACTTCTTTTAAGCAATTTCAATTCAAACCCTTAGCATGGCATGTCTTTTTCCACACATGTTATAATTACGCCAATGTTGGTGTTCCTGCAGAACAGCTAAATTATTCCAAAGTAAGCCATTGATTGTTTGGTGTTTTGCACCACTCTTTACAATTTCTCATCTATATCACGCTGTTTCCTGGGCAAGTTACCAGTACTACTGGTTCATTTATTTTGACTACATTCAGTCAGTCCTCATTAGGTAGTAATGCTAATCCTGCAACCCTGTGCATCAAGGAGGGTAGCCATTATTTGTAGTCTTTGGTATGACCTGGCTGGGGACCGAAATCTGCGACCTCCCACACCCAAGGCGGATGCTTTACCACTACACCATGGAGTCGATCCCAAAGTATGCTTACCTGCATGTAGAATGAGTAAACTCCATCCTTGGTTCCTACAGCTTTAAGCTCAAAATGGAAACCATGGAGAGAAAGCACCTCAGAATGATAGAGTGGATCCTGTAAAAAATAAACATAAATAAGCTATGATCTAGGCAAACCAAGATAAGGGCATTCATGACCAGTGTAGATCCAGATCAACCTGTACATCTGCACAGTCTCGTCTGGCTCTGAACTGTTCACCAATGAGGCACAGAAGTTTTCAAGAATCTTTGACAAGTATTGATCATAAAGCAATGGTTCTCGGTTCTCAGATCTTTATCTGCACTGGTTACAACAATGACCTAAGGTTTTACTGGAGCAAGGCTCATCATTTGTTTGTAGTCTCAAATGATCTTTCATTTCCCCTATTTATGACTGTTACCAATTCAAAACAAGAGGGCCATGATGGCCCTATATCGCTCCCCTGATTTAATAGAACTTCCATAGTTTTCAAAGTTTTTACTCTATACATATAAGGAAAACAAGCAACCCCCTGGTGGCCATGTATTTCAACGGATCAGATTTATTTGATCAACCTTGGTAGAAGGTCACCCAAGGAGCATTTGTGCCAATTTTTTTTTAAATCAGGCAGGTGCTTTTGGACAAGAAGTTTCTTAAAGATTTTACAATGCACATATAAGGAAAACAAGAAGATTTTTAAAGATTTTACAATGCACATATAAGGAAAACAAGCCCCGCCCCTGGCGGCCATGTTTTTCAATGGATTGGATTAATTTGAACAATTTTGATAGAAAATCCCTGAAGGAACATTTGTGCCAAATTATCTTTAAATCGTCCCAGTACTTCTGGACAAGAAGATTTTTAAAGTTTTAACAATGCACATATAAGGAAAACAAGCTCCGCCCCCTGGTGGCCATGTTTTTCAACGGATTGAAAATATTTGAACAATCTTGGTAAAGGGTGCCCCAAGGAACATTTGTGCAAAATAATTTTCAAATCGGGCCAGTACTTTTGGACAAGAAGATTTTTCAAAGTTTTAACAATGCACATATAAGGAAAATAAGCTCCGCCCCCTGGCGGCCATGTTTTTCAACGGATTGGAAATATTTGAACAATCTTGGTAAAGGGTGCCCCAAGGAACATTTGTGCAAGATAATTTTTAAATCGGGCAAGTACTTTTGGACAAGAAGATTTTTAAAGTTTTAAAAAAGCACATATAAGGAAAATAAGCTCCGCCCCCTGGCGGCCATGTTTTTCAACGGATCTGAAATATTTGAACAATCTTGGTAAAGGGTGCCCCAAGGAACATTTGTGCAAAATAATTTTCAAATCGGGCCAGTACTTTTGGACAAGAAGATTTTTCAAAGTTTTAACAATGCACATATAAGGAAAATAAGCTCCGCCCACTGGCGGCCATGTTTTTCAACGGATCGGAAATATTTGAACAATTTTGGTAAAGGGTGTCCCAAGGAACATTTGTGCAAAATAATTTTCAAATCGGGCCAGTACTTTTGGACAAGAAGATTTTTTAAGATTTGGCAATTTTCCCCTTTTCTGATGCCGCAGCAACCAAAGTTCTACTTGGAATTAAATTCTTTGAACATCTTTGAAAGAGGACCACCCAATGACCATTCCTGTGAAGTTATTTTGAAATCTGTCCATTGGTTTAGTAGGAGAAGTCATTTGTAGGAAATTGTTAACAGACGGACAGACGACGATGCAGACGACGGACGGTGGGTGATCACAAAAGCTCACCTTGCACTTCGTGCTTAGGTGAGCGAAAAAGTCTCTGATGTTTTGTTCAAATATCGAGAAATAAAAAGCAAATAGTGATGATCAAAATGAAGTGTTGACTAATTATTGTTGAAATAGCTTATCAACTATCAAGCTGTGCCATGAGATCTGCTGAATTACTATTTGGAGAATTAAAAATTAAACCACCCTCCAGAAAATTTTACCTTAAAGCATTTTAGAGCAATTTAGCTTTAGATCACCCTGCACTTCACTACAGTTATATCTTATTCTGCATATTTTTCCAAAAAACTTCCTACAATAATGGTAGAGTTAGATTTGATAGCATTTTTAAAAGGGTAGATCTGAATCTGAACTTATCACAGACACATTAACTCTTTTCAACTTGCAGATGTATTGACAGCAGACAACTTTTGCTATAATGTTTTAAACTCTCTTAAAAAACTAGACTTTTGAAAACATTGTGGCAAAATAATATCTTGCTTTGATATTTCAGGCTTTCAACCATTTTTTACTCTTAGCACGCTAGCGGCGGGTTTTGTCACCCGTTGATGACATTTGCAAACAGTTTGGATCCAGATCAGTCCCCACAAAACGTGGGGACTGATCTGAGATCCAAACTGTTTGTCACTCTGATTCAATTTCAGTAAACATTTGGCGAAAATAAATATTTTTTTCAAAATTTTGCAGACGACAATATTGTAGACGTAAATAATTTAGCATGCAAAGAGTTAATGAAAAAAATATCAAGGTCGACTGCTGCAGATTTGAGGTATATGTGGGAAAGAGGTAAAATCTCAAGCCAGAAATAGGTACATAATTCTAGTAACTTACATCATCAATGATAAATCCTTGTCTAGTGGCTCCTGTATTAAAATTCTTCATTATGGACATGTCCCCTCCTCCTTGAAGCTACAATATAAACCAATTGTTTGGTGTTTTACGCCACTTTGAACAATTGTTCAGTTATATCACAGCATTTCCTGGGTAAATTACCTGTATTACCTGTACTACCTGTATTATTCATCCTGACACTGATGCATCAGTTGTTATGATATCCCTTCAACCCTAATCCCTAAGGAGGGAAGCCATTACTACCATTTCAAAAGTCTTTGATATTATGACCTGACCAGGAATCGAAACCCGATCTCCCGCTCCCCGTCAACCCACTACGCCATGGAGATTGGTTACATTAATAAAAGAAAGTAAATATAGAATAATCATTATATATATATATAAATTCGGTTTAAATGAAAGATAAGCTGTTTAGATAAGAATGTTTGTAAAATATTGATATTTGTAAAGAAGTTTGACCTTTAATTGATATATCTGTTTATTTAACACTTTTCTTCCTAAAGATGTATCTTTAATTTACTACATAATTTAAGTTAGAAGAAAATGCAAATAGCATTTAGACTAATACTTACAGCATGATAATGTTGTGACAACAATTCAATCAATTTATCTCTGGGCATGATATTCATTAACTGCATATCCTGTATGTTACCAGCTGAAATAAACAAAACATTTCAGTTATGCACAACTATAATGTTAATTATAACTATAATTAACCAATTTCAAATTACAGACACATTTCGACACATTTGTAGCAAATCATTTTTGAAAGCATTCTTGCAAAAAAAGAAATTGCTCAAAACAATCAATTTTCCTTTGGCCAAAATGTTTCCACTCTATGCACTTATTATTAGGGATGGGACCGAGTACGCGAGTACCCGGGTACTCGGTCGGACGTCCGAGTACCGGTTATCAAAATAGGTATTCGAGTACTCGATTATTTCTCTTTTTTTAATCTTATAAAGTAAATAAAAACTTAAAATGTATTGAATCTGTTTTTCTTATAGAGTTACTAAAGAAGTCGGTAAATCAGCGGTGAAGGTAAATTAAACAAACAGCTAACACCTTTTCGTCTGAAGATGGTTCTTAATCCTTTTTATTTGTTGTTTTGATTGCATTCACGAGTCAACTACGAACAAAGTGACACACAGCGATATGAATATAATCTCCAGTCAATTAGCAACCATATGTCAAACAATATGTCAAACATGGAGAGCCGACGGGTTTCACATCTTCGTTGTAATAGTGTTTTCAATTGTCAACACGTTTTAATTGGATAGTTGTAAGAAATACAAATCAATATGATAGGATAAGAACTGTTGAAATTGTTTGAGTAATTGTTCGTTAAATCATTAGAACCATCCTCCATCATTCGTAACCCAATAATAGAGACACACAAATATATGAACAATCTGCTAAAAAATAGTCTGTCTGCTAATTGAAATTAAATTAAATATTGAAATAAACGATAGCTGCTCGCCGAATGGCATTATTGCCGAACGCGAGGGGTAAACAACGTCATAAATCATCATCATCCATCATTCGTATCTATTCAAACGACAGGAAAACAGCAAATTTATAAACAACTATTTTTTCTTCAAATATCAAATATTAAATGTAGAGGTGAAAAAAAACGTATGTTTGTTCTTATAGAAACGGTTCAAATTTAGTGCACGGGGGCAATACTATTCCGAGAGACAAGACGTTTGATGAACGAATCAATACAATGCGATGCGATTATCATCCCTACTTATTATACATTCATTCATAGAGATTGTTAACAGTTTTTTTAAAGTTATCTACTGCAGATTTGTTGTATGTGGGAAAGGCTTAAACTGCAATACTTGCTGATTATAGAACAAGAGAACCATGATGGTCCTATATAGGTCACCTGATTTAATATAACTTAAATAGAGTTTTCAATGATCTTACTGTATGCCAACTCCTGGCAGCCATGTTTTCAAAGGGATCAGAAAAATTTGAACACTATTTGCAGAAGGTCCCCCAAGGAACATTTATGCCAAAATTATTTTCAAATCAGGCCAGTACTTTTGGACAAGAAGATGTTTAAATTTTTTACTGTACACATTATAAGGAAATTAAGCTCCAACAAGAAGATTTTTAATATCTTTCATTTCTATTGCCATAGCAACTAGAAGCAAACTCTGACCACACAAGGAACACCCCTGTAAAGTTTTATCAAAATTGGCCAAGTGGTGTAAGGAGATGTTGTTCGAAGAAAATGTTGGCATAGAAGGGCAATGCACAAAGACCAGTCACAACAGCTCACCATGAGCCTCTGACTCAGGTGAGCTAAAAACCCAAGTTATAACATTTATTCATCATTTGAAACCGCTCTTACACTGTTTTGAAGCAATCAATCAATTCCTCCTGAGCCTTAACCCTTTCCCTCATATAGACACTTTCTGACACCTCTGCAGCAGACGGCTTTTTGAAAACATAGTAACAAAAGAAGAAATTGCACAAAACGTGCAGTTTCTCCTTTTGTCACAATGTTTTCCACTTTTAGTCATAGGTTATCCATTCAATTATAGAGATTTTCCAATATTTGACAAAATATGTTCAAAGTCGTATTGCTGCAGAATTGTCATATGAGGGAAAGGGTTAAGAGCTTATCTGCTGCTGATGTGTCATTAATTGTATATCAGGTCAAAGGTTAATTAAACCACACACAAGAAAATAAAATATTAACCTTTCCCATCTGCAGCAGACAACTTTGAAAACATCTAGGCAATTATATGTGAAATCTCTAATAGTATTGTCAAGAGTTGAAAATGATAGTGGCAAAAGGAAAGATTGCTTGTTATGAGTTCTCCTTGTACGATGTTTTCATATGTGGTCTGTATATGTGTCAAAATGTATCTGCTTGAAGAAAAAGGTTATAAGCAGCAACATTTTCTGGTGTAGACTTACTATCAGTGATGCCATTCAGTCTTACAGCAGAAAACAAAGGGGCATAAATCTGACCATCATCTCTCTCTATGAAGGAGGTAGTCTTAGGTAAACTGAAAATAATAAATGACAAATGTCAGAAAACACATATTAACCCTTTCACACTTAAAACAAATCTACAAAAGAAGAATTTGAAAACATCTAGGCAAAATTTTGGGAAATCTCCATAAATGAGAAAGTAATTAGTGAACAGTGCTGCCAACATTGAGATGAAAAAGAAATTGCTCATTACTTTGTCATACATTAACAAGAGGGCCATGATGGCCCTTGATCGCTCACCTGAATTAATAGAAATCAAATAGTTTTCATGTTCTTACAAAAAAGAAAACAAGCATCACCTCCTGTTGCCCATGCTTATCAATGAATCAAAGTTTTTAAACAATCTTGGTAGAGGGTCACACAAGTAACATCTGAGCCGAATTACTATGAAATCAGGCCTAGTTATTTCGAAAAGAAAGTTTTCAAAGTACAATTTAGAAACATTTTGGAAAACATTATGAGAAATTGGTTGATTTTAGAAATATCTTTAACAACATTGTTCTTGAAAATTGTCAATCACTCATATATGATAATATCATGTCACAAAGGTCATATATTTCAATATGACTCTGAAGCAAACAACATCTTGGCAAAATATGGAAAATAAAAGTACAATTATTGAATAAGAGTTGAAATCATTGTGGCATATTCTAAAGGGTAAAAGGTCAAAGATTACCTATTAAAGTATGAGAGGACAGAAGAATGTGAAGGCATCAGCTGAAGATGTGGATTGAGCTGCATAAAGAGCCAATAGGTCAAGGTTCTATACACACTGTATTCATTGAAAACAAACAGTCGGTTAGACTTCAGGATTTTCTGTAAGAGTTCTAGTGGCATCTCTCGTAACTGGATCTGATTGGACAACTGAAATATTTAAACTCATATATTTAACATTTCCCACATATAATAAATATGCCGCAGACAACATTGAAAATATTGTGGCCAAAGCATGCAAAATCTCAATTAATGAAAGCAACACAAATTAATGGAGTATTGCAAGCAATACAACTTAGAGTTATGCCCCTTGACATACATGGTCTTCTTATGTCCTGATTCAATATGTGAAGTTCTAGAGTTGTAGACATGAAATTGCAGAACAAAGTCTTCAAGTCTGACCTTGACCTGTGAAGTAAGCGGCTGGTTATTCTGCATGACACATCATCTTGCTATGAAGAATAATTGTGTGAAGTAATATCAAAATCCATTCAAGCATGTGAAAAACACAGCCCGGACACGTCAGAAAAGCCTGAGAATATTTGAGCCCAAATTGTGACCTTGACCTTGAGAGTAGGTGTCTGGTTGTTGTGCATGACACACAATCTTGTTATGGAGAATAATTATGTGAAGTAATATCAAAATCAGTTCAAGCATGTGGAAGATACAGCTCCGACAAGACTTTTCGGACGGAAAATGTTTGAGCCCAAACTGTGACTTTCACCTTTGGAGTAGGTAGCTGGGTGATGTGCATGACACATCATCTTGTTATGGAGAATAATTGTGCGAATTAATATCAAAAACCATTCACGCATGTGGAAGATAAACCCGGACATGAAATTACAGACAGACTGCCAAACTGTGACCTCGACCTTTGGAGAAGTTGGCTGGGTGAAGTGCATGACACATCATCTTGTTATATGGAGAATAATTGTGTAAAGCAATATCAAAATTCATTAAAGCATGTGGAAGATACAGCCCAGACAAGAAATTACGGACGGACAATGTTTGAGCCCAAACTGTGACCTTAACCTTGGGAGAAGGTGGCTGGGTGATATGCATGACACATCATCTTGTTATGGAGAATAATTGTGTGAAGTAATATCAAAATTCATTTAAGTATGTGGAAGATACAGCCCAGACAAGAAATTACGGACAAACTGACACTGACGGCAAACCTACAACAAGTGGGAGACTAATAATTTAATATAGTTGAAAACATTGAAGCAAAAAGAGAAATTGCTCAATCATTATGAGCAATTTCTTCCTTTTGCAAGAATGCTTTCAAAAGTAGTCTGCTGCAGATGAGCCTGAATGTGGGAAAGGTTTAACAAATGTTCTTTATTTCAGACATGATTTGACACCTTTACAACAGATGAATTGGAAACAATTCTCCATTCTTAACATTTTTAGCTTTTTATGAAAAGAAAAGTACATATAATTTCTCCAGCTATAATAATAGAATTAATTAGATTATGGCAAAATGCAATATTTTCTCATTATGAGCAATTTTTCATTAGGCCAAAAATCTTCTGTTGCAGATGTATGTGCATGTGGCAAATGGGTTATTAATTTAATTTGAGCACACTCTATGAAACAGTTAGGTATTTCCATGCAGTCTGATCTGAGTCTGCAATGTTTGCCAATTATTAAAAGAGGATTTCAAGAAACTATTAAGAAGTATCCATTTGGATCTTTCACATGAAAGGTATTTTTCCGCGTGTGTAATAATGAGGCTCAGGCTGAACTTTCTGGAGCACCTGTCATATAAATATAGGATATCCAAACACTGTGTGACAATATTGGTGACACAACTTACATCACTGATCAGGTTCAGCTCTAGCCATCTTTCACAAGCCAGTACTATATGCTCCTGTTGATGCTGTAATATAGAAAAGAAATGAACAGATTTCTATAGAAACTAAATACAACAAGAGCGCCAAATGTCACAAAATACGCCCGTCCTGGTTTTTTGAGACCAAGTATAGTGGTAATTGGTTGTACGTCAGCCAAACTTAGAGAGCGGACACTGTTAGTACAGTTTTGGCCATTTCGAGGGACATAATTGTGTAGTGACTAAGATAACGTTGTAAGTTATCAAACGTGACCAAGATATTCTGCTCATAAACATATTGTCTAAATTTGGTGATGATCGGATAAAGGCTTTACAAGTTATTTAGCTGACAAGACCAATTTTAGGTAATTTCTATAATTAAAGGGCAATAACTCTCTATCGACTGGAGCAATATGGCTAGTTATCAAACTTGTCAAAGATATTACGCTAATACACATTCTGACACTGTTAGTACAGTTTTGGCCATTTCGAGGGACATAATTGTGTAGTGACTAAGATAACGTTGTAAGTTATCAAACGTGACCAAGATATTCCGCTCATAAACGTATTGTCTAAATTTGGTGATGATTGGACAAAAGCTCCCAAAGTTATTGAGCTGACAAGACCAATTTTAGGTAATTTCTATAATTAAAGAGGGATAACTCTCGATTGACTAAAGCGATATGGCTAGTTATCAAAATTATCCGAGATATTATGCCAATACACATTCTGACTAAATTTAGTAATGATTGGATAAAGGTTTCTAAAGTTATTGAGCTGACAAGACCAATTTTAGGTTATTTCTATAATTAAAGGGCAATAACTCTCAATTGACTTAAGCGATATGGCAAGTTATCGAACTTGTCCGAGATATTATGCCAATACACATTCTGACCAAATTTGGTGATGATTGGACAAAGGCTTCTAAAGTTATTGAGCTGACAAGACCAATTTTAGGTAATTTCTATAATTGAAGGGCAATAACTCTTGATTGACTAAAGCGATATGGCTAGTTATCAAAATTGTCCGAGATATTATCCCAATACACATTCTGACTAAATTTGGTGATGATTGGACAAAGGCTTCTTAAGTTATTGAGCTGACAGGACCAATTTTGGGTAATTTCTATAATAAAAGGGCAATAACTCTTGATTGACTAAAGCGATATGGCTAGTTATCGAACTTGTCCGAGATATTAGCCCAATACAAATTCTGACTAAATTTAGTGATGATTTGACAAAGGCTTCTAAAGTTATTGAGCTGACAAGACCAATTTTGGGTAATTTCTATAATTAAAGGGCAATAACTCTTGATTGACTAAAGCGATATGGCTAGTTATCGAACTTGTCCGAGATATTATCCCAATACACATTCTGACTAAATTTGGTGATGATTGGACAAAGGCTTCTAAAGTTATTGAGCTGACAACATACTGGACGCCGCCCGCCCGCCCGCCCGTACGCCACAGGTAAAACTATAATACGATCCGTTTTTTCAAAACGGGCGTATAAAAACAAGATCCCCCCGGAGTGAACGCCAACACTCGTCTGTTTTTTTCTCTAAGCCCAAAAAGGGGCATTTCTGAATAATATTTATGCAAGAGTTATGTGCCTTGGTTTGGACATGCGTATTGTTTCTAAGAACATATGTACCAAGTTTCATTTAAATATGTGTATTTGTTTTTGAATTATGGGCAAGGTTATAGTTTTGTGACGGTGAAGACGCCAAAGCTATCAAAATAGCCCAACTAATAAAGTCAAATTTGTTTTAGCCAACATCAAGAGGAAAGACAAAAAAATTGGCTGCTGAAGTCAGGTGACTGCTTAAAACAATGTAAATAATGTAATGTTTTGGTTTGTTTGTATGGTGTTTCCTAGGCATGTTTCCAGTACTACAGGTCCATTTATACTGACACAAGCAAGTCAGTAGTTTTACTATCGTCGCAATTTTGAGTGTCAAGGAGGATAGGCCATTACTACCATTTTAAAAGCAGGTTAAAGAAGAAACTTTGTGAGAAAAGCAGAAATTGCTCATTTTGAGCAATACACTTCTCAATTTACTGAGACATTTGCTGAAACATTTCTTCTTAAGTAAGTTGCTTTCAATTGAATAGTTAAAATCATTTGGACAAAATTGGTCTAGAATAATTGTTTCTATTATTTACAAAAAAGGGTTCTATAAAAAGAAAAGACAAGCAGTATAAAAAGATCCCTTACCCTTGTAGCTACATCGTGGTATTTGCATACTGTGTGACTTGAGATGTTTTTGAGCATCAACTTTATACATCTACAAATAAATTATAATTTGGATGCTGGTTTACACCACTTGCAACAGTAATTCAGTTATAACACAGCGTTTTCTGGATAAATTTTTAGAAATGGACTTGTCCTGCTTTACATTTTTAAAGAAAGAGTCCATTTCTAATTTTTGAAATATCAAGATAAAATGTTGAATTAAGCAGTCAACAGTATTGGGCCGGGTCAGATGGCACAGATGCATCTGCCGGCCTGGCATTGTACTGGTACCACAGGCTTCATAAAATCTGTTCAAGTACTCATAGGGTTAATTTCCATTTATACTTAATACAATGAAGTTTAACCCCCCTTTTCCACATACAACAAATGTAAAGCAAACGACTTTGAAAACATATGGAAAGTATTTTTAAAGTGAAGAAAGAAACCCTGATAGAATTGATAACATTGTTGCAAAAGTAGATATTTCACATAATGAACAATGTCTCCTTGTGTAACAATATTATCAAAGGTGGTCGGATACAGATTGGTTGAATTATGGTTAGTTGTGGGAAAGTAAGGGTTAAAAAAAACATTCTTAGCTACTCACGCTTTAATTAATGCATTATACTGTAAAATGCAGGCAGCAGCCAACACACCAGCTGCATGGTCCCTGTCTATCTCAATGTCGTCATGGTACATGTTACCAAGGGCAACAGCCATTGCTGAAATAAAAATAAAAGCAATGTGATGAAAGATTTGCCAACACAGGTTATAATCAATGACTTAATGGCATATATCCTTGTAGACTTCTGAATCATCATATTCTTTAGCTAAGTTTAATGAAACAAGATATATCAGATATGATTGCAAATAAAATATTATAGGTTATTGACCTTATACTGTAAAATCATCGATGGACTGATGGCTGAGGTTGCCGAACTTGTTTATAACTTTGCCTAGATATTGTAAAAGTCGCATGTTGCAGATCTGCCTAGATGTTGTAAAAGTAACCTGCTTCAGTTTTGTTGTAAGTAAGAAAGGGTTTAGTTCCTAAATAAAACAAAAAATTACTCATACATGTTTTAGTAATAGATTGATCATATATGTCCATCTGTATAACTGTGACATTGTTGACCCGTTCCAAGGATGTGTGTGCTGGATGGTCTAGTTTTTTGGTCTCAGGCTTATCAGCTTCGGGAATTGTGGTACCTTCTACTGTACTTAATCTATTGGAAATCTCTCGGTATTCATTACTGAAAAGTACAAATTGATTTTGCTTTTAAAACTGTTCATATGAAATTAAATTTGGAATAATTTGAGGCTAAAATTTTAAAATGTGTAAACATGGGAATTACATTTTGTTCAACAAGAACACCACAGAGTGAAAGCCAACAATCATCTGGTTTTTTCTAAGTCTAAAAAGAGGCATTACAGAATAATAAATTATCATTACAGTTATTTGAATTTGTACATACTTGTGTATTGTTTTAGGAACATGTGTACCGAGTGTCATTTGAAAATGTTGAATATTTTTTGAGTTACGAGGGAGTCAAGGGTACCATAATAGCCGTTTTTTTTTGAAAAACAGACAAGCTAAAAATCATCTGCTCCTAATCCTTTGACTGCTGAAATGAATTCTGTGAAATATGTGCCTCCAGTCTTGAGACAGGCTAGATAGGTGGAGCATCCATGCCTTCTATATTTGTTGGCTCTATACAGTTGGCTGCTCAAGTCAACATTTGTTATCATTTATATATTACTACAATAATCTATGGATATGTTCTTTTGTAAACTTACTTCAGCGTTGAAAGGGTAATGGTGTAAAGAATCATCTGTATCAGGTAAAGGGTACGTATTTGTTCACATGGAAACACAAATAATATTCTTATTCTAATTATTTTCATTATCTAAATAACTGTTTTATGCTTCACTTTCAAAAAGAAATTGGACAATTTTAATTTATTCTTTAATCAGTATATCCAGGAGAAACACTAATTCATCATGATCATGAGTGCTGGAAGGAACACATGACTGTGATTCCTGATCTATGCCAGTACAAGAAAGCCTGAATGACATACAAACAACCAAGTTGAGATCCTTATGTGTCATCCTACTTAAGCCGAGGTCACATCTTACGGTCACACACATAGTTGACAGTAGTTCACTGTAGTGCCACAACGTCAACTAGGTAGAAGTAGGGTGAAGTAGGTTCGAGCATAATAGCTAGGGTTAACTAGGGTATCACTACATGAAGCTATGGACAACTACGTTAAACTACGTGTGAACTATGGTCAAGTAGGGTCAAATACGGTCAACTATGTAGAAGTAGGGTGAAGTAGGTTCGAGCATAATGGCTAGGGTTTACTAGGGTATCACTACATGTAGCTACGGTCAACTACGTTCAAACTACAGTCACAGAAGGGTCTTGGCATCCAAGCTCACGGTACAGATATTTTGAACATGTTGAATTTGTTTTTGGCTAACTACGGCCAAATCATGGGTTTCTTGAAGTTCAAACTATATTTATAACTACGGTCCACTAAGGTCATCCCCACTATGGTCAACTACGTGCATGACCATAAGATGTGACCACGGCTTTAGACAGGGAACACAAAAAATAAGCACAAGCCATAGAATATTGTAACATATGAACAAGAGCGCCAAATGTCACAAAATACGCCCATCCTGTTTTTTTGAGACCAATTAAGTATAGTGATAATTGGTTGTACATCAGGCAAATTTAGAGAGCAGACACTGTTAGTACTGTTTTGGCCATTCTGAGGGACATAAGTGTGTAGTGACTAAGATAACGTGGTAAGTTATCGAACTTGTCCAAGATATTATGCCAATACACATTCTGACCAAATTTGGTGATGATTGGACAAAGGCTTCTAAAGTTATTGAGCTGACAAGACCAATTTTAGGTAATTTCTATAATTAAAGGGTGATAACTCTCGATTGTCTAAAGCAATATGGCTAGTTATCGAACTTGTCTGAGATATTATGGCAATACACATTCTGACCAAATGTGGTGAAGATTGGACAAAGGCTTCTAAAGTTATTGAGCTGACATTCCCAATTTTAGGTAATTCCTATAATTAAAGAGTGATAACTCACAATTGACTAAAGCTATATGGCTAGTTATCGAACTTATCCGAGATATTATGCCAATACAAATTCTGACTAAATTTGGTGATGATTAGACAAAGGCTTCTATTAATAAAAGTTATTGAGCTGACAAGACCAATTTTAGGTAATTTCTTTAATAAAAGGGCGATTACTCTTGATTTACTAAAGCGATATGGCTAGTTATCAAACTTGTCCGAGATATTATGCTAATACACATTCTGACTAAATTTGATGATGATTGGACAAAGGCTTCTAAAGTTATTGAGCTGACAAGACCAATTTTGGGTAATTTCTATAATTAAAGGGCGATAACTCTCGATTGACTAAAGCGATATGGCTAGTTATCAAACTTGTCCGAGATATTATGCCAATACACATTCTGACCAAATTTGATGATGATTGGACAAAGGCTTCTAAAGTTATTGAGCTGACAACCTACTGGACGCCGCAGGTAAAACTATAATACGATCCGTTTTTTCAAAACGGGCGTATAATAAGATGCTACCCATTGATGGCTTCATGTAAAACTGTTGTTACTACAAGATGTAATTACAATTGTTTTGCATTAAGTCTGAGAAATGGGGATCAACATATCGATGACATTCCATAACTGTAGGTCACTTACTTGAGCCCTTTATCTAATACAATAAATTTGCAATAGACCACTTTGAAAACATCCTTGCAAAAATTTAAGAAAATCTCTATAAATGAAAGTTCTTTTATTGAATAAAGTTGAAAAACATTGTGACAAAAGGAGAAACTGCTCCATTTTCCACACTGGTTTTAAAAGACGTCTGCTGCAGGATACTTCAAAATGTGCAAGTTTGAAAGGGTTAAAGACAGATACAGAATGATGATGAATATCACAGATGGCCTTGCTTTAAAAGTGAATGAGAGGCATTTTATAATTGATACTTTTTTCTTTAGATTTAACAGTACTTTTACCCAAAGTTAACAGTATTTAAATTATCTCACAGGAACAGTACATTAATCCATGATCCCTTCGAGACTTACAAGTACAAGCTTAGGTTATGTGCCAAGGCCAACAGCAGTCCACCATGAATAAGGATTGAACCCTGAGGACACCTGGTCCCAAATCTCCCATGCTAACTTACTCAATCATTTTATGAAGCAAATATAGCTGTGAAATTTGTACCTGTAAAAGTTACTCTTCTTGATATAATTATCCAGAGTTTCAGATGCAGCACTTTTGTAGTATAGCTGGGGTGTGGGGTCATCTGCTCCCCTTAGTAATGCAGTTAGGGTCTCTGATTTCTGTAGGAAGGGTCTGTGTAACTCCCAGTCCATTCCCAAACAATTCAGCAGCACATCTATGAATCAAAGAAATTATCAAAGAAATGATTAACCTTTCCACACAAACAGACGCTTTCTTCATGCCTCTCAACAGACGACTTTTGAAAATATTGTCAAAAGAAGAAATTGCTCATAATTGAGCAATATCTCACTTTGCCACAATATTTTCAACTTAATATTCTAAAACTAAATTTTTATATAAATTGATTTTCCATATTTTTCTCTAGATAATTCCAAAGTCGTCAGTTGCAGCTTTGTTGTAGGTGGGATATACATACATATCACATATAGCCATTTGACTTATATCTATGACAAGAAAAACATTCTTAGCATATTCATGACCAGTTTAAAAATTGATCGTATCTGGATCTTGGTAAAAAATGTCCACAAGTAGCCTTTTTTTTTTAAACCTTCTCAATGCTTAAATTTTAAATTGGACTTGTCAAGTTAAGTATTAAATTTTTTGAAGATACCATAGCCAATTCGAGAAATATCAAGACAAATGTTGAGTTGAGCAGATAACAGAATAGATCCTGGTCAGACGTTGGGGATGTGCAGGCTTTTCTGGCTTTCTATTGAGTCCAATTGCTTCAAAAATCCTTCCAGCAGTCAAGGAGTTAAAATTATACTTCAACGATGTCCTTGAATTAGTGAAGTTTTGACATTCAGCAGCAGAGGACTTTTAAAAACATTGTGGAAAAGGAAGAAATAATTGGTCATTATGAGGAAATACTCCTTTTCCCACTTTGCTTTTTGCTCTTTCATTCATCTTAAAAAGAACAACATCAAACAAAAAGGGACTTCAAGGGCTTTGTAACCCGTAAAGATCCAGATCAGCCTATGCCTTATAATAAGCATTCTGTTCAGGATCTTACTATTGCAATCAGATCATGATCCTGGAAGTCTCTGTAGTAAGATAATAACCAAACGCTGACTATACTAGAATGTATTTGATCATAACTGCCATTAGTTGAACCCTTTCCCACAAACAACAAAATCTGCAGCAGACGACTTTATAAATATCTTGATAAAAATAAGGAAAACCTATATAAATTAAAGTATAATTATTGAATAGAGTCAAAAACATTGTGCGGCAGAAAGAAAAATTTATCTTCTTGATAAATTTCCTCTTTTGTTGCAATGTTTTGAAAAATTGTCTGCTGCAGATGTGTCGAAATGCTTCTGCAAATGGGAAAGTGTTCAAAATAAGTGTGGGTTTGAGGCCGAAGCCATGAAATACATCTATGTTTACCATCTAGTTTTAATGAATTAATACTGGAATCACAGCACAAAGCTGGAATTCTATATCTAGTTATCAGCAAGTAAAGGGTACGGTACAAAAAGGCAATAGATTATAACTAATCCATAACAAATTCAAAATACAATATACAAAAGGTAAACATACGATAAGTAATTATTGATCTATTGGTAAAACCTATTAACCCTTTCCCATATTAAACAAACCTGCATCAGACAACTTTAAAAACATCTACACAAAAATATAGAAAATCTATATGAATGAAAGATTTAAAACTGAATTTATAGTAAAAATTGTATTAAAAGTTCTCAAAAGTCATCTGCTGCAGATAGGTCAAAATGTGTAACATGTGGGAAAATCGTTAAAAGCTCCCGTTAGTATGCTACATGTATCTAATATTAAAACAGACAAAAATACAACACATTTTAATAAGTTTAAACACCATAATGGTACAACTTGTATATAAATATACATAAACAATCACTCCTTCCAAATAACTTATTCATTCTTTCAAGATGTTTGTCAACTTCACATAAATAAACAAGAAATATGTGAGCTACTGCTCACTAGTGATACCCCCGCTCATGTTTTGAAAGACATATGTGATGGTGGGGTAAAGGGCCATAACTCCGTGAAAAATCATCCAACCAGAACGCAAACACGATATGCGCATCTACACTTGGTGGTGATCCTTCTTATGAAGTTTCATAAAATTCCAAAAAGCGGTTGCAGAGAAATAGCCCGGAAATGAATTTAGTCATACATAGCCTGATGGTAGAGTAAAGGGCCATAACTCCGTGAAAAATAATCCAACCGGAACGCAAACACGATATGCGCATCTACACTTGGTGGTGATCCTTCCTATGAAGTTTCATAAAATTCCAAAAAGCGGTTGCAGAGAAATAGCCCGGAAATGAATTTAGTCATACATAGCCTGATGGTGGGGTAAAGGGCCATAACTCCGTGAAAAATAATCCAACCGGAACGCAAACACGATATGCGCATCTACACTTGGTGGTGATCCTTCCTATGAAGTTTCATCAAATTCCAAAAAGCGGTTGCAGAGAAATAGCCCGGAAATGAATTTAGTCATACATAGGGGTAAAGGGCCATAACTCCGTGAAAAATAATCCAACCGGAACGCAAACACGATATGCGCATCTACACTTGGTGGTGATCCTTCCTATGAAGTTTCATCAAATTCCAAAAAGCAGTTGCAGAGAAATAGCCCGGAAATGAATTTAGTCATACATAGGGGTAAAGGGCCATAACTCCGTGAAAAATAATCCAACCGGAACGCAAACACGATATGCGCATCTACACTTGGTGGTGATCCTTCCTATGAAGTTTCATCAAATTCCAAAAAGCGGTTGCAGAGAAATAGCCCGGAAATGAATTTAGTCATACATAGGGGTAAAGGGCCATAACTCCGTGAAAAATAATCCAACCGGAACGCAAACACGATATGCGCATCTACACTTGGTGGTGATCCTTCCTATGAAGTTTCATCAAATTCCAAAAAGCGGTTGCAGAGAAATAGACCGGAAACGAAAGTGTTACGGACGGATGGACGGACGGAAGGACGGAAGGACGGAAGGACGGACATGGGTAAAACAGTATACCCCCCCTTTCCTTCGGAACCGGGGGTATAACAAGAGGCCCATGAGGGCCTATGCTCTACTGGGATGGTTCTTTGGTCATTTTCAATCCAGAGCATGTATGTATGGTGGAGATCGGATAGTAAATGGAGGCTCTATTGTGTTCACAAGCTATTTTATAGCAATTTTGATAATTTCAAGGGCCATAATCCAGCCTTGCATGGGCGGATCTGGCTGGTTTGCGAAAGAAACAGAGCTCTCATCAATATTTAACTACATGTACTATCTAAGTTTGGTGAAGATCGGATAGTAAATGGAGGCTCTATTGTGTTCAAAAGCTGTATTGTAGCAATTTTGACAATTTCAAAGGCCAAAATCCAGTCAAGCAAGAGCACATTTGGCTGGTTTTCGAAAAGAACCTAGCTCTCATTAATATTTAACTACTTTCTAAGTTTGGTGAAGATCAGATACTAAATAAAGCCTCTATTGTGTTCACAGGCTCTATTATTAGAATTTCGACAATTCCAAGGGCCATAATCCAGTCTTGCATGGGCGGATCTGGCTGGTTTGCGAAAGAAACTGAGCTCTCATGGATATCTAACTACTGTATAAGTTTGATTGAGATACAATGAAAACAGAAGACTTTATCGTGTTCACAAGCTCTATAATAGCAATTCTGACAATTTCAAGGGCCATAATCCAGTCTTGCATGACCGATCTGGCTGATTTGCAAAAGAAACCAAGCTCTCATGGATACCTAACTACTGTGTATGTTTGGTGAAGATCAGATAGTAAATGGAGCCTCTATTGTGTTCACAAGCTCTATTATAGCAATTTTGACAATTTAAAGGGCCATAATCCAGTCTTGCATGGGCGAATCTGGCTGGTTTGCGAAAGGAACCAAGCTCTCATGAATATCTAACTACTTTATAAGTTTGATTGAGATACAATGAAGACTATCGCGTTCACAAGCAATTGTTTACGGACGCACAGACGCACACACGGCCGACTGACACCACGGCCCTGCATAAGTTCTTCTGGCCTTTAGCCAGTAGAGCTAAAAACAACAACATCTATCTAGTTCAACAAAATTCATGAAAGACATGACTAGTTAGCAATGAAATATACAAATTCCTGTCACAATTGTATTTAAACCTTTTATTCTCAAAGTCTTTTATGTTTCAATTTATTCCAAGTAATGAGTAAAGTTGTTTTAATAAGCAAATGATAAATATAAACTTCATAAACAAGCAATTGTGTCAATGTGTCACAAAATGCACAAAACAGAGCAATAACTAAAGTGTAACAATGGTAATGTTACTGTTGTTGTTGTTGTTTTTATTCATACTCTGTAGAGCTACTATGCCAAGACGCATTCACACAATTTTGCATGAATGTAAAAGCATCGAAAATGTACATTTTGTTTACGTAGATCATCTTTTCATTTGCATTTAACCCTTTCCCACATAAACACACTTTCTGTTGTGCCTCTGCATCAGACAATTTCTAAAACTATGTTGACAAAAGGAGAAATTTTCTCAAAAGAGCAATTTCTCCATTTACCACAATGTTTTTCAACTTTTTTTATAGTAATTAAATGTAGATTTTCTATATATTTGGCTAGATATTGCGGAAGCCAACTGCTGTAGATTTGTCCTTTGTGGGAAAGAGTTAAGGAAAGTACATGTATGATATAAACAGAGTTAAAGGTTAAGCAAGCAATAACTAATATTAACATATCATAATGATACTGGCCTATACCATCTTTCAAATGAAGCAAGTTATCAGCTATCTATTTCACAAGCATTAAACAATTATAACTGTTACTGTAAAATCAATTCCTTCTTGGAAACAGTTTTGTTTCTATTTCATAATATTGTTTTCTTTATTTCAGCAATAACAAAACTCAGGTATGTCAAAGATAAGTTTCAGTTCATCAACGGATATATGCACCAGATGAATTTTGAAAACATTTTGGCAAAAGGAGAAATTGTTCATGATGAGCAATTTCTCTTTTTACCACAATGATTTCTACTTCATTCAATAATTCTTCCTTTATTTATAGAAAAATTTCAAAGGCATCTGCTGAAGATATGCTGTATGTTGGAAAGGGTTAGCCCCTTCCCACATACAACAACAAATCTGCAACTAATGACTATGAAAATATCTAGGAAAATATCTCTTAAACCTTTCCCTCATACGACAATTCTGCAGCAGACGACTTTGAACATATTTTGTCAAATGATAGAAAATCTCTATAATTGAATGGAATATGACTAAAAGTGGAAAACATTGTGGAAAAAGGAGAAATTGCATGTTTTGTGCAATTTCTTCTTTTGTCACTATGTTTTAAAAAAGCTGTCTGCTGCAGAGGCATCAGAAAGTGTCTATATGAGGGAAAGGGTTAATGAAAGACATTCATGATTGTGGAAAAAGGAGAAATTATTCAAAGTAAATTTGTTCTTCCCTTTTGTCACAATGTTTTCCTGCGGTATATCAGGGACAAGGTACTTATCTCTAACCTAACTCAGCAAGAGCTCCTGTTACTTTATTATAAAAAAAAAAGGAAGTTAGTAAAAATTAATGTTGGCAAAAGTAACAAATAAGATTTCATTATGTGTATTGAATTTGTATGATTCCTGAAATATAATGGATATACAAATGCTGTAAATGTTTTAAATGCATTGGTTAGATCTGCTTTTCCCAATGCCTTTTGTTAAGTGAATGACATTAATGAAGATTTTACAGTAATCAGAATATCAAATCACAATTGAAGGCTGTTACTATTAATATGTCTACTCTAGAGACAAAATTGGAAATATTGATTAATTGGTGTTTAAGGGTGTTTTTGCAGTCATATCACCTACCCATGAGTTTCTTGGTTTTCACACACTTGTACTCCACACAAGTCTGTCCAAGCAATATTATCTACACAGAGGCAGTAATAAACATAAATAAAATTGACTTTTTCACCTTTTGTTTTCTTTTTTATTGAAATTTGTCAGGATATTCATTCTGATGCATTAATTGACTTTTCACTTTGTAAAATGACAACCCAACATTATATCAAATATGCCATATAAGAAATTCCCACATACAATAAAATTGCAGCAGACGACTTTGAAAATACCTTGGCAAAGCTATGGAAATTTTAATGTTAAATTATTGAATTGATTAATTGTTTGGTGTTTTACGTCATATTCAACAATTTTTTAGTTATATCACCACGTTTCCTGAGTAAGTTACCAGTACTACTGGTCCATTTATTCATAAACAACCCAGTCAGCCATAATGCTAACCATGCAACCCTGAGCGCCAATAAGGGCAGCCATTAGTACCATTTTTAAAGTCTTTGGTATGACCCAGCCGGAGGTCGAACCCAGGACCTCCTTGTTCTGTATCTTTGAAAGTGTTATAATTAGAACAAAAACAACCTTCAACTGTGTAACCATAGCAACACTTATAATGGAGACACATTTTTACAGACCATATTTGTGAAGGACAGACACAGGTCCTTTATTTCTATAGGATAGATCTGTAGAAAGGATAACAAAAATAATGTATGTAGAATGAAATGAGGTGAAATCAGTAATCAGTACATGCAATGCTATAAAACTAGATCTCGACCCACACTTATTTTCTACACTTACTTTACTACATGTATTTACAACTTGGATGTTTAATTGCAATCTCTTAGTACAATGATAAGGTCATTTCCCCATTAGTTTTTAGTTGCAATCCTGACTTATGAGTGTGAGCTTGAAGGAATTAGTTTCAAAGCATAGCCTGGATCTTCAATGGGCGTTCCTTCCATGAAAAAGTATTTCAGTAAAGGTTATCTTCTATTCTGAACAAGTAATTTAACAAGAGCTGACATCTTTTTGTTTTTTACCCTTTCCAACATGCAGTTGTATTTTGGGTGCATGTAGCAGACGACTTTTGAAAACATTGTTGCTACAGCGGAAATTCCTTATGACAAGTAATTTTGCCTTATGCGCCAAAACTTTTAAATGTATTAAATTATTATTCTATCATTTTAAGAGACTAACCAAATGCTTACCTTGATGTATTCAAACATGATATCTGCAGATTTATTGTATGTTAGAAAGGGTAAATAGTGATCAACCCACGTTACTGTTGACCATCATAGAGGCGAGAAAAATATAATGAAGGAAGGATTAAGGTCATATATCGATTTCAGGAGATTATGATTTAATAATCTACCTTCTGTAGTTACAAATATCAACTGTGACATTGTATTGACATTTTAAGTAAACCCTTTAGTTGTTAGAACTATTGCCCACTGATTATGTTGACACCAGTTCTTTGTCACACATTGTAGATTGTAGATTAGGATCAGCCTTGTATGTCAATGCTGTCTTTTCAGAGTCTGCACTGATTGCTTCTTACTATTTTATTCCAAGCAACCTATCTGCTATAGAAATCTACATGAACTAACCAAAGTTAAATAACAGGTGAATACAAAATTAATAAATAATCCACTAGGTAAAGTATTCGGACTAGAGTCAATATAAAATAATACAAAGACCAATATGTGAGCATCACATAATTATAGGGATTTAATCTTTTTGTCTATTCTTAACATTTCTATTTTTCTTTCCCTGTGCTTTTCTTCACTATACAGTCATAATACTGTAAAAAAATCCTCTTTTCTTTTAATTTGCATATTCATGAATTCATCCGCAATCACTAACAGTGCAACATTGTTTTCACACTGGGTGAATGCATCTGAAAGGTACTTGTAATACTTCTCTTTTATCACTTGCCGGTAGAGACACTATTATGTTACTAGTACAGGCATTATAAAGCTATATTGTCAAAACAGCTTATGAGGACAAAAAAAGGCCTAAGGCTACCAGTATGTGTGAAAAACTCTGCTATAATGCATAACTGGTTTGTACCAAGTTGTGAATATTAAATGTAAAACTGCAGTCTACCCTTTACAAATTAGTCCAGACCCTTTTTAAAGTTTTTCCACATATAGACACTTTCTGACGCCTCTACAGCAGACGACTTTTCAAAACATTGTGACAAAAGGAGAAATTGCTCATAATGAGCAATTTCTCCTTTTGCCACAATTTTTTTAATTCTATTCAATTGTTATACTTTTATTTAATGATTTTCCCTATTTTTGCTCAGATATTTTCAAAGTCGTCAGCTGCAGATTTATTGTATGTGGGAAAGAATTAAAGTATACTTATAGCAAAGGCAAATTTGTTAAACATGGTACATTTATTCTATTTCTTGTTTCAGATTTGTGAACAACCGTAGTATACCCCACACGGAAAACGTATATAAATGTAAACATTTCTTTTAATTTATTAAATAGTTTAAGCATTAAATCTGCTAAAGTAGCATATATTCAGATATCTGAACATTACTGAAATTTATTCGAAATGAACCAGGACTCAAATTCAATAGACCTCCTCGTAACCAACAAGGCTGTCATTTGTGGCTAGCAATCTGACTAAAGTACACGATCTGACCAAATGTAAGATCTGATGGCGATCTATTCGAATTCATCTTCTTTTTTTATCAGATTTCCAATATCGCTATTTTTAGATCCATGAAGCTATTTTTATCTGAACCAATCAGAGGACTTGTTTCAACAAACGTTTGTCTTAACCTTCAAAATGGCGTCAATTGATGAAGTTGAGCAAATTTAAAATAGACTATTTAAAACCAGAGCAAAGAACACTTTTGGATGCTGTATGGTCAGGGAAAGACGGTATCGGTGTTTTGCATCATTTCTGCATTTGTAGCCACGATGCGGTCGTGATAAGAACTATACAAGCGTGTAAATCACTATGCAAAAATTGGAATCCCATGCTAAATATAGATATTTTTTGGTAAATATTGACTTTTACTTTCACTTTCAAAAACATGAAAGCAAAGTTCGGATTGGCTGGCGGAAAGGTCGTCTGAACGTGACCCTCTATTGGTTGTCCTCAGATCCTATGCGTAGCGTTAATAGGAGATTGTTGTGGCTAGGTGGACAGATACACTGACAGGCCAAAAAGTCATTTCGTTTACCTTATCAAGACAGGCCACATAAGAACTATCTAATTTTATTAAAATTTAAAAATCTACAAAGATAACTATGCATCAATCCATGATCATGATTCTGAATCAAAAAGTGTTTACCCTTATGACTAACTAGGATTTACACTGTTTGCAGAAGCATCTAACATTAACTCTTTCCCACATGTTGATGCATTTTGACTCATCTGCGGCAGACAACTTTTGAAAACTTTGTGGCAAAAGAAGAAAATTGCTCATGATGAGCAGTTTTCTCTCTTTGGCATGATGTTTTCAAATCTTTTCAGCAATCATTCTTCCATTTATAGAGATTCTGCCTACTGTAGATGTAAACAGTCATCAGTTAAAGATTTGTTTTCTGTGGGAAAGGGCTAAACAGCTGGTTAATCAGTTAATGTCTAAAGCTGCTAGGCTAGAGCTCTTAGTTTCCAGCTACAAACTTACCAAATTGTGGCCACATATCACCTATATCACGATTATAGGATAAACAGATCATTACAACAGTTATCTAAAGCTTACAGAACATCATAGGAACTTACATAAGGCACATTTTCCAATGCGAATTTAACATGCAAAATTTAACACGGAAATGCAACACAACAGAAATTCCAAATTTGACTGATAAATATGGTACCAAATAGGGTTATATGACGTCATTGAAATCCGATATAATGTCACATCAAACATAATGCAGTAGTGTTAAGTCATTCCCATGCCATTGAGAAATTTGATTTCATTTATAAAATGTGTTATTTAATTATCTAAAACTTTGAATAACTTATTCTTTTTTGCTTTTACTTAAAATTTTATTAGTCGCCGGGCAGAAGCCCGCGACTTCTATTTTTAATAGCTTTTCGGAAATCACATGGGAGGGCGGCTTATTATTAGAAAGAAACAAATCTAGATGATTTGAGCATATTACAATTGTGGTTGTTTACGAACACTAATAACTGACACATCTAAAATGAAATAAATATTCCGATTTTTTAATGTTTGCAGTTTTTTTTATTTCACTCGCATTTAAGTTTTTTGTCTTATTTACGAAGACAAAAGTGGTCCATTCAAGACGTGAACCAACACCCCCTAATGCAGACTCTTATGTGTCATCATTGAGGTCAATTTCGGATTCTCCTTTTAATAGCAATTTTAACTTACTAAATGTTGTTTTCATGTTCAAAGAGATGTCTTGATTTGTGTAGAATTCATTTAATAATGTTAATCCATGAATATCTAAAGTAGGAACTGTTTCTAAGCTAAATATAGACCCTATTCTGTTGTGTAGTTTCGTGACCTTTAACATCGATTTTCGCGCATGCGCATTTCGATATGAAAAAGCGAGTGATATTATTTTATTTTAGACAAGTACAAGACGAATGTTTGACGCAAAGCGTCAAAGAGAAGCCGCAATATTTCGTTGTACATGTAGAAATAAGAAAAAAAGAACATTTTTAAATCCACAAACAATAGAACAATTTAAACTGTAGACGGTAATGCTGATATATTTCTCCTTTTGAAGACTTTTGTTTTCTTCAAATTACCTCCCTTTAAAGCAATACCAGGATATTTACCTTGTGATTCGAATAAGATTGACAAACATTGAAATTATATGAATGAATACTATTATTTAAATAAGTAACAACAGCAAAAATAAATTTAAGCCAGATAAATGTGTACACATTTCGTTAATTTTTTATAGATACCCTAATGTATAGGTATGTATATAAAATTTATAAGCAAATGTTTTCATTACTACGTTCCTAATGTTTGAAATGTTTGAATAGACTAAGGAAAGTCAAGAATACATAAATAAATCAATGCAGTCTTTTCCGGCGACATTGATGCCTTGCATCAACTTTCTCTTGTAATAGGTATATATAGTTAAACGAAAGATATGTTGAAGTAGGGCACTGTATTTTGCTACTCAGACATTTGTTCTTGTGAAATATCAATATTTCAAGGGACCTCATAGTAAAAATACAAAGCGATGTATGGCTAAAGCAAGATAGTACTCTCTATAAAATATCAGCTTGGACGTAGGAAAATGGATATTCATTTTCCACATTTTTGCCGACATGTTTTCAAGGTCGTCTGCTGCAGAATTATTGGAAGCCGCCTCCTGGCGGCTTCCTGTAGGGATGCTTTTAATTTTCGGTCAAGGAGAATATTTAGACCTGCCAGCGTGACCACATATCTTGATTTCTCTTTGTCCTTTCTAAGTACATTAATTTAAGGTAATGACTTTTAAAACATACCTTTTACACTCTATATACATGTGTGAGTTTTACAAATTAAAAACAAAAGACAAAGGCCAGTATATTAATTGAATATATGTACATTTTTATTTAAGCGAAATTCATACTGTATCTTGTCTAAACAGTAAACTGAATTGGTTACATGCCTCATACGCTTTTTTTAGTTCGATAGTATGTTAAACCGGGAACCACGAACAAAAGAAGGTACGCAGTAAATGTAATCTGTTTCTTGTTGTTGTTGTTTGGCGTTGTTTACCCTCGCACTCGGCATTAATGCCATTCTGTTCCTTACATGCTATAATATATTACGCAGTAATTCTAGATGAAGAAGTGCAGACATGAACAAAATATCTGTTTCACAATAAATGTTGCCGTCTAGTTGAAATGTTAATGTTTATCAAACTTATTCATACGAATCACAAGAAAAAAATCCTAGTAGTACTTAAAGGGAGGTAATTTGAAGTATTATAATTAAGTTCCCATTTGGTCTGACACCTTTGTCTAATAATACACATGTATGACGATTTAAATAAACAATTTAAAGGGAATACAAATATTTAACGCAGTTAAACATTTATTTAAGCGAAAATCATACTGTATCTTGAACAGTGAACAAGAGAAGGCACGCAGTAAATGTAATCTGTTTCTTGTTGTTGTTGTTTGGCGTTGTTTACTTTCGCGTTCGGCATTATTGCCATTCCGTTCCTTACATGCTATCATATATTACTCAGTAATTCTAGATGAAGAAGTGCAGACATGAACATATATAAACCACAGAAATATCTGTTTCACAATAAATGTTGCCATCTAGTTAAAATGTAAATGTTTATCAAACTTATTCATACGAATCACAAGAAAAAAAATCGTGGTAGTACTTAAAGGGAGGTAATTTCTAGTATATACGCACAATTTAACTAAGTTCCCATTTGGTCTGACACCTTTGTCTAATAATACACATGTATGACGATTTAAGGGAATACAAATATTTAACACAGCTAAACATTTAAATACATGTTCAGCAGCTAACCGTTTCCCACCTACAACAACCAATTTGGTAGAGGAAAGTTTACGTCGTGCCGAGTTAGCTAGTCGCAATATAAAATAAATCATTTTGACCGGCAGATGCGATGCGCTGAAATGTGTCTGCATGTTGGAAAGGGTTAACAGTTAATTAGAAATCTCTCTTTTATCATAAAGCTTCTAGAAGGTGAATGAAGCCAGACACCTTATCTTATCATTGACCCTTTCCCACATACGATAAATCTGCAGCAGAGGACTTTGAACATATACCTGCAAAATTCTCTATAAAAGGAAGTATAACTAGAATTGTTTTGACAAAAACATATGTCTCCCCCTCAAATATCTGTCATCTGCCTTGATGAGGTGAACATGTGACCCACGTATCATGAAAATCCTTTAAGGAGATATGGAGTGGACACAAAATAAAGCCTCAAACCTTTGACCTTCAAGCGTGACCTTGACCCAGTATGGTCGAGACGCGGGTTCTGCACGTCGCCTTGATGAGGTGAACATCTGACCCAAGTTTCATGAAAATACTTCAAACCGTCTTGGAGATATGGAGTTGACACAAAATAAAGCCTCAAACCTTTGACCTTCAAACGTGACCTTGACCCGGTATGGTCGAGACGCGGGTTATGCACGTCGCCTTGATATGGTGAACATGTGACCCAAGTTTCATGAAAATCTTTCAAGCCGTCTTGGAGATATGGAGCGGACACGAAATAAAGCCTCAAACCTTTGACCTTCAAGCGTGACCTTGACCTTGACCCTATATTGTCGAGACACGGGTTCTGCACGTCGCCTTGATGAGGTAAACATGTGACCAAAGTTTCATTAAAATCCTTCAAGCCGTCTGGGAGATATGGAGCGGACACAAAATAAAGCCTCAAACCTTTGACCTTCAAGCGTGACCTTGACATTGACCCTATATTGTCGAGACGCAAGTTCTGCACGTCACCTTGATGAGGTGAACATGTGACCCAAGTTTCATGAAAATCCTTCAAGCCGTCTCGGAGATATGGAGCGGACACGAAATAAAGCCTCAAACCTTTGACCTTCAAGCGTGACCTTGACCCTATATTGTCGAGACGCAGGTTCTGCACGTCGCCTTGATGAGGTGAACATGTGACCTAAGTTTCATGAAAATCCTTCAAGCCGTCTCGGAGATATGGAGCGGACACGAAATAAAGCCTCAAACCTTTGACCTTCAAGCGTGACCTTGACCTTGACCCTATATTGTCGAGACGCGGGTTCTGCACGTCGCCTTGATGAGGTGAACATGTGACCCAAGTTTCATGAAAATCCTTCAAGCCGTCTGGGAGATATGGAGCGGACACGAAATAAAGCCTCAAACCTTTGACCTTCAAGCGTGACCTTGATCTTGACCCTATATTGTCGAGACGCGGGTTCTGCACGTCGCCTTGATGAGGTGAACATCTGACACAAGTTTCATGAAAATCCTTCAAGCCGTCTTGGAGATATGGAGCGGACACGATTTCGGACAGACGGACAGACAGACAGACAGACAGACGCCCAGGACAAAAACAATATATCTCCCCTGTATACAGGGGGAGACATAATTATTGAAAGAAAGTTGTCTGCTGCAGAGGCATCAGAAAGCGTCTGTACTTGAGAAAGGGTTAAACAAGCACAAATTTCATAACATAAACCCTTTTTTCTTTACAGATAATATTTGACGCATTTTGTCAGAAAATTTTGAAAACATTGAGGCAAAATGAGAAATTGCTGGTTTTGAGCAATTTCTCCTTTTGCCACAATGCTGATGATTCTATTTAATAATAACATTTATAGGGGTTTTCTATAGTTTTGCCTAGATGTTTTTAAAGCCGTCTGCTGTACATGGGAAATGGAGGGGTAAAAAAGGATGGTCTGTTAAAGAGATAGACGCTTTTTGACACCTCTGCGGCTTTTTAAAAACAGTGACAAAAGAAGAAATTGCTCAAAACCAGCAATTTCTCCTGTTGCCTCAATGTTTTCCACTTTTAGTCAAAGGTTATCCATTCAATTATAGAGATTCTCTATCTTTTGACAAAATATGTTCAAAGTCGTCTGCTGCAGAATCGTGGTATGAGGGAAAGGGTTAAACCTTGAAAGGAACTATTTTTTTCTTCTCCTTAAGCATATTATTTTGTTGTACCATGGGCATTTATTCAAGATCAATTACAAATTTTAACAGAGTAAAAGTTTATTATGTCAAAACAAACTAAAGTTTTGAATAATTTAGTATCTGCAATGCGTCTTCATATCAGCTTATTCCATTATAACAATAATATCCATCTAGTTATACAAACCTGTCTTTCAATTTATAATTAGCCTCAAAATATTGCATGGAGGACTTAAGAGTGTGTGTTTATAAACATATTGAAGATATTCAATTACACAAAATCATTTAATAACCCAATACTTATTTTGGGAATAACTGGATGTGATATAAAACCTTGTTACACTCGCGTAATCTAAACTGAAAATATTTGAAAATCTGAACAAACTTAAGCTTTATTTGAACATGAAATAATGTTGGAAAAGAAGTCTTATTTTGGTCCTCCTTGTTTGCTACTCATTTATCAATCTTTAGTAAAGACTTTTCCAAAAAGATATAATAACTTGTCACAGATTAGAGATGGTGGTACCGGTTGCTGACACAGAGATTCAGTGAAATAAGGGTTAAGAAAATGTTAATACCTGGACCCATGTTGCTCTTGCTCCGTTTCGAATGGTACAGGAAAATATCCTTTGGTGTAACAGGCCTGGCATTCAGTGGGATAAACTTTTTGATTGGTGAGATACTTCTCCTTGAAACAAAAATAATACATGCATCATATTTCCATATCATTTGGTGTGACCAATCTAGCATTCAGTAGGATAATCTTCTTGATTGGTGAAATAATGTACAAAAATAGTACATGTGTGTTATGGCATACATCTAGCATTTGGGATAAACTTATTGATTGGTGCAATATAGTATAGAAATAGTACATGCATTTTATGGCATACACATAGAATTTGGGATGAACTTATTGATTGGCTGAATATCCCTGTAAACAGAAACAGTACATCATTTGGTGTTACCAATCTAGCATTTAGTGGGATAAACTTCTTGATTAGTGCAATTAATATAGTCCCCTGGAAACAGATACAGTACATCATTTGGTGTTACCAATCTAGCATTTAGTGGGATAAACTTCTTGATTGGTGCAATTAATATAGTCCCCTGGAAACAGAAACAGTATATCATTTAGTGCTACCAATCTAGCAGTTATTGGGATAAACTTCTTGATTGGTGCAATTAATATAGTCCCCTGGAAACAGATACAGTACATCATTTGGTGTTACCAATCTAGCATTAAGTCGGATAAACTTCTTGATTGGTGCAATTAATATAGTCCCCTGGAAACAGATAAGGTAAAAGAATTACATTTTATACGCCTAGAAACAAAATGTCTGTAAAACCTTTGCACAGCACAATCTATCATCAATAGCACTATAAGGGAATTTCCGTCATCCTCTTTTTGACTATTTGACATTGTATATTTGAATCAGATTGCATGGATGTGTAAGCACAACTTTATCTACACTTGGCATAAATACTTTTCTACATACAACAAATCTGCAGCGAACGACTTTAAAATGATTTCGTAAACAAGAGGGCCATGAGGCCCTGGAATCGCTCACCTGAGAATGGGCTATTTTTAAAGACTTAACTCTTTCAGCGCCAATGGAAATTTCAAGCTGCTCAAGTCAAAAATGTGATCTCTATAGTGTAAACTAGATTGTTCTACAATTTGGCCTAGGGACTTAGTTTTTGACCTGACCTGACCCATATTTGAACTTACCCTAGATATCATCAAGACAAATATTCTGACAAAGTTTCATCATGCTCAAGCCTAAAATGCAGCTTCCAGAGTGATAACAAGATTTTCCTTCAATTTGACCTAGTGACCTAGTTTTTGACAGGACATGAACTATATTCGAACTTGGCCTAGATATCATCAGGACAAACTTTCTGATAAAGTTTCAACATGCTCAAATTCAAAATGCGGCTTCAACAGTGTTAAAAAGATTTTCCTTAAATTTGGCCTAGTGACCTAGTTTTTGACCCGACATGACCTATATTTGAACTTGGCCTAGATATCACTCAAGCCAAAAATGCGGCTTCAAGAGTGTTAACAAGATTTTCATTTAATTGGATCTAGTGACCTAGTTTGTGACCCCAAATGACCCAGTTTCGAACTTGGCCTAGATTTGATAGAGATGTATGTTCTGATAAACTTTCATGATGATTGGACGCAAAATGTTGCCTCTACAGTGTTAACAAACAAATGTTGATGCCGGACGACGAATGCCGAACAAAAGGCGATCACAACTAGAACTATCACTGAAGATGATAAATACCCCCAAAACAGCACCTTGACCTACACCATAACTTAACAAGAAAAAGTAACAAAGGGCAATAACTCTGTAATTATGTAAATTAGAATTATGGTTCTTGTACACTGAACTTCCTCTGATTATGCACTACCATTGTATGCAGTTTTATTAGATTCCATCTGTTAGTTATTAAGTAATTCTCCGGACAAGAAAAAGTAACAAAGGGCAATAACTCTGTATTTAGATTAAATAGAGTTATGGTTTCTGTACACTGCACTTCCTTTCAATGTGTTGTATCATCCTATGAAGTTTTATTAAATTCCAACAATTAGTTTTAAAGTTATGCTCCGGACAAGACTCTACGAATATGAAAAAGTAACAAAGGGCAATAACTCTGTAATTATGTAAAGTAGAGTTATGTTTCTTGTACACTGCACTTCCTCTGATTATGCTCTACCATTATATGTAGTTTTATTAGATTCCATCTATTAGTTATTAAGTAATTCTACGGACAAGAAAAAGTAACAAAGGGCAATAACTCTGTATTTAGATAAAATAGAGTTATGGTTCCTGTACACCGCACTTCCTCTCAATGTGTTGTATCATCCTATGAAGTTTTAATAAATTCCAACAATTTGTTTTAAAGTTATGCTCTGGACAAGACTCGACGAATAAGAAAAAGTAACAACGGGCAATAACTCTGTAATTATGTAAATTAGAGTTATGGTTCTTGTACACTGCACTTCCTCTGATTATGCTCTAGATACCATTCTATGCAGTTTTATTAGATTCCATTTGTTAGTTATTAAGTAATTCTCCGGACAAGAAAAAGTAACAAAGGGCAATAACTCTGTATTTAGATTAAATATAGTTATGGTTCCTGTACAATGCACTTCCTCTCAATGTGTTGTATCATCCAATGAAGTTTTAATAAATTCCAAGAATCAGTTTTAAAGTTATGCTCTGGACAAGATTCTACGAATAAGAAAAAGTAACAAAGGGCAATAACTCTGTAATTATGTAAAGTAGTTATGGTTCTTGTACACTGCACTTCCTCTGATTATGCTCTACCATTGTATGCAGTTTTATTAGATTCCATTTGTTAGTTATTAAGTAATTCTCCGGACAAGAAAAAGTAACAAAGTGCAATAACTCTGTATTTAGATTAAATAGAGTTATGGTTCCTGTACACTGCACTTCCTCTCAATGTGTTGTATCATCCAATGAAGTTTTAATAAATTTCAAGAATCAGTTTTAAAGTTTTGCTCTGGACAAGACTCTACGAATAAGAAAAAGTAACAAAGGGCAATAACTCTGTAATTATGTAAATTAGAGTTATGGTTCTTGTACACTGCACTTCCTCTGATTATGCTCTACCATTGTATGCAGTTTTATTAGATTCCATCTGTTAGTTATTAAGTAATTCTCCGTACAAGAAAAAGTAACAAAGGGCAATAACTCTGTATTTAGATTAAATAGAGTTATGGTTCCTGTACACTGCACTTCCTCTCAATGTGTTGTATCATCCTATGAAGTTTTATTAAATTCCAACAATTAGTTTTAAAGTTATGCTCCGGACAAGACTCTACGAATAAGAAAAAGTAACAAAGGGCAATAACTCTGTATTTAGATAAAATAGAGTTATGGTTCCTATACACCGCACTTTCTCTCAATGTGTTGTATCATCCTATGAAGTTTCGTTCAAATCCTATGTTGCATTGTTAAGATATGGTCCGGACAAAATATGGCTTCCGACCGATCGACCGATCGACCGACCGACCGACCGACCGACACAGTGACTCCTATATACCCCCCCAAAACTTTGTTTTTTGGGGGTATAATAACTCACCTTGAGCACTTTGTGCTCTGGTGAGCGGGGCAAAGAGGGAAATTGTTCATTATAAGCAATTTCTCCTTTGGCCACAATGTTTTCAAAAGCATCTGCTGCAGAGGCATCAAAAAAGCATCTGTATATGGGAAAGTGTTAATACAATAAGAATAGTTTTACTGCTGAAAGGTTCATACCAACCTTTGCATTGGAACAGCCATAGGAGCAGTCGAGGGTATTTTTGGTGGCTGAGGAGATAGGACTAGCGCACTTGTCTCTCTACGGGGCTTTGTTGGACAAGGCTCTGTGTAGGGGCGATCATTTGTCTGTCTGAATGCATACTGTTGGTTGATGTCCAAATTCATGTTCATGTGAGCACTTTCAGCTAGAAAAAAAAAGGAAGATATACAGTCCAACCTGCGTTTAAAGACCACCAATGGGAAGAGACCAATCTGACCTTTGTTCAAAATGGTCTTTTATTGCAGGGTCATGTATGAAAAAAATGAGTGATAGGGAAATTAAAAGTAAGATTGCTATAGACAGGGAATTGCTATACAAAGGTTGTCTTTAGCACTGTTTGACTGTATCTATATGAATCCTCTATATGAGTCCTTTAATCCTGAAGCAGGTGACTTGGAAAACATGTAAGTAAACTGATAAAAAACAGCTCTATAAATATAAAGTATTCTTTTCTAATCATTTTGGTAAAGGAGAAATTGCTCATTATTAGCAATTCCTTCTTTTGTCATACTGTTTTCTCGTGTTGTCTGCTGCGTATGTCTTCAACAAGTGGGAAAGGGTTAAATATACTTTTATGTTTATGTATGAACTATAACCCAGATGGTTTTCTTATGCAAAATTTTCTTCAAAAGGAAGGACAATATACTTAGTAGGGTAGCCATGTTACTTGAAAACTTGTATTTTACCCTTTCCCAAATTATGCAGATGAATTTCAACACATTTGCAGCAAACGACTTAAAATATTTGTTGGAAATGTAGAAAATGGTCATCATGAGAGTTATAGATAAATGGATAGTAAACCATGAACACCAAAATTAAACTGTAGAAACATGAAGGTGGCTCTTGGTCTATATTCTTTGCAATTGTAAGTTGACATTCCTTTAAACAGCACAGGCAAATGCTGTTTAATTTATATGTCTGGTGCTTTCATTAGCATTTCAGTCATATCACTGCGTTAACTGTATACATTACCACTACCATTAAAGTTGGTAAGCTTATTCAGACCCAAGTGCAACAGTTGTAATGCTATCCCCATGGAGGGAAGCCACTACTACCGTTATAATGTCAAAGGTATTTTGAGTGACAAAACAATCTCACAAAACCCAGGTCAAGGTCGCAGTGACCCAATTTTGTTTCACAACACAATCTCTTCCAAAGATTCATCTTCAATTCAAATTTGGTAATCCTAGGTGCAATAGCATATGAAATATATTCCAGACAAGCATTTTCTTTAAAATGGGGTCCAGGTCCAATTTTGGTATGAGACACACCATCTTCTGTAAGAAACATCCTCATTCCGAATTGTGATGACATAGGAAATATGGCCCTAACAAGTTTTTTCTTTAAAATTTAATGGGCTCAAGAGGTTAAGGTCAAGGTCACAGTGACTCAATTTTTGGTAACAATAGGTGTGATAGCATAATTAAATATGACCCTGACAGTGACACAGTCTTACCATGATGCATCTTCATATATAGCTTGGTAATTGTAAGTGCAATAGTATAGGAAATATAACCTAGACAAGCCTTTTCCTTAATTGGAATCAAAGGTTACGGTCAAGATGTTCAAATTTTGATATGTTATTATTATTAATTTGTTTTAAATGCTTGATTGATTTTGTGCTGTTTTATGCCACTTTCAACACTGTTTTTCATAACACAGTGGGTAAGTTACCAGAACTACTGGTCCGTTTATCCTGACACCATCCATTACTACCATTTTTCAAGTCTTTGGTATGACCCGACAGGGGATCGAACCTGCAACCTCCCACACTTGAGGCTGCTTGACCACTACTACACGGAGGTGGTCTCTGTAAGGTGGGATTTGGGGTAAGGGTCAAGGCTATGGTGACCAGATTTTGGTAGGTGGCACGGCGTATTTCAAAGATGCATGTACATTTCACAATTGATAAATGTATGTGAAATGGTAAAGGAGATAAGGTTGGTGGAAGGATGGACAGATGGACAGACATACAATGTACAAACCTTTAGTCAAAACTGCGTCTTCATTTGGGACCAGGTAATAAGAAGCAGCAAAAATACCTGTGATAATGTTGACTAAAGTCTGATTGTATGGCATCATAACAGCTTTAATAGCTTGAGAACTTCCCAGTAAGTCACTGCCTAGAGACTCGGGTAGTCGCCATCTGTTGGTGTGTCCAACCATCCTTCTGACACGACATCGTGGTGTTACAGGGTGCTGAAAATAGAAACATTTTAACAGTGTTTATTCTTATGTCAAAAAGATTAGTAAATCTTTAACAGCATGCAGACACTTTTTGACACATCTGAAGCAGAATTTGTTTTAAAGAATAGTGTCTAAACAGAGTCTTTCAAATAGTACTATTTGAAAGACCCTGGTCTAAAGGAGGAATTGCTCATAATAAACAATTTCTTTTTTGCCAAAATTGATTCAACTATTATCAGTAATTGCTTTTTCATTTATAGAGATTTTCATATTTCAACTTAAATATTTTCAATGTCGTCTGCTGCAGATTTGTTGTTTGTGGGAAAGGGTTAAGATGTGACTCAAATTATCATGATCTAAAATTCAACTGATTCATTATGTCACAGATTTAGCAAGTATTCACACTAAGTGGGAGACTTCCATTTTTTATTTTAAAACTTTGGTTTTACACAGTTTTCAACAGTATTTCAGTTATGTCACTGCAACCACACATTTATCGATGATCCCTGGATGACTAAGCAGTACTAGGCTAGGAAATATGCCATGCACAGGGATATCCACTATGACCACAGCTAGCAGGGATCGATCCCAAAAACTAACCACTCGCCACTGCCTAAGTAGGATACGACGGCTATTGGATAAAGTACTGGTCTCTCTTGAGCCATAAGTCCAAGGTTTCGGGTCTAGTGATGAGTGAGGTTTACTTTTATGATTTTTTTCAAATTCTCAGTGCAAGAACAGGTTAACACTTTCCCATATTCAACAAATTGGTAGTAAATGACTTTTAAAACAAGAGGGCCATGAGGCCCTGGAATCGCTCACCTGAGAATGGGCTATTTAAGACTTAACTCTTTCAGCACCAATGGCAATATCATCAAGACAAACATTCTGACAAAATTTCAAGCAGATCAAGTCAAAAATGCGATCTCTAGTGTTAACTAGATTGTTCTACAATTTGGCCTAGTGACTAAGTTGTTAACCTGACCTGACCCATATTCGAACTTACCCTAGATATCACTAAGACAAACATTCTGACAAAGTTTCAACACGCTCAAAAATGTGGCTTCCAGAGTGTTAACAAGATTTTTCTAAAATTTGGCCTAGTGACCTAGTTTTTGACAGGACATGACCTATATTCAAACTTGTCCTAGATATCATCAGGACAAACTTTCTGATAAAGTTTCAACATACTCAAATTTAAAATGCGGCTTTAAGAGTGTTAACAATATTTGGCCTAGCGACCTAGTTTTTGACCCGACATGACCTATATTCAAACTTGACCTAGATATCATTCAAGCAAACATTCTGAAAATATTTCAAGCTGCTGAAGCAAAAAATGTTAACAAGATTTTCCATCATTTTGGCCTAGTGACCTAGCATAGCCTATATTCGAACTTGGCCTAGATATCATTAAGATAATCGTTCTGACCAAATTTTAAGCTGCTGAAGCAAAAAATGCAGCTTCTACAGTGTTAACAAGATTTCCCTTCAATTTGACCTAGTTTCTGATCCCATATGACCCATATTCGAACTTGACCTAGTTATTATTAAGACAAGCATTCTAACAAAGTTTCAAACTGCTGAAGCAAAAATTGAGACCGTTAGTGTTAACAAGATTTACTTCAATTTGGCCTATATACCTAGTTTTTGACCTGACATGACCTAAATTCGACCTCAGCCTTATATCACTAAGACAAACATTCTGACAAAGTTTCAACATGATCAAGCCAAAAATGCTGCTTCAAGAGTGTTAACAAGATTTTCATTTAATTTGATCTAGTGACCTAGATTGTGACCCCAAATGACCCAATTTCAAACTTGGCCTAGATTTGATAGAGATGTATGTTCTGATTAAATTTCATGATTATTAGATGCAAAATATTGCCTCTAGAGTGTCAACAAGCAAATGTTGATGATGGACGACGGACAAAAGGCGATCACAATAACTCACCTTGAGCACTTCGTGCTCTGGTGAGCTAACAATACGACAAAAGAAGAAAAAGGAGAAATTATCAGTAAATTCTTCTTTTGCCACAATGTTTCAAATTTATTGAGTAATTACACTTTTATAAAGATCATCCATACTGTTGGCAGTACCTTTTCAACATCCTTTGGGAATTGTTGTAATATGAAAAGGATTTAAAAAGTTAAGTTTGTGTACTGCGTGACACCTCATTCACGCAACAAAAACCAACAATAAACATTACTTATTTCATTGGTTTTCAAATTAATATTTGAACTCATTAATCTCTGTAAAGAAAGAGTTTAACTACGTCTTAAGAGATTAATTGTTTTCACTGAGACTTTTGAAATTGAAGAATATTTAAGCCAAAACATTTTCACACTTGCAGACAGCTTCTTATAACATTGTGGCAAAGGAGAAATTGCCATTCCTTATTCATTAATTACAGACTTTCATTTATACAAGCATACTGCGACGATGGTTCTCTCTTTGTGTTTTGTGTTTTTCCGCGGAAATGGTACCCCTTACGGCAACTCAAATATTAAGCAAACGAAGAGACGGATAAAAAATCGGGACGATCATTCGATGTAGCAACTCATGGGCTACACAACGCACACCAAGTGGTTTCTAAATTCGCCTGTTTCCATATCAACAGTGGTTGCTATGGCGACCATACTACAAAAGGCACAACTAGAGCCTAGACCCCTTCATCCCTACCAAGTTTGGTCGAAATCCGTTGAATAGTTTTGGCGCTTCGCTTGCCACAAACAAACAGACTTTAAGGGTCACTAGAAGAGAGAACAAAAAAAAAACAGCCTTTGAAAAAATTGTGATAATTAATTCTCAAACCACGTATTTATAGCTTCAAATGCAGATGTAGCAGACCGGGTTGGAAAACATTGTGAGAAAAAGAGAAACTGCTTGTTATCAGCGTAATTAGTTATCAGCGATGCATCCTTTCCTAACATTTTTTTCTATTTCAAAGTTGTTAAAAAAAAAAAAAAACGATTCATACCCTTTAAAATCCTTTTTATTCAAAGTTTATTAATCCAATTTCAAACACAATGTAGTTATATCTCCTTTTGTTACAACGCTATCAAAAGAAGTGAATGGATTTTCCCAAGCAGAAATGGTACCCCTTACAGCAACTCAAATATTAAGAAAACGAAGAGACGGATCAAAAATCGGGACGATCATTCGATGTAGCAACTGATGGGCTACACAACGCACACCGAGTGGTTTCTAAATTCGAAAAACTGGTTTTCGCCAGTTTCCATAGCAACGGTGGTAGCTATGGCGACCATACTACAAAAGGAACAACTAGAGACTAGACCCTTCATTCCTACCAAGTTTGGTCGAAATCCGTTGCATAGTTTTGGCGCTACGCTTGCCACAAACATTTTACAAACAAACAAACGGACAGAAACGAAGACCGACTTTAAGGGTCTGTAGAAGAGAGAACCAATAAGTTGGCCTTATTTTTACTTAGAATTATACAAATATGTCTTATGCACTTTAGTTTGTACTCTGTAGTATGTTGAAAAGTGTTAAGATGACAATTATTCAACACATATTTGTAATATTAAAGTTAATAGTTAATTTGTAACAGTTCAATGCTAAAAAGACCATTTTGAACAACGTTGTGATTATCTCCTTATTTATTAACCCTTTCCCTCATATAACAAATCTGCATAAGACAGCTTTGTAAACATCTAAGCGAAAATGTATCAAATCTCTATAAATGAAAAGATTATTGTTTAGCCCTTTCCCTCATATAGACGCTTTCTGAAGCCTCTGCAGCAGACATTTTTTGAAAACAATGTGACAAAGGTACAATTGCTTATGATGAGCAATTCCACTAGTGCTACAATGTTTTCAACTCAATTTAATAATCAAACTGTCATTAATAAAGATTTTTCACATCTTTGAAAAGATGTTTTCAATGTCGTCTGCTGCAGATTTGCTGTATGTGGGAAAGGGTTAAAAGAGTTGAAAATATTTGTGGCATATGGAAAAACGGCTCATTTTATTTTAGAGAAAGTGTCAAAGCATATTCTAACAAAAAACAATAAGTCAGTTCCATGTCATTGAAAAGAAATATGCAGAATAGAAACAAAATGTTTGAAACCTAGTATAGATTAGAATGGAAGAAATGGGCAGATGTAGGCATTTCTTAATACATGTATCTGTCATTGATAAACAATTGGCCCTTCAGTGATTGAAGAAGGGCAATATGATACTGGCCTGATTGTGCATAAACCCTTTCCATCTTACAGACGCTTTCTAACGCCTCTGCAGCAGACGACTTTTGAAAAAACATTGTAACAAAAGGAGAAATTGCTCATTACGAGCAAATTCTCCTTTTGCCATAATGTTTCCATTTCTGTTTAACAGTTATACTTTGCCTGTATATTTTAAAAGTGCAGATTTGTTGTATGTGGGAAAGGGTTAATGCATTTATAGCAGATTTGTTTAACCATTTTAGAATACAGTTGAAAACATTGTGGCAAAAGCAGATATTGCTTATTATGAGCACTTTCTCCTTTAGCCACGATGTTTACAAAAGTTGGCTACTCTAGATGCGTGAAAATGCAACTTGGTGGGAAAGGGTAAAAAAACACTGTGGGGAAAAGAGAAATTGTTCAAAATGAGTATTTTTAACAATGCTTTCACTTCCATTTCAAAATGATACTTTAAATTAACCATTGTTTTCATACAAAAATTTCAAAGTGAAAATCTATGTCAGGTGAACAAGGAAAGGGTTAAATTCTTCAACATATTTTTGTTCTGAATTTGAAAGAATTGGTTGCAAAGAAATATGACTATCTTTGTCAAGAATGAAGAAAAAGGCTTCACTCAGAATAATAGAAAATAATAACAAATCATCGCAAAATTATCGCAAAAGCCAAAACGGTATCCTTTTTATTATGCCCTTACAAACAGTATTGTAGCGGGCTTTATCGGGACAAGTTGTAAGTAAACACATTGATTTGATATAAGCATTAGATCTGTTTGTCAAATACTTCATTCATTCACTCTATTATTGACACAAAGACACTCTTTACTCAAAAACCATTTAATACACTCAATAATAATAGTGAATCCACAAAAGAAAGCTTAATAAGGTAACAATATTTTGACAAGTATACTCAAAATGTGTCCTTTTGTAAACCTCTCTAGAGCTAAATTACTACCCTTTTTTGTATCTATAACACTTTCCTATTTATAATTGAAAACATGCTAGCAAAAGAAATCACATATATATAGTTCATGCCTAACCCTTTCCCACATACAAATCTGCATTAGATGACATTGAAAACATCTAGACAAAAGTATGGAAAATCTATAAATTAATGAACATATTTGAATAGAGTAGAAAACATTGTTGCAAAATAAGAAATTTATCACCATCAGCTATTTCCTCTCTATGCCACTGTGTTTTCAAAAGTCGTAACCTGTTAATAAGTTTTTTAAAACAATTTTTTAAAACATTGTTGGAAAATGAGAAATTGCAGAGCATTTATTTCTTACAACAGTTTAAATTTATTGATCTCTATCAAACTGACAAAGTAAGGAACTGTGAAACCAGTACTTGTCCAGTGTGTGAGGAAGAGTCCAATAGTTTGACTCTACATCAAACCCTGGACCTATGGATTACTAGGCCATTGGTTCCCCCATACAAAGACAATGCTTCGGACAGAATTTGTTGATATTACAAGGAAAAAACGTACCTGCTAGATACAAGCAAACCCTTAGGCTTGCACAATCACATTTTAAAATCGGTCTATAGCAGAGGTGTGAAAAGGCTGGATCATGAAGACAAGTTACAAAAGTATTTTGTCACACATTGATAACGATTTGATTATTTGATTAATAAGGTCATTTGGTTACCGTATCGTGAATGCCATAATCAGAATTCAATAGCGATTTGGAAATATCAGATCCTTTTACAGCTATCAATACATTAGATTTTGGTCATATATATCTAAAATACATTGATGATTTTATTGCAATTTATTTAGATAGTTGCACAGGTCAAATAATCAATTAAGAACATGAAATATGCCCTGCATATTTTTGATAAGTGCAGTTCATATCACATCCATAATATGTAATCTAAATGAACTTGGTATTTCTGATGCATCTTGAACGACTCTTTTGTTTTATTAGGAAACTGGTTGCAAATGCCACATAGTTAGGTTTTTTCCCAGACCACAACCCAATTAGGCTTGCAAAACTTCACTGAGATTGTATTGATTAAAACTGAAAGGAATAATAAACTATCAATGAACTCACTTAAGATGACATAAAAATGTAACATAATACCTCAATAAGAAGCTTTGTCTGGCAATAAAAACAAGAGGCCAATGAGGGCCTCTATGCTCTACTGGCATTGATCTGTCTTGTTTCAAAAGGAACCAATATGTCATCAATATTCAAATACCATCTAAGTTTGGTGAAGATCAGATAGTAAATGGAAGCTCTATTGTGTTCACAAGCTGTATTATAGCAATTTTGACAATTTCAAGGGCCATAATCCAGCCATGCATGGGTAGATCTGGCCATTTTTTAGAAATGAACCAAAGTCTCATGGATATCTAACTACTGTATAAGTTTGATTGAGATACAATCAAAAACAAGGACTGTATCATGTTAACAAGCCCTATTATAGCAATTTTGACAATTTCAAGGGCCATAATTCAGTCATGCATGGGGCGGATCTGGCTTGTTTTCGAAAGGAATCAAGCTCTCATGGATATCTAACTACTGTATAAGTTTGGTTGAGATACAATCAAAAGAGAAGACTATCGTGTTAACAAGCTCTTTTATAGCAATTTTGACCATTTCAAGGGCCATAATCCACTCATGCATGGGCAGATCTGGCTTTTCGAAAGGAACCAAGCTCTCATGGATATCTAACTACTGTATAAGTTTGGTTGAGATACAATCAAAAGTGAAGACTGTATCGTGTTAACAAGAAATTGTTTACGAACGCACACACGCACGACGGACAAATCGCCATGACATAAGCCCTTCTGGCCTTTGGCCAGTAGAGCTAACAAGAGTTGTTCAATATAAAGGCTTTAATCCTTGCCCACATGCAACAAATATGCAGCAGACAACTTTGAAAACATCTAGCCAAAATTAAGAATTCTCTAAAAATTTAAGTAAAATAATTGAATAAAGTTGAAAACATATATAGTGGCAAGGGACAAATGGCTCATGATGAGCGATTTCTCCTTTTATCACAATGTTTTCAAAAATCATCTGCTCCAGATGCGGCAAAATGTATCTACAAGTGAGAAAGTGTTAAACTTTTTTAATTTCCTCAAGTTTAATCCTTCCTTATAAGCTGTGCAGAATATTAACTTGTAGTATTCCAAATAAGGCGCATATTTTGTGTTCTTAACCCTTTCCCACTTTCAGAACAATTTTGATGCAGATGCAGCAGACAACTTGAAAAACATGTTTGCAAAAGGATAAATTTCTAGTATAATTATACTTCCCATAGTTTTGCCTAGATATTTTCAAAGCCGTCTGCTGTATATTTGTTGTATATGGGAATCCTTTTTCCTACATGCAGAAGCACAGAAATGTTGTGGGAATGAGGATTCTCCCACAATGTTTTCTATACAATTCTTAAATTACACTAAGATTTCTAGAGAGTTTCCATATGTTATCCTAGATGTTTTAAAAGTTGTTTGCTGCAGATTTGTTTTATGTGAGAATGAGATAAGAGAGGAACTGCAGGACAAACACTTGCTACTCTTCTTGACCCAGGCCGACAAAAACCTGAAGAATCTCCATAAATGATAGCTTAATTGTTAAATAAAGTTGAAAACATTGTGATCAAAGGGGAAATTGTTCATGATAAGCAATTTCCCCTTTGGCCACAATGTTTTCAAAAGTCGTCTGCTGCTATTGCGTCAAAATGCATCTGCAAGTGGGAAAGGGATAACAATTTGGATTGGCATTCCAGATCAGAACAACATGATTTGCTGATCAATGAAATAACAAGAGGGCCATGATGGCCCTAGATCGCTGACCTTAATTATACAATGTACTGCAATGCAAAACACATTTATTCTGAATGCAACCTCCACAGTGTTAACAAGATTTTCCTTCATTTGGCCTAGTGATCTATATTTTTTTATCTGATGTGAGCCATATTCCAACATGGACTAGATATCATCAAGACAACATTCTAACAAAGATTCAATTTGCTCAAAGTAAAAAATGACGCCTCCAGAGTTTGAACAATATTTTCCTTTATTGACCTTGTTTCTGACCCAATATAATCCATATTCGAACTTGACCTAGATATCATTCAGCTCAACATTCTGACCAACTTTCAAGCTGCTGAATCAAAAAATGTGCCTTCTACAGTGTTAACAAGATTTCCCTTCAATTTGGCCTAGTAACCTAGTTTCTGACCCAATATGACCCATATGCGAACTTGTCCTAGAAATTTTTAAGACAAACATTCTGACAAAATTTCAAACTGATGAAGCAAATATTGTGGCCTCTGGAGTGTTAACAAGATTTTACTCCAATTTGACCTAGTGACCTACTTTTTGACCCAACATGACCCATGTCCAAACTTGACCTACATATCATCAAGACAAACATTCTGATAAAGTTTCAATATGCTCAAGTTGAAAATGTGGCCTCCAGAGTGTTAACAAGATTTCCCTTCAATTTGACCTAGTGACCTAGTTTTTGACCTCATATGGCCCAGTTTCGAACTTGGCCAAGATTTGTTGGAGATGAATGTTCTGATAAACTTTCATGAAGATTGGATGCAAAATGTAGCCTGTAGAATGTTAACAAGAGCAAATGTTGACGACGCACGACAGACGGACGCCGGACAAAATGTGATCATAATAGCTCACCTTGCACTTTGTGCATAGGACTGGTGAGCTAAAAAATAGCGAGATTAGAAAGTTGAAAAGGTTGTTCTTCAAGAATGATGTTGTAAATTAAATGCATGCAGTGTAAATGAATATCAGTCACCTTGTTTTTAACCAATTGAATACATTGGGGCAAAAGGTGGTTTGCTCATTGTGATCAAATTTTCCTTTCACCACAATGTTTTGACGCAGATGCATCAAAATGCTTTTGTATGTTGAGAAAGGTTTAATATAATTATGTTTACAGAAAACAAAAATCTGTTTATGACTCCAATTGACTTGTAAACAAGAGGCCCAAGAGGGTCAGTATAGCTCCACGGCCATAAGGCAAAAATCAAATCTCCAAACAGCCCTGCCCCCTGGTGGCCATGTTTTTTACCAACCACCATGGCTTAAAGGAATCTTGTAGAGTGTCACCCAAGGAATGTTTCTGCAAAATGATTTGACAATTGGCCAGAAACTTTCGGAGGAGAGGATTTTCTCACACCAGTACTCCACACAACAATCTTCCCAAGCAACTGGCTGCTTTTCCACATAGACTTCGCCCATTGGTGAAAGACGATTGACGCATGTCGCATTGACTTTTATCAATCGTCGGAAAGAAGGTTGGCCGAGCCGGGATTAGAACCCACAACACCTGGATTGACAGCCCGCTTCGCTACCGACTGAGCTACTGGGGCTCGGCTGGGTCACCCAAGGAACATTTCTACAAAATTATTTGAAAATCTGCTCAACACTTTCGGAGAAGGAAGATTTTTTAAGTTTTCACTATGGTCATATAAGGTAAAATAGCCCCGCCCCCTGGCAGCCATATTTTTCAACCAATCAACATTTCTTGAAAGAATCTAATAAAGGGTCACCTAAAGAACATTTCTACAAAAAAAATTGAAAATCGGCCTGACACTTTCGGAGAAGAAGATTTTTTAAGTTTTCACTATTTTTTCTTTTGGTTGCCATGGAAATCAGAATTTTAGATGGATCAAAAAAGATTGAAGGAATATAAGAGAGGACATTGAGAGGATGCTTCCTATGAAGTTTCAACTAAATTGGCCAAGTGGTTAGGGAGAAGAAGACGTTTAAAGGAAAAAGTTAACGCATGCAATGCAAAAACCGACATCATTACACAACAACACGTTCTTCAAATTGCTTGTAATTTCAGAGATTCCTAAAGCGAAACTACTACTTTGATTGATTGATTGATTGTTTAGTGCTTAACACCGCTTTCAACAGATTTTCAGTTACATCACGGCATTTCCTTGGTAAGTTACCAGTACTACTGGTCCATTTATCCTGACACCAGACAGTCAGTAGTAATGCTAACCCCGCAACCCTGAACGCCAAGGAGGGCAGCCAACTACTTTAATCTTCCACTCAAGGACTACAAGTAATTTGTTAATTGACTTTTCCAGATGTATACAAAAGATCTGCAGCAGACCACTTTGAAATCGTTAAGTCCGAAATATGGAAACTCTTTATAAATGAAAGAACAATTATTGAATAAATTTGAAAACATTGTGGGGTAAGGAGAAGTTACTCATTATGAGCAATTTCTACTTTTGCCATAATGTTTTCAAAAGCATCGGCTGCAGAGGCGTCAGAAAGCGTTTGTATTTGGGAAATGTTTAAAACAATTAAAATAAAGACCATGCTGGTCATATTATACACTACTGAGGTCTGATTTAAGAGTTAGGCTAGAAAGTTAATAAACAACCCCCACTATTGCAGAGCTTATTTATGTTTTCTTGCTTGTTACATGTAATTTCTCATTTTCCCATAATGTTTATAAAGTTGTCAAATGTCAGTTTTATGCAGTTTAAAAGCATCAGAATATTATGAAAATCAATATTTAAATCCAACACTCGGGTGACTGAACTTTCATGGGACCCAAGTTTTACAAAAATGTTAATGTACGGAGTCCCAGGGATGCGACAAAATTGCCGGAAATCACAAACACTGGGTATTATTGTATCCTGACACCAATGCATCAGTCATAATGCTATCCCAGCAACCCTGAGTGCCAAATAGGGCAGCCATTACCACTATTTTAAATGTCTTTGGTATTACTTGACAAGGGATCAATCCCAAGTATCCTGCTATCAAGGTGGATGCTCTAGTCACGACATAAGCTAGGCGGTCAAAGTAAAACAACTTGTAAACTTAGCTGATATGATTATACTCATAGCTCTAGATACGGTGCATTTTGTATCTTCTAAAATTCTCATGTGACCATCTAACCCTATCTATGAAAAGATTATTTTAAGTACCAACATCATAGGGTTTTGTTGGATGATAAGAGAGATTTTGTTAGGAAAAGAGCTATACATCTCTCCGTATCTGGACATCTATATACTAATGTCTCCACAGACATTTATAAATCAAGCGATTAAAAAACAAAACACATACTCTATGAGGAATCCTGGCGTCTACAATAACTCCCATCAAGGCTGAATAGGGGGCACTTTGGGTGGCCCTGAAATGACAATGTAGAAAGACGCCCAACATAAGTCAATGTTATATCTGTAATACAGCCAAATTTAATTCCTAGCCTAATACTGGTCTGTTTACCCAGGGATCATAAATAAGTGAACTGTCACATTGATAACTGAAATAATGTTGAAATGGGGTAAAAAACCAATAAAATAAAACAAAAACATCATATATTTAAAACGAGTGTATTTACATTGCCAGTCCCCTATTGCCTAGGGTTGGAAGTGACTGTTCAGTAGCAGTAGCCCAGATTTTGGGTCCAACAGTCTTAAACAGTTTTTAATTGCAAATCTTGTATGTACATATTTAATCCAACTGTAAGAGATCTAAAACAGCCCTTTTCTAATGTGAGAGACTGTAAAGTAAATTTTGTTACCATATTTGGACAAGAGTTTATTGTAACACTGTTTCTTAACAACGCAACATGACAATGAATAAGTTGATGTAAATTCAAGGGACATGTTGGTAAACATGTAAAAGATACATCTTGACGTCCCTGTAAAGCGTTTGAAATTGTTGGTAGAGAGGTACGAATAGTTTTAGAACAATTCAACATTTCATGACAAGAATAACTTTGAACATCCTTGAAGGGATTCATTCACACAGCATATTTCATGAAATTCATAGTGCTCAGTGCAGGAGTAATCACATAATAAATAAGTAACAGTTAATCCTTTCCCACATACAACAAATCTGCAGCAGACGACTTTGAAACATAGTGACAAAAACCTAAAAAAAAATCCATAAAAGATATATCTTAATTGTTAAATAAAATTGAAAACATTGTTGCCAAAGGGAAAATTGCTCATCATGAGCAATTTCACCTTTTGCCACAATGTTTTCAAAAGCCGTCTGCTGCTATTACATCAAAATGTGTCTACAGGTGGGAAAGGGTTAATAGAGTGTGTTTATAAAGATATATTATAACACATATATTGTCATTGAAGTTTTGTAAAAGTCTATTGAATATCACAATTAAGCGGATTCTTGTGTATATAGTCTCAGTAAAGAACTTTTTCATTGAATTTTATCATTGCGTCAGGACAGGACTGTGGGACAGTTAAATAACGCATACACTTATACAGTTGATGAGTAATGCTGTTATGAGAGTTAAAACTATGTTGACCAATTTGCATGTGTTAATTAGTCGAGAACCGGTAGCTCAGTCGGTAACGACGCGGGCTGTCAATCCAGGGGTTGTGAGTTCAAATCCCGGCTCGGCCAATTTTCTTTCATTGCGACATGCGTCATTCGTCTTCAACCAATGGACTAAGTCTATGTGGAAAAGCAGCCAGTTGCTTGGGAAGATTGTTGTGTGGAGTACTGGTGTGAGAAAACCAGGAAACACATGAGTAGGTGAACTGGCCGCCGTGATATGACTGAGAAATTGTTAAAAACGGCGTTAAACCCCAATCAATCAATCAATCAATCATGTGTTAATTAACTTCAGAGCGTCCGTGTAGTTAGCACTATCAAGTTGGTATTCATGACTGACCATAAACAATCTTTGAATGTCATGCCAATAACAAATAAAACTTACTTTCTAACAAAGACAATCAGAAATAAAGTCAACATACCTTGGATAAGATAAAGTAGCCTTAGGGGCATTTGGAGGTATTGCCGGGAAGTATGGAGCATTCATTTGAGGCTGGACGTAAATCCCTGAACTTGACACCTCCGCCATTCTGACTACTGTCCGATCAAATGAAGCCAATAATTACACGTTCGCTACGAAAAGTAGAGCAAAAACGATTTGCTGTAATTTTTAAATTTGAAATTTCCAGTAGATATATTTCCAATTGAAATGTTTTGATATGCACTTAAAAACAATTATGAGTTTCTATCACATTACGTTATTGTAAAATTGTAAAACTGCGGATGAATATTAAATTTTCCGGTGGTTGCTACGTACGCTTAATTTTTACGCGGGAAAATGTGTCATTTGAAATTGCGCAATAACTTTCTCGCTACCTGTCAATTTATTTATTGGTTATTTTCGCTTTCATTTTTAAGTTATTGCAAACAAAAAAAGGAGAGAGCTTTCTAAATAAGCTTAATGTTTTATCCTGTTTATATTTATATTTTATATGAAGTGTAATAAGATGTAGGCTACATGTAAATTAGAATATAAATAAAATATTGTAGATCTATCTATAAACCAAACAAACAAAATAGCGATATTTCAGCAAAACTTAGATAAGATTACACACATTTATCTAATTGAAAATCCATTAGATAAAACCCATCTACAAATAATGCATAAAGCAAAAGTTCCTATAGGTATAATATTGAGTCCAAACAAGACTCGGCAAAAATAATTCCTTTGAGGAGCCCTTGATCATAGTAGTAAAACCTTCTCTTTTTTTTTGGAGTTTGCTGTTAACACCCAACAACGCATTTTAGGGTGAGACTGCGCGAGAAAAACAGTTCATCATAGATTCAACAAAACTGCATTTTTATGGTTAAGATCTCCCCAAAAAAGATCATTATAATGTTCTTGGAACATCAGTGAACACATTTAGGCGTGAGTACTCCAATATAAGTTTAACAAATGCTTTAGAAATTAATGCGCCAAGAGCTTATTATTTTGTTATATATAAACTTTAGAAAATTAATACGCTGATTAATCTCGAGTCCGTTTCCAGTCCTGATCATGTCACCATTACTGAAACAGCAGCCATTTTTGGAAGATGCGGCTATAGGTGAAGCCGTCAGACACACCGTAACAACATCCCCGATGATACTCCGGAGGAATATTATGAGCTAACCAACCCATCATTGGATCATCTGCTCCAATAATTTCTCAAACGATAAACCTCACTTCAGCAGCGGGCTACTACGACATTCGTACTGTTCCCGCCAGTTGAGATAACAAGGGAAGACCTGCCATCGGACGATACACTCCAGGTGTAAATCGAGTGCTGAAGGAATAACTGGGGTGGTTTATCACCCTTATCTTATTGACCAGTCAACCATTAAGGACTTGATTAAGGAAGTCAAGCGATCCGAATGTCCACACAATTTGTTGGATAACGATCACATTTGTGGTGACAAGTTGCGAGTTCGAAAAAAGAATTTCAACAATTGGCCTCGTGAAGTCCGACTGAAGATCATCAATGGCGAAGAAAATGCTTGCAGAAATGTCCCTTATGTCTGCACATAGAGATATGGATATCAACATTTCAAAAGTATTTTAAAAATGTAGCCTACCTAGTATCATCATTTAAACTCCGGTCACAATTACCTTGCGATAGGTTTGCGAGTAGATTGCGACGGATTTTCGGTCGGAACCTTCTGGACTCCTCGCCGGCATCGAGTTACTTTAAACTTAAAACCTCATCGCATACTGATTGTACATTAATCGGTTGATGCCTGGCCGATGTCCGACTGGGCTTCACACATATCGGGCGAGCACCGGGCCAAATTCGCCGGTCAGAGTCCGGTCGGAAATCGGGCAGACATTGACCGGGGACAGGCCGGCGACTGGCCGACCACCGACTGCTCGCAGGTTATAAAAGCCGGCTCATCACATCATTCATTAGATTATCCAGTCGCGCACTTCACAGAAGGTAACAATTTAACATACAGTTTATCACAAAAGTGTCAGAGTAACAGTTCTACAAGATGCCCTAGAAAAGAAGGGAGGACAGAAGGAGAATGAGAGGACAGTACCCACAAGAGAGGGAGAGTGGCAGTGAAGTGAATGAGACCATGCCTCACATGTTCAGCCGCTAATGCATCAAGAACTAAGTTATAGCGGCAGCGTGCACACGCCAACCTCTCCATCAATCGGGCGACCCGATCGCGCTGTGCAGGTGCCCGCAAGCGATGTGGAGGTATCAACGACATTCTCGTCAGAATGTTTGTCTTAATGATATCTAAGTCAAGTTCGAATATGGGTCCAATTGGGTCAGAAACTAGGCCACTAGGCCAAATTGAAGGGAAATCTTGTGAACACTCTGGAGGCTGTATGTTAAACTTGAGCATGTTGTCAACACTGTAGAAGCCACATTTTTTAAAATTTGAAAAGAATGTGGGTCATGCCGGGGTAAAAACTAGGTCACTAGGCCAAATTGAAATTCTTATTAATACTCTGGAGGCCGCATTTATTTCCTTCAGCAGCTTGAAACTTTGTCAGAATGGTTGTATTGATGATATCTAGTCCATGTTCTAATATGGGTCATATCGGGTAAAAAATAGGTCACTAGGCCAAATGAAGAAAAATCTTGGTTGCATTTTGAATCTTTGTATTAATAATTGTCTTCATGAGTTTAACATTGTTCAAACACTTTCACCCAATCTAGTACGTGGTTTATATACTTTTTTTCTACTTGATGGAAGTTGATTTAATATTGACATATTTCTCAATATAATAAGGCAGAAACTTCAAAATATTCTGCCTAAACCTGCTGTCAATTTTTTCTTTGATTCTTCATGTCTTAAATGTTTATACTTGTGAGCTCTTGCACTCAGGTGAGCGATATAGTCAACAAGGTTCTCCTGTTTTCAAACTGGCAGTTTCATAATATTCCCTATTTTTGATATGATCTTTCAACTTCTTAACAATAAATACATAAACATAAGCTGCAATTGTTATTTCCTTTCACATTTTCCCTACTTATCAATCCTTCCTGCAGCCCACAGGCCGCCAGCACTTCAGTGCTTTGATTATTTGTCTGTGAGTATAACATGTAGACGGACTGTAGGGATACACCTCTAGTTTTTTTCATCAAGAAATGCATCTAGGACTGAATTACATGTATACGGAAAATGAAAGCTCTTGTGAGACTGCGCATGTACATTAAAACCCAAAATCTAGACGCTGCTCATATATACTTAGATTACTTGTGAAGATACGTGCATTAGGCATATATACTTAGATTACTTGTGGAGACACTTATATTAATCATATATACTTAGATTACTTGTGAAGATACGTGCATCAAGCATATATACTTAGATTACTTGTGAAGACACGTGTATTAATCATATATACTTAGATTACTTGTGAAGATACGTGCATCAAGCATATATACTTAGATTATTTGTGGAGACACGTGTATTAATCATATATACTTAGATTACTTGTGAAGACACGTGTATTAATCGTATATACTTGGATTACTTGTGAAGACACGTGCATTAATCATATATACTAAGATTACTTGTGAAGACACGTGCATTAATCATATATACTTAGATTACTTGTGGAGACACGTGCATTAATCATATATACTTAGATTACTTGTGGAGACACGTGCATCAATCATATATACTTAGATTACTCGTAGAGACACGTGCATTAATCATATATACTTACTTTACGTGTAAAGAAACGAGCATCAGGCACAATGGTCTAGATATATTTATAATTATATAAGATTAAGAGGGGAAGATGTAGTGCTCGATATAGTCATTTAATTATTTTGCCGCAATGTTTTCTACTCTTTCTCTTTCATTCGGTTGTCTTTTTTACATTTTTTCCCTGCAATAATTGTAAATATGGGCGAGGATCTAAAGGCAGTTTTTTAGACAAAATGTCAACTTGGTAAAAGTGTCATTCGAATCCAGTGCAATCATGCGTGATAATTTAATTTTGGGAGGGGCCTATTTAATGTCTGGTTTACATTTGCCAGGGGAGCCGTGTGATAACTTCGTCTACGATTTTCCGTACGATTCTTCAGGCATCGTAGGTGGCTACGGGCTACGGCGTATGTGCTTACATTGTATACGATTATCGTGCGATTTTTGTATGAATTATTGAAGCTGCGCGGAGATTGCACGCAAATCGTGCAATTTCAGTGCAATCATCGCACAGTCTCCGCAAGAAGAAATCGTACGGAGACTGAGATACAAGTGGAGAGTCATATTCCTGACGATGACAACCACGACGATGTTCTTGACGACGAAGAATCTGACATGAACGAGAGGGTCGTGCAGTTTTTTGAGGACCGACCCTACTTCTTCGACCTCGATGGGCTAAGTCTATGTGGAAAAGCAGCCAGTTACTTGGGAAGATTGTTGTGTGGAGTACTGGTGTGAGAAAACGCATGAGTAGGTGAACTGGCCGCCGTGATATAACTGAGAAATTGTTAAAAACGGCGTTAAAACCCAATCAATTAAATCAAATCAAATCTTCGACCTCGGCCATCATAACACGATCCCTCAAGGCACCTGGCAGCGCGGGGTACCTCAACCTAATGATCCTGTGTAGAATGATACATGCCCTGGTGATTGAGATAGCGTTCTTGGGCAGAACAGCCATGGTAGTCAGGAGGCACCGAAACCGAGAAGCCAGGATGCTGAAGGCGTTCCCTACAACTCTGCGTGCACAGGAGGTCCGTTAATGGAAAATTCTCTCATCGTGGGTCAGGTACTGGTGGGGATAGGGCTTCATCATGCTGGGCCGCAGCGCGAAGCCATCGTCTCCCACGAAGAAGTAGGGCGTGTCCTGGTCATCGTTAGGCAGAGGGTCAGGTTCGGGCATCTCCAGCGTACCGGCATCTATCTTCTGCTTCAGACTGCACCCGTTAAATACACCGCCGTCTTACATGGAACCCCGGGCACCCACGTTCACCCAAATGAATTTGTAGTCCGCGTCCACCACGCCCAGGAGAATGATAGAGAAAAGGCCTTTGTAGTTGTAATACGCGCTGCCGGACTTCTTGGGCTTCTTGATACGGATGTGCTTGCCATGAGTGGCGCCAAGGCAGTTCCATCGTCTGGAGAAGGTGCTAGACACCTCATTCCACCCATCTGGAGTCGTCGGCATCGCGAGCATCTCGTCCTTGTACTCAGCTACAACGGCATGGCAAACCTCGGGAACCAGTACGAATATAGTACTGTAGGACACTCTGAAGCTAAACGCAAGACTAGGCATATCCAGCCTAAGGCCTGCAGGCAAGCCTTGACGGCAGTGCTTAGACATTCGTGGGGTCAGTCTGTTCACCATTTCACGGAACATGGGTGGCTCGATTCTGAGGTATGCTTTGAAGTCGCTACGCGATTCCCGCATCAACTCCTGCATAAGGGTGTCGAAGTGCCCAAGGGTGACCCTGCTGTTAAATCAAATAAAATCTTCGACCTCGGCCATCATAGCACGATCCCTCAAGGCACCTGGCAGCGCGGGGTACCTCAACCTAATTATCCTGTGTAGAATGATACATGCCCTGGTGATTGATGGGGTATGGCTTCATCATGCTGGGCCGCAATACATTCAAAGTGACTGCTGTGGTGCATCAAATGCAAGATGACAAGCTAACGCCAACAGGTGTTCATCCAGGGCTCAAGGTATCTCGCTCTTTACGGTCTAAGCAGGTAACATCAGGATTCTGATAATTCACATGGTAATGAACATTGCCCCCCAACAACCCCTGTCCGAAAGCAGGTTAATGTATTCGGCCTTTACCTAAAGCAAAGAAATAACAACACGTTGCTCGGTGACAAAAAGGCGCAAAGGCAAGGCGTAAGTTACCGATGCACCAGAAAAGTACATAGTCTTAAAGCAAGGAAGATTTCTAAATGTTAAAACAAAAAGAAACGCAAACCGCTCAAGAAATATTAAAGTGTTGCCTCTTCTGATGACAACGAGTGGTATTGTTTGTACTGTCTTTATCCCAATCCAATTCAAGACACACAGAACCGTGGACACATTGTGCAGACTCTAGTGGGTGGGCGTATGAATAATGCGAACACGTAGATTGAGGACGTGTAGTTGTTTGTCTTAACTATATAGGCTATCGGATTATGATGAAGAAATTTACTTGCTCAATGTTGAGATGTATCAATTAGCTCCGCATTATGTAACAATAAGCACTCCGACTACGGTGCTGATTGATAAATAATTGTTTTGGTAGAAATTTTGACTGTATTCCATGCGTTAATTAACTCAAAGACCTAATAACACAGTGTTATTAGGTATTTTATTAACTGTTCTAAATTGTTTCTTGTTCAATGAACTATGAAACGGGGTTTTATACTATCCTCTCGGTATTTCCATAATGAAAATAAAGAAAAAAAAAGTTCGTTCACCAGTTCCATAGCAAATGTAAATTTAACTTTTCCTATACGTTATTTAGTAATAAATGAGAGTTTTTTTAAAAGCGCCGAAACTTAAAATGCATTTCAGCGCTATAGAAAATCCCCCACCTCTGCTTTCGTATATTTTTTTGTCTCGTCTGTTATGGATACGACACCGCTAATGCCATAAAGTAGTGCGTATTTCCTAGAAAAGACTAAGTACGAGTATTTTGGGACGCTGATATGGTGACGATCTGACCCCACGGCGTCTCTAAATCAAAGGGACACAACCTCGACGGTCTTAACCTGTTTGTAAGAGACGTTTTCTGGACGAAATATGTCTTATTAAAACGTATTCTTAAAATCATTGCAATAGATATTGTTAAATTCGGTAAAAGAAATAAACAGAAGGGTGATAAATTTTCTTCTACAATGTTTCTGTGATAGTCTGGAAAATGTACACGAAAAATGTAAACTAAATTATTTCGTTAAAAGTATTCGTGTCGTTGAAGTTTATTCAACCTTCGACTTCACAAAGCGCATTCCATTTTGAGTGTTAGGTCTGACAACACCGGACGATATGCGCACAACGATCATTTGCTAATTTGCTCTATCCCTGTGACTTTTTCCCGTTTAGTGGTTTTGAGAACGGTATTAGGGAGATAGAGTGTAAGTATTGATCGCAATTTGTGTAAAATTGTCGTGCATGTTATCAAAAATGCAAAAAATCATGAAGCGTCGTCTGTTCGCTATGAAGGGAGAAAAAATGGCGGCAAAGTTTGATACTCGCCCTATTAAATCGAGTAAAATTCCCCTTCGAAACGACTGAATTTATTTGCGTTAAAAGTCGGATTCCTTCACCAATTATGTGGTATAAATTGTCATTTTGTTGTCATGTTTTAAGAAATACCCCTTAGCGTTAATAAACTAATCTTTCGTCCCGTAATCTTTATCTGCAAAGGAAAGAGCTTGATTCTAAATTTAGAAATTAGAAATTCCTGATACGTCACTATAAAAGTGGGCTGATATGACAGTATGTCATATGTATGTTGAAGGATGTACTTACCTGGTTTGTACTTTATATTTTTACTTTAAAGTTATAATAAGATTAATTGAATAAATAAGAACTAGGATATATATAATCTGGAAGTATTTTCTAATCATGTCAAAGAAAAACCTTTTCAACATGGAAATGTATATGTTTAACCCTTAACCCGAAACACTTGTTCCTAAAGGAACCCTTTACCTAAACTTTCGAATCATCTTGCATTTTTGAAAATGATGAAATATTCAAGAATGGATATATATCTGGACAAAAGAAACCTATTTTCTGAAAGAAATAGTTTTTGTGAAGGTGTCAAATAAAACTCTTGAACAGAAATAGTAGGAAAACAAGCACTTACACCATCAATACTTTGATACATTTTGAATGAGCTTGTCAAATTTGGTATTGGGAAGAATCAATAGCATATCCTAAAAATATTAAGCTAAGAATGTCTAGGTGAGCCAGCAATAGTATAGAACCTGGTCTAAAGTGATGCGAATTAAAATAAGGATTGTGTTTCAAGTCAAACACTTTTCATTAACCCTTCACACTTACAGACATATTAATGAGCAATTTCACCTTTAGCTTCAATGTTTTCAAATCTTCCCAATGTTTAAATTTTCATCCTTCGACTTTCAATAATTGTTGCTGTATGTTTTCAAAGTCCTCTGCTTTGATTTGTTGTATGTGTGAAAAGGTTAAGAATTAATTTTGATGAATGATCTCTTTGCAGCCAACTTGATCAATGCTTATCCAAGCTTTGTCAACAAAATTATGGGCATTTTGCCTGTTGAATGTTACAGCCAGATTAATTGAAGCTATTTAAAAACGCATCTGATACTTAAATCATGAAATGGGAAGTTTTATTTTTAAAATGAGCTTGAAACATTCTTCTTTAGCAATATCAAATGTTTTAAAAAAGTGTCTTCTGCAAATTAAGGCTTCAAAGTTAATGACATCTTTATAGCAAACAAGAAATGTATGTAAAAAATAAATTAATAAACCCTTTCAACATACTAACAAGTATGTAATTTACACTTTTGAATTCATCAAGGCAAAAGAATGGACATTTTCTATAAGTTAAAGCATAACTACTCAAATAGAGTTGAAAACATTGATTCAAAAATGAAAATGAGAAATGTCTCATCCATTTCTCCTTTTGCCAAAATGTTTTCAAAAGTAGCTCTTTGCAGTCGTGAAGACGCACCTGCATTAAGAAAAGCGTTGGGCATGTGTTTTATTTTGAATAGGTTAGAAAACAGCTTTAACTGAAAAAATGTACTTATTTAACACTAAACAGTTTCTCTTTTTCTAATGACGTTTTAGATTGTTTAAAAGAAGGGAACGAGTATAATATGAAGAACTGCATTGGTCAATCAGGACTTGGGAAAAGAGTTTATAATAATGACCAATTTTAACCATGTTTAGACAGATCTTTATGCATGTGCAGCATACAACTTTTTCAATTATATAATCCACAAGGTTTTCAATTTCAACTATTCATTTTATACAGAGATTTTCCATTGTTGACAAGTTTTTTTTTTAAGTGGTCTGCAGCAGGTTTATGAATAGAGTAAAGGGTTAACTTGATAGGTGTACATGCGTTTTGTTATGCCCAGTGTCTGTTGTTTTAAGACTTTGTTTTTACTTTCTCTTAGAAATATAATTATTTGTTACATTATTCAAATTTGAGATCTGTGCAGTACTTTAGCAGTAGAAGAAATTAAGGCAGCTTGCAGGTTGATTACTCTTAAAAAAAAGAAATGCTAAATGTGACATCGGTATGAAGCAGGGTTAAGGGTATGATGTCCATTTATTTAGCTTCAACCCATGCAAAAACACTGAAAATCTCTATAAATAATGGTATAATAACTTAATAACTGAAGAAAGGTAAAAAACTTTGTGGCTAAATGAGAAATTGCTTGTTTTGAGCAATTTCTCCTTTTGTCACAATGTATTCAAAAGTCGTCTGCTGTATACACGTCTACATGTGGGAAAGGGTTAACTTCATGATTAATTATAAGTAATATCTATATTTAAAGCAAATTATATTATAACTAATTAATTCCAATTAGTATCATTTAAAAAAACCAACAGTATTTGCATTTTTATTTAATTTCCCTATATGGTGCCCCAGAATGTGTTATTATGTATCCTGTGTCAGCTGGTGTGTATAGATTTTCTACACAAAGGCAAGGGAGATAATCAACCTTCTCTTTGTGTTAACAATCCTTGGGGTGTATAGAAACCTTAGTGTGACTCGGTCACACTTTGTGAACCAGCCAGAGGTAGTGGCTAGCTGAATAAAATGTTAAACTGTCTGAATGCTTCAAGGTTTTAATCCAGTGTTAGAATTTATATCAGTTCAATTGATTCACATGAAAAGACTCGTACCTGAATCTTGTTTGAATTGAGATATTGAAAACGAATAGTTTAATTTATAAGGTGCTTTACCTTTACAAAAATATATTATATATTTAATTATTGTCATTTCTTTTCATTTTTTTTTTAATTCAATATTTAATAAGATTAATTTTTCTTTATTTTTGAATTCAATTCTTATATAATTATAATAAAGAAAAAGAAAATGAAATGATTTATGTTATTTTTTAAAATCCCTACTTCCAGAACCTGTTGATCACTTCCATATTTCTTGAACCAATTATATAAGTGAATATGAAATGAATTTAAGAAAAAGAGGTTTTATGGTTATTCCAATTATCTGTTTAATATTTGATTTAATTGTTTCATTTTCAGATTAAAGAAGAAACAATTGAAGGAATTGACATTTTACTTCACTTGAGATAAGAAACAGTCGGTTCAAATAAGGATTTATAATCTTAAAGAACGGAAACAGACAGGACCAAAAAAGGTCTGTATTTATTCTGAAGCAGAACTTATCCTTTTCTAACTCACATTTTGACGCATCTGCAGCAGATATGAGCAATTTCTCCTTTTGTCACAATTTATTCATCTCCATACAATAATTATACAAAACATACTTTCAATAAATGTTATAATGTTTTTCCATATATTTGCCTGGATGTATTCAAAGTCGTCTGCTGCAAGTTTGTTGTATTTGGGAAGGGGTTAAATTGGCTGTTCTGGCTAACCCTTTACAGATGACATAAGTCTCCTTGACAGAGAAGTTTGTGAAAACATCCCAGGTAAAGGAGAAATTGATCAATTTCACATAAAGTTTACAGGGGGGAATCAAAAACATAATAATTACCATTTTCGAAAGTTGGTAAGTTTAACAGTAAATGTTTCTTAAACCTTTCCGACAAGCAGGCGCTTTCTGAACACTCGTCTGTAGCAGATGATTATTGAAAACATTGTTTCAAAAGAAGAAATTGCTAATTTTGTGTAATTTTGAACTTGACTTGAAAAAACGAGAGCTATTGTCATGACCCTGGCGTCGTCCGGTGGCGGCGGAGTGGTCGTCTGGTTAAGGTTTTTTGTTCAGCTCAGCTTTTTTTCTGTTTTCTATCAGTCGAGCGTCTGTGCCGTACGCGGTGCTCTTGTTTTATTGAATAATCACACTTCCAGTTTTAGAGAATTTCTATATTTTTGACTAAAGACATGTTTCAAAGTCATCTGCTGCAGTATTGTTGTATGTGGGAAAGGGTTTATTGGCATAATAACACTGAACAGTATAGATATTCCTCATCCTGTATAGCTGAACAAAGCGGTCATTGCATAATGTGTAGACCAAGATTAGGTCTATATTTGAGACAACACTCCAGCTGATGCATTGACGTTTGAAGAAATCATTCAAATCATTCCTTTCCAACAAGTTGACTAGCTTGGGAAGATTGTTGTGTGGAGTACTGGTGTGAGAAAACCAGGAAATGCATGAGTAGATGAAGTGGCAGCCGTGATATAACTGAGAAATTGTTAAAAACGGTGTTAAACCCCAATCAATCAATCAATCGACCAACAAGTTGACAACAATTATAATTATCTAAATTAATTTACCAATACCAGATGGGCTGTCAGACTCTTGGATATTAGATGAATCGACGTAAAATTGACTGCAAAGATATTTTCTTTTAATTTATTGGATATGCATTAGAAATTATTTGCACATATTGACGCCAAAAGTGGGAATTTAATAAAGTAAACCTATGTTGTTGGTCCTCAAACACATTGTCTCAGTCTAAGAGACAATTCATGGCTTGGTGTTGAATTAAGATTTTTGAACATGAAATATGTACTGTATCTAGAAGTCTTGAAATTTATTTACACAATTTTTTCTATTTTAAGTAAAAGGTTAACCCTTTTCTACCTCAATTTATGAGGACGATTTTGTAGACAAGGCAAACATGGAAAATGTTCATGTTTAAAAAGAATGTTATTATTAAAGGAGTTGAAAACATTGTGGCCAAAACAAGAGGCTGCAGTTTTGCTAAATGTGGTTGCGAATGGGAAAGTTTTTTAATTTTTCCTGATAGTAGAGTTGTCCTCATTTTTAAAAAGTATGAAGTTAAGGACTAAGGATGGGAAAACAAATAATACAGGTATAATTGGGGCAAAGCTATCTTTGTTTTGTTAACCCTTTCCCTCAAGCAAACAACTTAAACAAATCCTGTGGGAAAATATGGTAAATTCATCTGTGATTGAAAGTAAAAAAAAAATGTGTGGGGTAGAAAATTCTGGGAAAAGAGACCACAATGTTTTCAACCATTTCTGCTGCAAGAGCCTCAAAATGCATTATGCATGAGAAAAGTGGTTTATATGAGGCTCCTTGACTTTTGCATTGTTCCTTGTAGGAAGGAAAACATAATTTGCAGTGGCGTAATGTTGTTTCAAAGATCTTTGTTTTGTAAGCAATTCTGCTCTTGCTTTTGTAAAAATTGAAAACAAGGCTTAGAAATTTGGCGCTTAAATGGATACCTGTTTCAATCAATGACAGTGTTTAAAACGATTTTGTTTCATCAAATTGTTTGGATTTTACTTCATTGTGAACAATTTGCTTTATTATCAGGCTTATTGTGTATAGTAATTTAACTAGCCTATTGATATTTATTGTTCTAATGTTTAGTGCTATGTGATAAAGGAATTTAATGTTCAGAAGAATTTTGAAATTTTCGTTGAAAAAGGGAACTCGTTAAGTGAAAAAAAGTTAACTTTATAATGACTAATGTGAACAAATGTCGAATTTTCAAATTATAGTGAAGGTCTTAATGTTGCCTTTGTGCTTCATTGTTTTCAAAAGTTGCCTTTTACAGAGCTATTCAAGATGCAACATACCAACACAAAAGGCCTAAACCTTTTCCCATATACAAAAAGTCTGCAGCAGATGACTGAAAACATTGTGATTAAATATGAAATAAATGAAAGTATAATAATTAAGTATTAAACAATGGCAAATCAGAGAAATTACTCATGTTCTTAAGTTTGAAGTGGTTATTATATGTATGTATGTATGTATGTTTTTGAGAAGTTTACAGAATTGCGCAACAATTAAAACCTGCTTTAATGTACACATAGTCATTTGTGTCTTCAAAAGTCATCAGCTGTTATTAGTCAGAAGACCATATCCCCAGAATATTGAAAAGATAATTATGGTTTAACCTGTCCATGTAAAAAGTTACAAGTTGTACTAAAAAGGTGTAGTTTCTGTAGCCTCTGCTGTATATGACTTTCAAAAACATTGTGGCAAATGGAGAAATTGCTCATAATGAGCAATTTCTCCATTTGCCACAACTTTTTCAACTTTATTCAATAATTTACTATATTTATAGATAGTTTCCATATTATTTGTTTAAATCTTCTTTTGCAAATTTGTTGTATGTGAGAAAGGGTTCATTAATGTGGAAATAAAATAATGCTGTTTGATTTGGAAAATGCTTGAATAAATATTCGTGACTCGCGAATACCAACTGCGTAGATCAATCTCCTTTGCAGAGAGCCGCTCTTTACACTCAATTACAAATAGTAAATTATAGGTGATTTAAAATGTTTATTTGGGTCGAAACAAATGAAGAAAAGAACAAACAGAGATAAAACTGGTATTAATGGAAAAATGACTTTGAACGAACACTCTCTGCCTATAAAGAGAGTTTCAAGAACGACACCTCTGCAAATAAGAAAGAATCGGGTCTTTCGTACAAAATTATTTCGTCCTTGACAATTTTAAATGTGTCATTTAATTCCCTAAAGGCATATTGCTTCCGATCTACATATTGTTATGCATCATTGACACAAGGGCGCTCATCATAATATAATTTTAAAACATGAGTAGTTTGTTATTTTCATTATAAAAAAGGAAGGAAAGAATTAAAATAAATTTACATGTTGTAGGGCTAAGTTTATGTTCGAAATTAAGTTTAAATTATACAACAATTTCAATGAGATTTAACTGTTTAGTTGATATTATATTTCGAAGGTGTCTAATTTATAAATATTGGACTACATTTCAACATTTGTTTAAGTATGATATAATTAGGATGCCAAGCTAATATCATTTTGAGAAAAAGAGAAAACTCATGTCTTCAGCGATTTAACCCTTATCTCATTGTTTTAAAAGTAGATTGCTGCAAAGGTGTCTACTGTTAACTTTAAAAGAGGAATGGTAAAATGACGTGCTATTGGATGCAAATCCTAAATTGTCTGTTTTGTGGTTTTATTGAAAAATAATAAAATTCAAATATTCTGACAAACATCTTGAAAAGTGTATGTGGAATTCACAAATCTTATATTATTCCTTAATGAAAGCAATGTATACATGTATACTAAGACTAATGATTGGCAAGATTACTCATTTCCATTACTGTTTATGATCAATAATTAGTTGGTTGTGTGTATGGTCAACCTACTTTGAAATGGAGATGGATCATAAACAATGAAAGGCTTCAATTATCATTCACTTCGTTGACAAAACAATACAAGTTATGATACATTTTCACTTGACCCCACCCCTGATGTTCCAATATGCCCCTCAGTTGATAACTGTTTATTCAACTACTATAATGTTAGTGTTATGCATAACTGCACTATGGATATCTTGCGACATTGATGCGTTGCATCAACTTTCTCTTGTACAGTATTGAATTTAACAGGCCTCAATGTTCGTGATGCTTCTTATCTTTTATGTTTGTTAAAAAATATACCGGCTTAATGTCTTGTCTTGACTAGGTTGTATCATTTTATTGCCAAAAAAGCCCTTTTTTTCGATCTCAAGTTGTTGTATTTACTTGCTAGCCCACCAAACATGAATTTTCAAACATGACTGTGAGATTAATCTCCCTTGTGGAAGCGAATATTAATCAAGCATAAATGAAGAAATAAAGGTGAACCGATTGATAATCGATTGTGGTAAAATGCAATCAATTATCGCCAACGTGATGCATAACCGATTAACTTTCGATTATAATTGCTCATCGGCCAAACACTAGTTCAAAGAGATGTCTTGATTTGTGTAGAATTCATTTAATAATGTTAATCCATGATTATCTAAAATAGTAACTGTTTCTAAGCTAAATATGTTGATCAAGTGACTACCAAATACTGACTGCGTAGATAAATCTCCTTTGCAGAGATCCCTTCCTTACACTCACTTACAAATAGTAAATTATAGTTTATTTGGTTCGAAACAAATGAAGAAAAGAACAAACTGAGATAAAACTGGTTTTATTATAAATGTTACTTTGAATGAACACTCTCTGCCTATAAAGAGAGTGTAAAGAACGACAATTATGCGAAGAAGAAACAAATCTGGTCTTTCGTACAAAATTATTTCGTCCTTGACAATTTTAAATGTGTCATTAGATTCCCTACAGGCATTTTGCTTGCGATCTGCATATTGTTATGTATCATTGACACAAGGGCGCTCATCATTATATCATTTTAAAACACACTCTCTGCCTATAAAGAGAGTGTAAAGAACGACAATTATGCGAAGAAGAAACGAATCGGGTCTTTCGTACACAATTATTTCGTCCTTCACAATTTTAAATGTGTCATTAGATTCCCTACACACATTTTGCTTGCGATCTGCATATTGTTATGCATCATTGATACAAGGGCGCTCAGCATTATATAATTTTAAAACATGAGTAGACTAATGATTGGCAAGATTACTCATTTCCTGTTTATGATCAATAATTAGTTGGCTGTGTGTATGGTCAACCTACCTTTAGAATGGAGATTGATCATAAACAATGAAAGGCTTCAATTATATTTCAATGAAGGACATTCACTTCGTGCAAGTTATGAAACATTTTCACTTAACCCCACCCCTGATGTTCCAATATGCCCCTCAGTTGATAACTGTTTTATCAACTACTATAATGTTAGTGTTATGCATAACTGCAGTATGGATTGCCGGCGACATTGATGCATCGCATCAACTTTCTCTTGTGAATACTTTGATGGATTTTAACTAAAGTTATACTTTCTACACAATATTAAATGAAGTTTCTGATGTGTCCAATTACTTAAATAAGTGACAGAATTTTGAATAGTTAATTTGAATGATTGAGGTTTAAAAAAAAATTGCATATCAAATGATTGCAGAAAAAACATTACATCATGTAGAAACTAAAATCCAATTTTAGTGTATTCATCTCTCGAGCAGATCAGGACCTGGTGATATCAAAGTTCAGTTCTGATCAAGATTACAGTTGGTTAACCCTTTCCCACATGCAGGCACATTTTAATGCAACTGCAGTAGGATGTCCTTTGAAAATGCTCGTAATCCTTTCCGTCATAATAGAAATCTGCTCAGGATGACTTTGAAACCATCTAGGCATAAAACGCAAGTTTAACCTGCTGCAGATATGTCGGAAAGTGTTTATGAGCAATTTCTCGTTTTGCTACAATGTTTTCAACCATTCATTAATTATACTTTAATTCATTATAATAATTTAGAGATTTCAATATTTTGTTACAAGATATTTAATGTTGTCTGCTGCAGATTTGTTGTAGTTCCGCCTAGATGGTGTAGTGGTAGAGCGTCTGCCTCTGTACAGGAGGTCACAGGTTTGATCCCCGGGTCACAGCAAATAATTTAAAAAAGGCTGTCCTCTTTGGTGATCAGTGTTGCGGGGTTAACATAACAACTGACTGGCTGGTGTCAGGATAAATGAACTAGAAGTACTGGTAACGTACCTTGGAAATGTAGTGATTAAACTGAAAAATTGTTGTAAGATGCATAAAACACCAAAGAAATGAGAAAGGGTAAAAATTTATGGGCGTTTCTTATATTCATTTTCTCTTGAATACTGATCTTAATTCCTTATTTGACACTTACATAAATAAGTTTACGTTTTAGATATTTAGGAAGCATTTCATTGAGAAATTCTTGAGTACCCACAATGCAAAGGGTGTGGCTGGGTTAAGCTTAAACCCTTTACAACATTTGATATCATTAACCCTCATGCAGCAGGCTACTGAATATTTCGGCAATAGTTACTTGTTATTTATAAATAAAAGCATTATTTTTGGATAATTTGAAAATAATGTGGCATATAGGCATATAGGGAAACAATTAGTTCTCTTGAAATCTGCATTTGCCACAATGATATCAAAATTTAAGTTGAGTCCTGAGAACGTTAAAATGCAGATCTGCAAGTGGAAAAGGGTTAAACTAATAGCTGACTGCTTTAAAACATTCTGAAAGTAACATATCCAAAGCTGCAAAGTTTTATTTGGTTTATAGCATGGCCAAGGCAGAAATAGCTTGTTTGGAATAAGAAGTTATGACAGTTCAATTTATTCCACAATGCTTTCAAGGTGTCCACTTCAAAAGGCAACTTTTGTATGTATCAAGGAAAGGGTTATGAGCTAAACTGCCACATAAGAGTGGCAATGACATTGTGTATTCAGGGCCATATAACCCTTTCCCCCACAAAAATAAAACAAATCTACAGGACATGACTTAATATAGTCTGGTGGAAAAAGTGAAAACACTTTGAATGAAGGTATGATATTAGGATAGAGTGAAAAAGACTGACAAAAGGAGAAATTGCACATTATGAGAAATTATTAGCAATTTCCCATTTGCCACAATGCTTTTAAAATTCATTAGTTGCAGATGAATTAAAATGTATATAGATCTATATATGAGAAGGGGTTAATGTACAATTGTCATTGCTAAGGTGTGCAACTACAAAGAAAATTGGTTTATTTAGTGATTACAGTAATTGGATGATAATGACTGGTGAAGTTATAAAAACATCTGTTCACTGATATTCACTCATTATCCCATGCTTGGATTTATACATTTTGATGCCTCTGCAGCAGATGAAAACATAGTGACAAAAGAAGAAATTTGTGGTGTGGTGTCCGTCGTCCGTGCTTGCTTCCGTAAACAATTGCTTGTGAATGCGATAGTCTTCAGTTTTGATTGTATCTCAATTAAACTTATACAGTAGTTAGATATCCATGAGAGCTCGGTTCCTTTCGCAAACCAGCCAGATCCGCCTATGCAAGACTGGATTATGGCCCTTGAAATTGTCAAAACTGCTATAATAGAGCTTGTGAACACGATAGAGGCTCCATTTACTATCTGATCTTCACCAAACTTACACAGTAGTTAGGTATCCATGAGAGCTTGGTTCCTTTTGCAAACCAGCCAGATCCGGCCATGCAAGACTGGATTATTGCCCTTGAAATTGTCAGAATTGCTATAATAGAGCTTGTGAACGCGATATGGTCTTCAGTTTTGATTGTATCTCAATCAAACTTATACAGTAGTTAGATATTCATGAGAGCTCGGTTCCTTTCGCAAACCAGCCAGATTCGCCCATGCAAGACTGGATTATGGCCCTTGAAATTGTCAAAATTGCTATAATTGAGCTTGTGAACACAATAGAGGCTCCATTTACTAACTAATCTTCATTAAACTCAGATAGTAGTTAAATATTGATGAGAGCTCGGTTTCTTTCGAAAACCAGCCAGATGTGCCCTTGCATGTCTGGATTATGGCCCTTGAAATTGTCAAAATTGCTATAAAACAGCTTGTGAACACAATAGAGCCTCCATTCACTATTCAATCTTCACCAAACTTAGATAGTAGTTATATATTGATGAGAGCTTGGTTCCTTTCGCAAACCAGCCAGATCTGCCCATGCAAGACTGGATTATGGCCCTTGAAATTGTCAAAATTGCTATAATAGATTTTGTGAACACAATAGAGGTTCCATTTACTATCTGATCTTCACCAAACTTGGATAGTAGTTAAATATTGATGAGAGCTTGGTTCCTTTCGCAAACCAGCCAGATCTGCCTATACAAGACTGGATAATGGCTCTTGAAATTGTCAAAATTGCTATAATACAGCTTGTGAACACAAAAGAGCCCCCATTTACTATCCGATCTTCACCATACATACATGCTCAAAACATGATTGAAAATGACCAAAGAACCATACCAGTAGAGCATAGGCCCTCATGGGCCTCTTGTTCCTTTTACCACAATGGTTTAACTCTATTTAATATACTTTTCATTTATGGCGCTTTTCAATATTTTTGCGTAGATGTTTTCCGAGACTTCAGTTGCAGATTTTTTGTGTGTGGGAAAGGGGATGACGTTTGATAATATTATTGAAAAGATATTAATTTCTGCTTTTCTCAGAAATGTTTTAGTTTTAGTTTCTAGAAAGTTAAATTAGTCCCTGGAGATCTCCATGGCTTGTTTTGTTTATCTAGAACCCTGTAACCTCATGCAATGACATTTTCACACCTATAACAGATGACTTAGAATTAATTTGGTAGATGGAAAGCTGTATGTAAAAGTTCATGTTTCACCTATCTAGGTCAAAGCTCTAGGTCACTGAATGTCTCATCTATAAAAAAAGAGGTTTGTCTAAGCAAGATTCAAGAGAGCTTCGACAGGTTCATGTTTCGATGTCAAAGGTGAAGGTCACAGTGGCTACAGCCTACAATACATTTGTACAAAATGATACTGCAAGAGAAGTTGCATCGTCAAATAATCGCCCCTTGACTAGCAGTTCTCTTTTACCTCACTTTGAAAAACATAAATCCGCTGTACAAAGTATCCAGGAAAAATCATGTTTGAATATATTATGTATATAATTATGTCTAATTTTTTTAGGTAGTTTAATCTGATGATATTTTTATTTTTAATGGTTATATTATGAAAAGGAGCTTTTTTAGTGGACATTATTTTTCATTTCAATATACATGTATCTAAACATCCTGTTTAGCGATTAAAAAAGCACAATTAACTTATTTTCCCCTACAAACAACCTCATAGAGTTACTTTTCCATACGTAACGTCTCGATACTGAACCATACTATGATTGGCTGTTTCTAAATAGCTCATTTCACCGGCACTTAAATGAGTTTTTGGATATTTGATGCTTCAGCTACGGTTTGAATTTAGAAGTAAGAAGTCAAGCAAAATTTAGCAAATTTTCGGATAAATGCTTTGACGCTTAATATGGGAGCCTGAGCCGAATTTAATGAGTCCCTGACTATCAGACTGCAGTTAGTGACAAACTTTGTTATAAACAATCAATATCATCGCTTGTGAATATATGACAATATTTTTTCATTTGAGAAGAAAAAAAGGAACGAAGTTCAATGTACAGGAAGTTCACCCAACACACAATAAGCCATTTTGTATTTAGCCTTGTTTGAGGCCTGTATTTACATAAGGTTTATCATGTTTCCCTCAACACTGAAACAGACATGGATAAGTTTGAAGAAACTCGTAGCTTTATCTACCTATACTTGTCTATAGTGTTTGTAAAACAGGTCCTATGTCTAAATTGTATATTAGTAATGTCGCGCAGAGATGAGTTCGCCCAGTACCAACAACATACGGTTTGAAAGTTAAATAAGCAATGGATCGTGATAAATAGATGCCATATCAAAGAATGTACTGTGGCAACTCTATCAACCCCATAGAACATGCTATCAATAATTAGTTCAGGATCAATACCTTTAGAGGCCTGCAGTGGGGAAAATGCATGTTCAGTGTATAGTAAAGGGGAATGAAAGGAAACTGGTGGAGTCTGAGAAAGCTTTTTATTAACCTTTCCCACTTGCAGTCGCAGATTGATTTTGATGCATTTGCAGCAGACAACAGTTTAAAGAGAAATTGCTCATATACTGAAATGGTTCTGCTATTGGGCAGCCCTGCTATTGCCACAATCATGAATGTTTAAACTTGTTTAATGACTAAACTTTCATCTATCAGAAGTTTTCCATCCTTGACGTTTTCAAAGTTGTCTGCTGCAGAGTTGTTGCATATGGGTTAAGTCAAAATAAGAATTTCACATGATATAATTATGCCCTTTATCTAGAGCTTGGTTGTGGTCATAAATCAGTTCAAAGGTATTGTGGAAAATTAAACTTTGCTTGTATAATTGATATGTTGTAAAGTGTACGTGTAGATGTCTCTACAGCAGACAACTATTGAAAACATTGTGGAAAAAGAGAAATTGCTCATGAGCAATTTCTCTAGTCACTGCATGATTCTCAGCTTTATTCAACAATTATACTTTCATCCATTTATAGAAATTATCCATATTGTTTACCAAGATGAGGGGGGGCGGCGGGCAGACCCAGAGGAATTAGACCAATTTTCCTTTTTGGGGTCTAATTCCCCACCCTAGAGCCAATAATTTTGTCTAAATCCCCATAGTGGGAGATGCTTTGTGTACTCCGGGTACAAGGATGTAAAATCCGGCCAATGTCTATTTCCCGGGACCCGGAATCATTCGGCGTGTCAAATTCCCGCCTGTCAGGAATTGTCTTCTGTCTAAAGTCTCCGTCCTGTATGCAGGTTATTGGTAAAAAAGAAGCCTCACAATCACACAGGAAATGCCACAAAGAAAATCATAACAAATGAAAGAAGAATTTTATGACTGGGAAAGTCGAATATATATGTAGTAGGGATTGCAGCAATTTCTGGTGATATATCAATGTCACATCTTATTAAAAGTAATGGTAAGTTAATATATCATGACTTTTGATAGTAAACATTGATAGCTTTCATGCAAAGAATTAGTTACAGTTAACATGTTATACCATTTTCAGATTCAGCTACCTTGAAACACATCTTAGAGAGAAATAAATCAAATGTGAAAGTATAATTTTGATTAACCCTTTCCCTCATATGACAATTCCGCAGCAGACGATTTTGAACATATTTTGTCAAATAATGGAAAATCTCTATAATTGAATGGATAACCTATGACTAAAAGTGGAAAACATTGTGACAAAAGGAGAAATTGCACGTTTTGTTCAATTTCTTCTTTTGTTACTATGTTTTCAAAAAGCTGTCTGCTGCAGAGGCGTCAGAAAGCGTTTATATGAGGGAAAGGGTTAAAACATTTCGACACATGGAAAATCATGATCCATTTATTCTTTTGCCACAATGTAACACAACTCCAATGGATTTCTATACTTTCTTTTGTAGAGATTTTCCCTACTCTTGCCTAGATTGAATACAGAGAAATTGCTTAAAACAAGCAATTTCACCTTTAAAACGAGCAATTTCTCCTTTTGCCACAATGTATTCAGAAGCAATTTTCTGCAGAGGCCTCCGAAAGCATCTACAGGCAGGAAAGTGTTCAACTCTTTCCCACATACAGACACTTTCTGACACCTGCAGCAGACGTCTTTTGAAAACATTGTGACTAAAGGAGCACTTTTATATATTTATACTTTCATATATATATATAGAGATTTTTCACATTTTTGCAAAGATTTGTTCAAAGGTTTGGATTAAAAAAGACGTTTAATAATATTTATAATTATGGGAAGTTTTGGTCTAGATTAAATGGAAATGTCTTTGTTATATGTGGGAAAGGGTTAAAGCAAGTATTCCCCTCTTTTGTCTTGAAAAGTGAAAACTCAATCTTCCACCAGGAGAGCTTGCTATTCTCAGACAGCTCTTGATGTATCTTACTCTGATAAGAAATAATGTAAGAGAGAAAGGGATTTTGAGTTAATTACCTATTCTGTATCAACCTGTCTAATTGGATGATTTAATTATGATATAGATCTGTTACATTGATGTTGTTTTACAAATTATCCATTTCCTGCATACAACAAATCTGCAGCAGACAACATTGAAATTGTCTAGAAAAATATGAAAAAATTACTTAAATGAAAATAGGATTATTGTAGAGTTGAAAACAATTAATATAACAAAAGTAAAAATTGGTATGAGCAACATGTGCAATTACAGTATGTGGGAAAGCAGCTGAAGAAGAGATCGAAATAATATTATAGCATAATAATTAATTTTGATCAAGGATTTTGACCTGATTCTAGAAACTCATCAAATAATAATATCTTTTACAAGTTTAACCCTTTCCCTCATACGACAATTCTACAGCAGACGACTTTGAACATATTTTGTCAAAAAATAGAAAATCTCTATAATTGAATGGATAATATATGACTAAAAGTAGAAAAGATTGTGGCAAAAGGAGAAATTGCTCGTTTTGAGCAATTCTTTTTTTTGTCACTGTTTTCAAAAAGCTTTCTGCTGTAAAGGCGTCAGAAAGCATCTATATGAGGGAAAGGGTTAAAAGTTTATGTCCACAGGACCACCACACTGACTATCAAGGGATAGAAAACAATGAGTACCTTGTAATACAATATTATATTTTTTTTTCAATTATGTAAAAAAATTGAGTCTGATGGACTGGACTCAAAGCTTATCTTATTGTGAGTCCCTGATAAATATTGTAGGTACTGGACTCAGGACTGGAAGGTAACAAAATCACTTTGATACAGCACAACATGTAAGGCAGGAAAAACTGTTCATCATTTGATGTTTTAATTTGAATAGTAAAGCTACCTATTACTTTTAGGAAGGACTACATAGTTACATACTGTATATATATATCAATTAGAAATGAGGACTTGTTCTTGGAAAAGTTTAACACACACACAATGACATATTTTGACCCATCTTCTCATAATGACAATTTTTCCTTTGCCACAATGTATTCAACTGTTTTAAATTATAGATTTTCCATATTTTTGCCATAGGAGTGGAGTTTCAAAGGCGTCTGCTGCAGATTTGTTGTATACATGTGTAAAAAAGGGTTATTAGACATGACTGTGAACATTTTAGGGACCTGATTCCAGTCTACTCTGCATGTATATATGCTCCTGTCATGATATTGGGTGAACCCATTACTGTTTGTGAATAACACTGTTGATAAAATGATTAACTCCCCCCTTCAGTCAATAAAGTGTAAGGGTTGGGTTGTTAGTCAGCTTTTACCTTAGCTCTCTGAATAAATAAATGATTCTCTTAGTTTTTGAATAGTGTTGAAATTCTAGTATGTTATCCATCACTTTCTACATTCAACAAATATACAGCAGACAACTTGGAAAAATATTTATTGAAGAGAGTTGTAAACAGTCGGGCAAAATGAGAACTTTCTCATTTTGAGAAATTCCTCCCTTTGTCACAGTGTTTCCAAAGTTGTCTGCTGCTAAGGGGTCAGAAAGCTTCTATATGTGAGAAAAGGTTAAAAAGTGAATCATGTTTCTCTATAGTTAATGGACTGTAAAGATTTACAGTTGGAAGATATTATGGACAACATAGTTGTAGTTTAATTATCCCTTATAATCCCTGGTAAAGACGTATTTTGATGCATCTTGAGCAGACGACTTTTGAAAACATTGTTGCAATGTTTTCAATTATTATGTCTCCCCCATTACATGGGGGTGACATATTGTTTTTGCCCGTTACGTCCGTCCTTCCGTCTGTCACACTTGTTTCCGCTCAATAACTGAAGAACGCTTGGGCTTAGGAACTTCATACTTGGTATGCAGGGTGGTCATGACCAGTAGCTGACCCCTATTGAGTTTTAATAACAGAAGGTCAAAGGTCAAGGTCATGGTGACCTTGTGAGGTAACAAATGGTTTCCTCTCAATAACTGAAGAACGCTTTGGCTGAGGAACTCCATACTTGGTATGCAGGTTGGCCATGCCTAGTAGAAGACCCCTATTGATTTTGAGGTCAGTATGTCTAAAGTCAAGGTCACAGTGACCATGAGCTTGAAAGGTCAGTGACCATGAGCTTGAAAGGTCACAGTGACAATGAGCTGATAAATAGTTTTTGCTTGGGCCCAGGAACTTCATACTTGATGTGCAGGTTGGTCACCACCAGCAAATGACCCCTATTAATTTTAAGGTCAAAGGTCAAGGTCACAGTGGTCAAGGTCACATCCATCACACTTGTTTCCGCTCAATAACTGAAGAACGCTTTGGCATAGGATCTTCATACTTGGTATGCAGGTTGGTCATGACCAGTAGATGACTCCTATTGATTTTGATGTCAGAAGGTCAAAGGTCAAGGTCATTGTGACCTTGTGAGGTAAAAAATGGTTTCTGCTCAATAACTGAAGAACGCTTGGGCCGAGAAACTCCATACTTGGTATGCAGGTTGGCCATGCCCAGTAGAAGACCCTATTAATTTTGAGGTCAAAGTCATGGTCACAGTGACCTTGAGCTGAAAGGTCACAGTGACAATGAGCTGAAACATTGTTTTTGCGTAATAACTGTAGAATGCTTTGGCCATGGAAGTTAATACTTGGTGTGCAGGTTGGTCACCACCAGTAGATGACCCCTATTAATTTTGAGGTCACTAGCTTAAAGGTCAAGGTCATGGTAACCTTCAGCTGAAAAAAAAATGGTTTCCTCTCAATAACTAAAGAATGCTTATGTTGAGGAACTTCATACCTGGTGTGCAGGTTGGTCCTAACCAGTAAATGACCTTTATTGAATTTGTTTGATTTTGAGGTCACAAGGTCAAATGTCGAAGGTCACGGTAACCTTCAGCTGAAAAATGTGTTTTACTCAATAACTGAAGATTGCTTGGGCCCAGGAACTTCATACTTGGTGTGCAGGTTGGTCACCAGCAGCAAATGACCCCTATTTATTTGAGGTGACTAGGTCAAAGACCAAGGTCATGGTAACCCTCAGCTGAAAAATGGTTTCCGCTCAATAACTGAGGATTGTCACTGTAATGCTTCATCTCCAGTCCAAAACTAAAAAATTCATCTCCATCATTTCTTTTCCTCCCCTACGACCACACAAATGGGGAGACAAGCGCTTTTTCAAAAAAGCAATCTCTAGTTATACTTTAATTTACAGAGATTTTTCACGTTCTTGCCAAGATGTTTTCAAAGTTGTCTGTTGCTGATATGTTGCATGTGGGAAGGAATACTAATTTGCCTGGCTTCTGAAACATCTCAAGAACTGGAAATATGTCTCAATGAGATAAACCAACAAGAAAAAAACAGAAATCACAAAAAATATTATAGTTTTAAACTTGCCACAACTCTATTTGATGATTATTATATTATTTATAAGAATTTTCGATATTTTTACATGTATGTTTTCAAAGTCATCTGCTGCAAATTTGTTCCATTTGGGAAAGAATTAATACTACAATGTACTGACTCCTACCCATCCAAATAGGTTGAAATAACTGCATCCATCCCAAAGAAAAATAACAGCACAAATGTTTTTTATCAAAATGTTGCTATACAAACCACATTTTGCCTGACATTGCTGATATGGCATACAAAGCAAGGCTTAAAATAACAGGCACTCATGACAAATATTTAGGTGAACATAAGTCATAGCTACTTATAGCTACTGGTGCTCTGTAACAAATAATCCCACAGGACAGTTATAGGTACAAACAATGCACTTTGTATCTAGTGCTTTGCCACACAATTGCAATTTTCATGGAAGCCAATTCTGATTTCAGTCCAACTAGATTATTGATACAATAAAAACAATACCCTAGACATAATGTAATATTCAATTTTCCAACATTAAACCCGACTGCCAGAACTAATTTTGGTGTAGACTGTCATTTGTATGGCTATCCCTTTTAATACCACTTTCTGACACATCTGCAGCAGACGACTTTTGAAATCATTGTAGCAAAAGGAATAATTGCTCATAATGAGCAATTTATAGCTCGACTGGCTGAAAGCCAGCTTATGTCATGGCGAATTGTCCGTCGTGCGTGCATTAACATTTTCCTTTAAACAACTTCTTCTCCCTAATCACTGGGCCAAATTGGTTGAAACTTCATATGAAGCATCCTCTCAATGTCCTCTCTTAATTTCCTTAATTTTTTTTTTATTCATCCATAATTCTGGTTTCCATGGCAACCAAAAGAAAAAGATAGTGAAAACTTAAAAAATCTTCTTCCCCGGAAGTGTCAGGCCGATTTTCAAATAATTTTGTAGAAATGTTCCTTGGGTGACCCTTTATTAGATTAGGAAAACAAAAAAAATTCAACTCAATATCAAAATTCAACTCAATATCAAAATTCATTCTTCCAATCTTGAAGATGATACAGTTGTTCCAACATGTTTGTTTTCAAAGCAGCAACTTTAAAAATAGCACATTCTAAGTCTGCTGCAGAGGTGTCAGAAAGTGTCTGTATGTGGGAAAGGGATAAAAGGAAGTAACAGGATAATGTGAACTGAGGAAATAACCAACCACCTGCTTACAAAGAAGGCCAGTCTATAATATGTAATGGCTGAATGTAAACAAATACCATATGCCAGTCTAGAGGTGAATACAAAGCAGAGAACACTTTGAACATAGTATGTTGTAGGCTAAGATGAAATACTATGCTACATCGCAATAACCCAGTGTAAATGTACCATGAGGAGGGAAATACAAAACATGGGAGTTGCACTTATTCATGCTTCACTTAGTTTTGTAATTCGGTAAAGAAAGTGGTAAAGTAAACAGTTGAAGTAATGTGCTTTGATATATATATATGTATGTTTAAATTACATAATCTGCGTTTAACTTGTTGGTGAAGAAGCTGTTTCTAGATTTAGAAAAAATTCTTTATATTTTAGAAATAATAATGTTGGAAGTTCCTAGTATTCAGTATAAGTGAAATCTTAAGTGTTTTAAAACATATGGATTTAATATAAGGATTTAATTCGGAGTTGTCGTTCATTAAAGTAAAGGATAGTTTTTATAAATACTTGGAAATTATTTTTTGTAGATTTATCATATTCATAGATAGAACATAGATTTGTGATAGTCTTCTTATACCATATCATCTTGACACGAAATTGTATATTGGAATAAATCAGAGAATTTGTTCAGGTAAGAGTAAGCTTTATCTTATTTTATTAATCCTTTTCCACATGCAGGTGCTATCTGATGCCTCTGCAGCAGACAAATTCTGAAAATATTGTGGCAAAATGAGAAAAATGCTTATGATGATTGATCAATTTCACTTTTTACCACAACGTTTTAAACTTGATTCAATAACTACTAGTTCTTTATTGCCTCCATTAACCCTTTCCCTCATATAGACGCTTTCTGACGCCTCTGCAGCAGACGGCTATTTGAAAACATAGTGACAAAAGAAGAAATTGCTCAGAACGAGCAATTTCTCCTTTTTCCACAATATTTTCCACTTTTAGTCATAGGTTATCCATTCAATTATAGAGGTTTTCTATTTTTTGACAAAATGTGTTCAAAGTCGTCTGCTGCAGAATTGTCGTATGAGGGAAAGGGTTAACAGAGAGTATTACATACATACACATTTATATGAAAGTCTTTATTCAAAGACAAATCATTATACAAGCATAATATCTACATGTGACAAAATAAAACCTTGGTGCAATCAAACAATACAGTATGCATATATAGGAGCTTACTTTTGCATCTATATATATATAGATCTGCTGCAGATTTGTTGAATGTGGTGGAAGAGGCCACAGTTATTTAACCCTTCCCACACACAACAGATCTGCAGCAGACAACTTTGAAAACAATCATGCAACAACATGGAAAATCTCTATAAATGAAAGTATTTATATATATAATTACTGAAATAGTTGAAAACATTGTGACTTGTTTTGAGCAATTTCTCCTTTTGTCACAGTGTATTCAAAAGTTGCCTGCTGCAGAGGCATCTATATGTGGAAAGTGTCAATTAAATATTGTGTTTATCCTTTCCCTCATATAGACACTCTATCTGACTCCTCTGCAGCAGACAGCTTTTTGAAAACATGGTGACAAAAGTAGAAAATGCTCAAAAGAAGCAATTTCTCCTTTTGCCACAATGTTTTCAACTTTATTCAATAACACTATCATCATTTGTAGAGACTTTCCATACTTTTGCTTAGCTGTTTTCAAAGTCTTCTGCTGCATATTTCCTGTATGTGGGAAAGGGTTAAGTTATGACTGTTGATACATAATGAATGAAGGAAGTTCTGCTCCTACAAAAACACTTTCTATAAATTGCAGGATTGTAAACAGTTTAAACAACAGATTGATTGTATTTACAAAAATGTATAGATAAGTTGCATTTAATCTTTGAGTGCATATATTTTTTTTTTACATAAACAGTTTTAAATTTTAACATAAGGCAGTCAATTATTCATTTAGTGAAAGCAATACTAGCAATATTATGTTAAATCTCTCTCTCTCTCTCTCTCTCTCTCTCTCTCTATAATATGTATCTGTAAAAAGGATTGATTTGAAAAGGTCATGGCAACTTCTGGTCATGGCATTATGTTGATACACAATAACAGGGAAACCTTTCCCACATTTAAAGGAATACTCTTTCAAAACTTTATCAAAATGGCAAAAGGAGCAATTGCTCATGATGATCTGTTTGTTTCCTCTCCTTTTGCCACAATGTTTTCAACACTTTTCAGTAATAAACCTTATTTTTTTTGCCTAGATGTTTTGTAAGTCTTTTGAGCTCTGAATAATGTTCATACATGTGGGAAAGGATTAATTGAAAAATCTCTATAAAGTCATGCTGATAAGGACACTCCTTTGTGCATACAAATACAGTGGTGTTTATACATGTTATCAACCGTAATACCAGGCAGAATTGCATTCAAGTATCTACTTCCCCTTAGGCATAAATTAAGACCGATATCTGAGTGTTTGTCAAACTGTAATTTTTATCTGAATTTCCTTTAGGCATTAAAAAAATAAGAAGCCGGATACTTCAATGTAATTTCAAAATAAATGTGTGCAACATTTATCTTTAACCATTGCCTATATGTACACAAACTCTGCAGTTGTATACATCGACTGCGTAAAGATCTGTTTAACTCTTTCCCACCTGCAGACGCATTTTTACACCATAGCAGCAGACGACTTTTGAAAACATAGTGGCCAAAGGTGAAATTGCTCATCATTTGGCCACAATGTTTTCAACTTTATTTAACAATGAAGCTATCTTTTATGGAGATTTTTCAGGTTTTTAGCTCTACTGGCCAAAGGCCAGAAGGGCTTATGTCGTGGCGATGTGTCCGTCGTCCGTGCGTCCGTAAACAATTTCTTGTTAACACGATAGTCTTCACTTTTGATTGTATCTCAACCAAACTTATACAGTAGTTAGATATCCATGAGAGCTCGGTTCCTTTCGAAAACCAGCCAGATCCGCCCATGCATGACTGGATTATGGCCCTTGAAATGGTCAAAATTGCTATAAAAGAGCTTGTTAACACGATAGTCTTCACGTTTGATTGTATCTCAACCAAACTTATACAGTAGTTAGATATCCATGAGAGCTCGGTTCCTTTCGAAAACCAGCCAGATCCGCCCATGCATGACTGGATTATGGCCCTTGAAATGGTCAAAATTGCTATAAAAGAGCTTGTTAACACGATACAGTCTTTACTTTTAATTGTATCTCAACCAAACTTATACAGTAGTTAGATATTCATGAGAGCTCGGTTCCTTTTGAAAACCAGCCAGATCCGCCCATGCAAGACTGGATTATGGCCCTTGAAATTGTCCAAATTGCTATAATTGAGCATGTGAACACAATAGAGGCTCCATTTACTATCTGATCTTCACCAAACTTAGATAGTAGTTAAATATTAATGAGAGCTTGGTTCCTTTTGAAAACCAGCTAGATCCGCCCATGCAAGACTGGATTATGGCCCATGAAATTGTAAAAATTGCTATAATACAGCTTGTGAACACAAAAGAGCCTCCATTTACTATCCGATCTTCACCATACATACATGCTCTGGATTGAAAATGACCAAAGAACCATACCAGTAGAGCATAGGCCCTCATGGGCCTCTTGTTGTCATTATTTGTTCAAAGTCATCTGCTGCAGATTTGTTGTATCCAAAAGTAGAATTTTCTCATGATGAGCATGAGCAGTTTTGCAACAAAGTTTTCAAAAGTTGTCTGACAGCAGAGGCATCAGAATTTGTAAGTAATTATATGCGTATGGGAAAGGTTTTACCCCTTTCCACTAACAACAAATCTGCAGCAGGAGACTTCAAGTTTAAAATAGGGAAACTTTCTATAAATGATTGAATAAAGTTGAAAATATTACTGGCAATTTCTCCTTTTGCCACAATATTTTCAAAAGTCGTCTGCTGCATCAGAAAACGTCAGTATGTGGGATAGGGTTATATTTGAAAAAGCTATACAGAACTTGTATAAAATTCAGCCTTTTTCCTGATATGTCAGTGTTGTTGTAGCTGTAGGTATTGATCAGAAGCTTCTTTTTTTGCAACTTCATTCAGAGAACAACATGCAAATACTGGTAGCGAACATTGTGTATTTAGCAAAATTATTCATTTAATAGGGGAAGGATTTGAAAGAGTTACTAGTAACCCTTCCCATTTCAAAGCATCTGCAGCAGACAACTTTTGAAAAATTGTTGCAAAATGAGAAATTGTGTATAAAGAAGAATTTTCATTTTGGCACTATGTTTACAAATATATTCAATAAATATGCCATTTATATTTATGGATGTTCCATATTTCAGCCTATGTATTTTCAGTCGTCTGCTGCAGATTTGTTTTTATGTGTTCATTGTTGGAGAAAAGATAGAATGGTAAATATGAGGGGAAAGGAAGCTGAACCATGCTATCCCCAGCATTGAACCCTAAACCACTGATAAAGAGAGATTATAATGAAGGAGCTTGTTCTAAATTTAGAAATGATAGACTAGCCTTGCCCACATACATGTCACTTGTTTGCTATGCAAGTGTTTGTTTAGCCCTTTCCCACATACAACACAGTTGTAGCAGACGACTGAAAGCATCAACGAAAAAATGGAACATCTCGAAAAGTTAAAGAGTAATTACTGACTTGAGTTGAACACAGTATGTTTTCACAATATTTTCAAAATGCAGGTGGGAAAGTGTAAACTGATACTATTCTTTGCTTTGTGAACTTGATGTATTTAGGTGTGATGAATTGATTGTTCTGTGTCTCTTTTACACAATGAAACATAGCATTACATAATGTGTGATACAAAGCAGGAATGCCGGATTTTGAAATTGTTACCTGCAACACCTGTCGGTGTATTTACCCTACTCACATTCAACTAATGTGCAGCAGACAGCTTTGAAAACGTCCAAGCACATTTTTAGAATGTAATTTATATTGAATAGAATACTGAATTGTAAACAGTGTGGTAAATTGAGAAATTACTTATTATGAGAAATTTCTCCTTTTGCCACAGTGCTTTCAAAAGTCATCTGTTTTAAATGTCTCTACATGTGGGTAAGGGTTCAGATATCTGATGATGGAATGATTGCTATTTTGCAATGTTCGGAGGTCCAGATAATGAGGGGTATTTAGCTCTTTTCCCCACAATTTCTCTCTTGTTATTAAAGCAAACCCTATGTTGTGGGTACTCAAAAGAATCGGGTTAGAGGGTCTAATAAGGATTTTAAAACATTCAAAACGCCCCTTATCTAGAGCTCTCTGAATGTTGCTCTGTTAATTAATTTGCTATTAAATTTGATTTTCAGAGAAGCAGTGTGTAATAGTAAACAGTTGAACACAAACTTGATAATGATTATTATTTCATCTGTTCTGAAAAGACAGAGACAAGGATTAAAAGCTGTCATGTTTTATTGAGCTATTTCGTTTTAAATTCACCTTTTAAAATAGTCTCCTGCTGTCACTTGATTAAGATACATATGTAAATGTTAATTTAATTAAATGTGACTTACTATACTATTTTAGACATTAAAGCTGGTCTTATTAACCCTTTTCCACATACACATACAAGTACATGTACAGACACATTTAGAGTTTTGACATTGTTGAATGGGGATATGGCCATTTTTGAATTTCTTGCAATATTTTCTTCTCTATTCTTTAATTGCACCATCAATAATAGAGGGTATTTTCCATGGGATGTTAGCAAAGTTGTCTGCTGCTGATTTCATGTTCGGAAAAGGGTTAAATTTGCACAAATTAGACTTGTCACATCCACAAAATCTCTCGAGATCCATTTCTCTTTTTGCCAAAATTATTAAATTTGATTCTATAATTATACTGTTAACGTTGTTTATAGGTATTTACGATACCCTTGTCTAGATGGTTTCAAAGCGGTCTGCTGCAGATTTGTTGTATGTGGGAAAGGGTTAAAAAATTGCTTGTGAGCTGCACCATTTTCTCCATATTTCTTATGTCTTCATTTGCTTGTAACCTTTCATTTCAACGCATGGTAATTATTACCCAATATGCTTTCATGCTTTTCCACATACAACAAATCAACAGCAGACGACTTGGAAAAAATATGGAAATTATCTAGAAGTTAAAAGCATAATAGTTGAAAGAATTGTGGCAAATTGAGAAAGTGTTCATTAAATAGAATGTTCTGTAAGTCTTGTGCAAAATTGTTCATTTTTAGCAATTTCCCCTTTTGCCATAATGTTTTCATAAGCAATTCAGCAATTTTCAAAATGTGTCTTTAAATACTTGAACCCAGCACCTGATCTATACATGTAACATCAGAGGCTGGTGAAGCAGAGAACTATTCAAAACATTGCAAAAGAAAGAGCAGAACTTATGAGAATTTCTCTTTTGCTGAACAGTTTACATAAGTCGACAGCTTCAGAAAGTGTTAAATATAGGTTAATATGTGATGCATCATCATTTATTGATGTACTGCTGTACATGTCATTTAACCCTTTCCCTCATATCACAAATATGCAGCAGACAACTTATGGAAAGTTACTATAAATGAAAGTGAATTTTTAGAAAAGAGTTGAAAACATTGAGGCAAAATGAGAAATTGCTCGTTTTGAGCAATTTCTCCTTTTTTATACGACCGTTTTGAAAAAACTGATTGTATTATAGTTTTACCTGCGGCGTACAGACGGGCGGGCGGCGTCCATTATGTTGTCCGCTCAATAACTTTAGAAGCCTTTGTCCAATCATCACCAAATTTAGTCAGAATGTGTATTGGGATAATATCTCGGACAAGTTTGATAACTAGCCATATCGCTTTAGTCAATCAAGAGTTATTGCCCTTTTATTATAGAAATTACCCAAAATTGATCTTGTCAGCTCAATAACTTAAGAAGCCTTTGTCCAATCATCACCAAATTTAGTCAGAATGTGTATTGGCATAATATCTCGGACAAGTTAGATAACTAGCCATATTGATTTAGTCAATCGAGAGTTATCCCTCTTTAATTATAGAAATTACCTAAAATTGGTCTGTCAGCTCATTAACTTTAGGAGCTTTTGTCCAATCATCACCAAATTTGGTCAGAATGTGTTTTGGTGTAATATCTTGGACAAGTTCGATAACTAGCCATATTGCTTCAGTTGATAGAGAGTTATTGCCCTTTAATTATAGAAATTACCTAAAATTGGTCTTGTCAGCTAAATAACTTGTAAAGCCTTTATCCGAAAATTTAGACAAAATGTTGATGGGCAGAATATCTTGGTCACGTTTGATAACTTATAACGTTATAATAGTCACTACACAATTATGTCCCTAGAAATGGCCAAAACTGTTCTAACAGTGTCCGCTCTCTAAGTTTGGCTGACGTACAACCAATTACCACTATACTTGGTCTCAAAAAACCAGAACGGGCGTATTTTGTGACATTTGGCACTCTTGTTCACAATGTTTTCAAAAGTCTTCTGCTGCAGAGGTGTCAACAAGCAGACATTATTTAGGAAAGGATTAACCCTTACAGTTATTGAAATTAACATATTTTATTCACTGACCGGAACATCCTAAATGTTTGGTTATGCTATATATTACATGTGAAATTATACTGGCCAAAGGCAATGATGTTTCACTGGTCCGAACCAAAAGTTACTGGCCAGGGGCCATAGGACCACTGCTAATTTCATAGACTGCCCTTACCCTGACCCTGACACAGACAACCTTCAATACTTTTGCATCAAACAACTTTAGAAAACATTTTGGGAAAAGGAGACATTTTTTTCCTTTTCTTTCTACACTTTCAATTACGTCTATTGCAAACATTTTAACTGTTAAATGTTTCTGTTATATATTGGTATGTTAATTAAGGTGAAGTCTGGCTTTACCAGACATATCAGTAAACTATACCTCTCAGTAGTCATGTTAACCCTTTCCCATGTATATATAACAAATCGGCAGCAGATTATTTTCAAAACATCAAGGAACATCTATAAATGAGTTACTATCAATTCAATAAGGTTGAAAACGTTGTGGCAAAGGGGAAGTTGATTCCCTGAAACATTATAGCTGTGCAATTATTTTTTTCAGCATATCATTGTGAAAAGAAGAAATTGCCAATGATGATTAAATGGGCTTCATCACCCATTCATACAATATTTTCAAGTCTGTAAAAACATCTAACAATTAAAGACTGGACAAGATGGCTGCTAGATCTAAAAACAGAAAAAATATTTAACCTTTTCTCACATACAACAAATATGCAGCAGATGACTCTGAAAACAAAGGAAATAGTAAGGGAAATCTCTAAATAAAAATGAAGAAATTGAACAATATTAAATCTTGAGGCAGAAGGATAAACTACTCATTACAAGCAATTTCTCCTTTTGTCTTAATATTTCTAGATCACCTGCTGCCGATACTTCAAACTGCGTCTGCAAGTGGAAAAGGGTTTATCAAATGACATCTTTTCTTTTTTATTAGAATACAAGAGAAAGTTGATGCAATGCATCAATGTCGCCGGAAATCCATACTGCAGTTATGCATAACACATACATTATAGAAGTTGAACATTTTTGAATTTTATTATTTGTCAATGAAACCAAAAAAACAGACAATTTGGGATTTGCATGCAATAACAAGTAATTTTACGTTTCCCCTGTTAAAGTTAAAACATTGGACACCTTTGCAGCAATCTACTTTTAAAACAATGAGAAAAGGGTTAACTTGCTGAAGACATGAGTTTTCTCTTTTTCTCAAAATCATATTAACTTGGCATCCTAATTATAATCATACTTTCACAAATGTTAAAATGTAGTTTTACACCCTCGAAATACAATATTGGCTAAACAGTTAAATTTCATTGAAATTGTTGTATAAATTCTAACTTGATTTCGAACATAAACTGAACCCTACACCATGTTAATTTATTATTATTCTTTTCTTCCTTTTTAGCTCACCAGAGCATAAAGTGCTCAAGGAGAGTTTTTGTCCGTCGCTTGTCGTGTACGTTTGCTTGTTAACACTCTTGAGGCAACATTTTGCATCCAATCTTCATGAAAGTTTATTAGAACATATATCTCCATCAAATCTAGGCCAAGTTGAAACTTGTTGGGTCAAAAACTAGGTCACTAGGCCAAATTTAATGAAAATCTTGTTAACACTGGAAGCTGCATTTTTGGCTTGAGCATGTTGAAACTTTGTCAAATTGTCAGAATGTTTGTCTTTATGATATCTAGGCCAAGCACGTATATAGTTCATGTCAGGTCAAAAATTAGGTAATTAGGTCAAATTTAAGGAAAATCTTGTTAACACTGGAAGCCGCACTTAAACTTGAGCATGTTGAATATTTGTCTGGATGTTTGTCTTAGCGATATCTAGGCCAATATATTCGATTATAGGTCATGTCAGGTCAAAAACTAGGTCACTAGGCCAAATTTAAAGAAAATCTTGTTAACACTCTTGAAGCTGCATTTTTGCCTTGAGCATGTTGACACTTTATAAGAAAGTTTGTCCTGATAATATATAGGCTAAGTTGGAATAAGGGTCATGTCTGGTCAAAAACTAGGTCACTAGGCCAAATTTAAGGAAAATCTTGTTAACACTCTGGAAGCTGAAAGTTTGAATATAGGTCATGTTGGGTCAAAAACTAGGTCACTAGGTCAAATTTAAGGAAAATCTTGTTAACACTGGAAGCCGCATTTAAACTTGAGCATGTTGAATATTTGTCGGAATGTTTGTCTTAGTGATATCTAGGCCAATGTCTTAGTGATATCTAGGCCAAGTTCGAATGTAGGTCATGTCATGTCAAAAACTAGGTCACTAGGCCAAATTTAAGGAAAATCTTGTTAACACTCTTGAAGCCGCACTTTTGGCTTGAACATGTTGAAACTCTATCAGAAAGTTTATCCTGATGATATCTAGGCCAAGTTCGAATATGGGTCATGGCCAAATTTAAGGAAAATCTTGTTAACACTCTGGAAGCTGGCTTGAGCATGTTGAAACTTTGTCAGAATATTTGTCTTGATGATATCTAGGCTAAGTTCGAATATGGGTCGGATCATGTCAACAACTAGGTCACTAGGCTAAATTGTAGAATAATCTAGTTAACACTATAGAGATAGCATTTTTGACTTGAGCAGCTTGAAATTTTGTCTGAAAGTTTGTCTTGATGATATATTTTTGACTTGAGCAGCTTGAAATTTTGTCTGAAAGTTTGTCTTGATGATATTGCCATTGGCGCTAAAAGAGTTAAGTCTCAGATGAGCAATTCCAGGGCCTCATGGCCCTCTTGTTTATGATGAAAATAGCAAACTACAAATGTTTAAAATTATATTATGACGAGCGCCCTTGTGTCAATGATGCATAACAATATGCAGAGCTCAAGCAAAATACCTGTAGAGAATCCATATAATGACACATTTAAAAGTACGAAATTAATCGGGTACAAAAGACTTGATTTGTGAACCATTCTCCTTCGCAGATTTGTCGTTCTTTACACTCGCTTTATAGGTAGAGAGTGTTCATTCAGTCATATTTCTAAAAAAATCAGTTTTATCTCAGTTTGTTTTTTTCTTCATTTGTTTCGAACCAAATAAACATCATAAATCACCTATATTTAACTATTTTAGGGCGTGTACAATTCTTTGGAAGTTTTCCCACGTGTGTCCATTTCTTTCCTTCGTAGCAGTAACATAGAGTAGAAACAGTCGATACATTTAACTATTACAGATATAAATTCAGAAATATTATATATTAAATCTACACAAATCAAGACATTTCTTTGAACCTTAAAAGAACGTTCTGTAATGAAGAATTACTATTAAAAAGACAAATCAACGTTATTTTAATGTGATATTGTTATGATACTTGAACATTAGCGTATGTTGCAAGTCTTATGGGGGAACGAGTAAAAAAATCGTTAACACTATTAAACAATCTGCAATATTTGGTTAATCAAATACAAACTTAAAACATTGGAAACATGAATTCCTTTTCAAATGTATCACAGCTAAGTGTTTGTAAACAATTGCAACCGTAATATGTTCGAGGCATTTACATTAAATTTATCCTAATAACAACTCGTCCTTCCAAGTGATTTCTAAGTCACGTGATAAGGATGAGTGATATAAGGCCATCTTGCCAGTCTAGAAAATTCTAAAGAATGCACATCTCTTTCCCACATACAACACATTTGCTGACGATGACTTGAAAACATAGATCTGTGTTAAATCCTGGAAAATATCTTTAAATGAACTGTCAATCCAGGGGTTTGAATTTGAATCCCAGCTCGGCCAACATTCTTTCCTACGTTTGACGAAAGTCACTGTGACATGTGTCATTTGTCTTTCACCAATAGGCTGTTTAACAATCTATGTGGAAAAGCAGCCGTTTGCTTGGAAAGTGCTGAACTGGTGTGGGAAAACCAGGAAACGCATGAGTAGGTGAACTGGTCGCCGTGATATGACTGAAAAATTGTTGAAACTGGCGTTAAACCCTTATCAATCAATCTTTAAATGTAAGTGTAATTATTAAATAGAGTTGAAAACATTGTGGCATATGGAAAAATTGCACATGTTGAACATGAGCAATTTCTCCTTTTGTCACAATGATTTTCAAAAGACGTCTGCTGCAGATTGGTTGTATGTGGGAAAGGATTATGACTTAAATATCTTGTATTATTAATGCCCAAAGTCAGATTAATATCATGGATACACATGTCATGTTGAGCTTAAGTTACTATTTTTGGACATAACTCTTTCTAACATACATTTTTTGAAAACATTATTGGAAGGAAAGTTGCATAACTGAAAGTTTCTACTTTTCCCAGAATATTTTCTTTTCCATTTGAATATATATGTAATTTCCATCCATATATAATTCAAAGTTGTTGATGCAGATTTGTTTTGGCAAAGAAAGGGTTTTAACATCAAACAAAAAGGAATTTTAAATGGATAATTTCTTGTGTTATTTCCAAACTAAACCCTTTGGATATAGCTAGATTTATGCTAGTTATTATCCCCCGCTTTTTCGAAAAAAGGGGGGTTATTAATTTCGGTTTGTCCGTCTGTCTGTCTGTCTGTCTGTCTGTCTGTCACACTTCGTTTCCGTGCAATAACTGCCACAAATGTGAACCATTTTTTTTCAAACTTGGTAACAAGGTTAAATGCCTTAAGGGCTAGGCCAAGTTCGATCGTCACTTTCGGCGGACTTTATTTAGTGGAGTTATGGCCCCTTATTTAACACAAAATGTCGTTTCATGCTGTTTCCGTGCAATAACTGCCACAAATGTGAATATTTTTTCTCAAACTTGGTAACAAGGTTAAATGCCTTAAGGGTTAGGCCAAGTTCGATCGTCACTTTCGGCGGACTATATTTGGTGGAGTTATGGCCCCTTATTTAACACAAAATGTCGTTTCTTGCTGTTTCTGTGCAATAACTGCCACAAATGTGAACCGTTTTCTTTCAAACTTAGTAACAAGGTTAAATGCCTTAAGGGCTAGGCCAAGTTTGATCATCACTTTCGGCGGACTTTATTTGGTGGAGTTATGGCCCTTTATTTAACAAAAAAAGTCGTTTCTTGCTGTTTCCGTGCAATAACTGCCACAAATGGGAACCGGTTTTTTTCAACCTTGGTAACAAGGATAAATGCCTTAAGGGCTAGGCCAAGTTTGATCATCACTTTCGGGGGACTTTATTCGGTGGAGTTATTGACCCTTATTCAACAAAAAATGTTGTTTCTTGCTGTTTCCGTGCAATAACTGCCACAAATGTGATTTTTTTTTTTTCAAACTTGGTAACAAGGTTAAATGCCTTAAGGGCTAGGCCAAGTTCGATCGTCACTTTTGGCGGACTTTATTCGGTGGAGTTATGGCCCCTTATTTAACAAAAAATGTTGTTTCTTGCTGTTTCCGTGCAATAACTGCCACAAATGTGAACCGTTTTTTTTTAGCTCACCTATGCACGAAGTGCAAGGTGAGCTATTGTGATCACATTTTGTCCGGCGTCCGTCCGGCGTCCGTGCGTCGTGCGTCGTCGACATTTCAGCTTGTTAACACTCTACAGGCTACATTTTGCATTCAATCTTCATGAAAGTGTATCAGAACATTCATCTCCATCAAATCTTGGACAAGTTCGAAACTGGGCCATATGAGGTCAAAAACGAGGTCACTAGGTCAAATTGAAGCAAAATCTTGTTAACACTCTGGAGGCCACATTTTCACCTTGAGAATGTTGAAACTTTATCAGAATGTTTGTCTTTATGATATGTAGGTCAAGGTCAATTTTTGCTTCAGCAGTTTGAAATTTTGTCAGAATGTTTGTCTTAAAAATATCTAGGTCGAGTTCGAATATGGGTCATATCGAGTCAGAAACTAGGTCACTAGGCAAAATTGAAGGGTAATCTTGTTAACACTGTAGAGGCCACATTTTCAACTTGAGCATGTTGAAATATTGTCAGAATGTTTGTCTTAAAAATATCTAGGTCAAGTTTAAATATGGGTCATATTGGGTCAGAAACTAGGTCACTAGGCCAAATTGAGGCAAAATCTTGTTAACTCGGTAGAAGCCGCATGTTTTGCTTAAGCAGCTTGAAATTTGGTCAGACTGTTTGTCTAAATGATATCTAGGCCAAGTTCGAATATGGGTCATGCCGGGTTAAAAACTAGGTCACTAGGCCAAATTGAAGGGTAATCTTGTTAACACTCTGGATACTGCATTTTTAACATTAGCATGATGAAACTTTATCAGAATGTTTTTCTTGATGATATGTAAGTCAAGTTCGATCAAGGGTCATGTTGGGTCCAAAAATAGGTCACTAGGTCAAATTGAAGGAAAATCTTGTTAACACTCTAGAGGACGCATTTTTTGCTTCAGAAGTTTGAAATTTTTCTAGAATGTTTGTCTTAAAGATATCTAGGTAAAGTTCGAATATGGGTCATATTGGGTCAGAAACTAGGTCACTAGGCCAAATTGAAGGAACATCTTGTTAACTCTGTAGAAGACGCATTTTTTGCTACAGCAGCTTGACATGTTATGAGAATGCTTATCTAAATGATATCTAAGCCAAGATCGAATATGGATCATGTAGGGTCAAAAACTAGGTCACTAGGCCAAATTGAAGGAAAATCTTGTTAACACTTTGGATGCCACAGTTTTTGCTTCAGCAGCTTGAAATTTGGTCAGAATGTTTGTCTGAATTATATCTAAGTCAAGTTCGAATATGGGTCATATTGGGTCAGAAACAAGGTCAATAAAGGAAAATATTGTTCAAACTCCGGAGGCCGCATTTTTACTTTGAGCAAGTTGAAAATTTGTCAGAATGTTGTCTTGATAATATCTAGTCCATGTTGGAATATGGGTCATATCAGGTATAAAAATATAGATCACTAGGCCAAATGAAGGAAAATCTTGTTAACACTGTGGAGGTTGCATTCAGAATAATTGTTTTGATGTATTTTGCATTGTAGTACATTGTATAATTAAGGTGAGCGATCCAGGGCCATCATGGCCCTCTTGTTTCAAAATTGGTTACAAGGTTAAATGCCTTAAGGGCTAGGCCAAGTTCGATCGTCACTTTCGGTGGACTTTATTTAGTGGAGTTATGGCCCCTTATTTAACAAAAAATGTCGTTTCTTGCTGTTTCCGTGCAATAACACTGCCACAAATGTGAACCGTTTTTTTTTTCAAACTTGGTAACAAGGTTAAATGCCTTAAAGGCTAGGCCTAGTTCGATCGTCACTTTCGGCGGACTTTATTCGGTGGAGTTATGGCCCCTTATTTAACAAAAAAAGTTGTTTCTTGCTGTTTCCGTGCAATAACTGCCACAAACTTGGTAACAACCTAGGCCAAGTTCGTTTAATTTACCCTGTAATACATGTTCAATAAAAAGTCTACTGACATGTTTAAACCTAACCTCAACATTTTCCTACAATATTTCCTGCAAGCGGGGGATATAAATTTCATGAATTTGCTTGTTTGAATCACTTTGAACTCCAAGTCTCTACCACAAATCAGCTTGATATATTTCCCCCAGAATTACAGTCAGGAGGAGACTTCCCAAGTTTCCTTGTTATCTAGAGCAGTTATCACTTTATATCTTGAGTAATCTGACTGGAGTATTTTTCTGGGGAAATAAGAAAATGTAGTGAAGCAGGGGTCGATTTAACCGCTAGCCCGCTAGCCCGTGGCCAGTTGATTTTACCTCGGGCCAGCTGTACATGCAATAAGCTAGTCCGTCGGGCCTGCTGAAAATTATGGGATAATAAGCTAGTCTGTAAGAAATTGAAAATATCGAGTTGCATATAATACGTTTTTATTTCGTTCTGACCATTCCGTTCTGTCAGAAAACGTTAAAAAACGCATGTTTTACAATCGAGTGCGCCGAGTAATGGCCGTATTGATTTCCGCACACGATACTGCTAACTAAAATTTGATTGGACAGGTGCGCGAAATCAACCAATCGTATGCCGCGTCTTAATATCCGCTTGGCAACGTACACAAAATGGCGACACACTGTAAATAATAATATCACCTTGAAACAAACTTTTGGTTAACGAATTTGGTCAGTTTGGTGAATAAATACATTCAGGGTTTTTCATGACGCACAAATCCTGCTTCATTGACGCATTTTCAACTCAAATGACCCCCAAAAATAACATCTGTGCGTCGTCCCTTCTATTTTTCTATAATCTCGGTTTTCCAAAAATCTATATTTAACTTAGTCCTTATCCTGCACCAAAACATGCGAAATAAATTCCGACGCTTCAAGGGTCGAATCTGGCGTACGTAATGTTTGTCACACCAAAATACACATACGGGACAAAATTTGACCATTTATCTATCGTATAAAGTAAACACAAACAGTCTTACTCACGTTTTTATGTGTTTTAATCTCTTTTTAATCCATCTCTTAGAGGCCTGACATTTAATAACTGACAATGTGGTCGATTTGAACTGAGGATAACCGAATACGGTATTGTGGGTATTGTTGTTAAAGTACACCAAAATGGATATTTAACGAAATAGTTATATATCTTATTCAAACAAGTTTGGGCGATATTTCGTTTATTTCTTTTTACCGATTTTGTCTAATTTATTTAACCGAAAACAAATGTGTTACAGATTTCAAATTTTTCGCCGTTGTGAATTGAATTTTGATAGATTAAAGTGGTAAAGAGGTAAGCTGCATAAATTTTAGGCTCAAATTAATATAATAATACTTATAGATATGGTTTTTTTATCATTGCGATAGCTGTCAAGGATATAAACGGTATAATAACGTGAATCGAGTCTGTCTGAAACATGCTCTGGATTTAGACTTCGGTTGACCAATAAATGAGAAACCGAAAGTTTAAATTATTTGGACTATATTTAACTCTGAATGACTGGTTTAAGCTTTATCGATAACATTATCGGTAATGTAATTGACATTATTAATATTAAAGGGATAATAAAAACAAAGAACAACACAATGTTTTTTATATCAATCACTTGATAATGAAGTTCTAATTTGGACCCCCAACATTTATAAGATGACCCTCAACCTTGATGACATGGGGGTCACTGAATGACCCTCAAGTTTCAAAGCTTAGGGAAAACCCTGTACATTGTATCAGATATGTAAACTGTTCAAAAAGTTGAATTGTTTCAATTAAATAAATAACCATTGAATGCTGCCTTTTCCTCATTAAAAAGTTTGGGCCAGTGGTAAACATGTTGGGCCAGTAATTTTCCATTTCAACTGGCCCTGCTGGCTAGTAGAAATTTCAGCCTTAAGTCTACCCCTGTGAAGCCTGTGACAGAAAATGCTTCATTGTTAAGTTAAATATGAAAGACTAAGTTGATATTCCAATGTGCTCTTGGGTAGATTTGTCAAGGAATATCAAGTGATTAATGTGGGCTGAGGTTTCTGTTTATGGCTTTCCTCATGTGGAAGAGTCATTTCTCCTACCCATGTGAGAGATTTGTGAGGTTTAGATAAAGGGGGAAGAATTAAGTTATTTCAATATCTCTCCTATTGCTCAAACGAATCATCTCAATTTAGATTATACTTTTTAGTACCCACAACATAACCTTTGAATGTCAAATAATAATTTTAAAAGATGAAATATGCCCTTTATGTAGAGCTCTGTCTCAACGCTTATCCCGCTGTATAATGCCATTTCAAACAACATTCACATACACTGGAATACACTACTTTGAACAATGTTTGGCAAACAATTGGACCAAGATTAAGTGCAAATTTGTTCAATCTAATCTTGGTCAACATGTTTCGGTCGATACTCAAGTATCAAAAACTATTTATTCTTTCCCAAATCCAAGATATCAGATTCTATAAATGAAAGAGCATTTAAATATCATAGAGAGTTGAAAGTATTGTGGCAAAAGTCATATGCTGCTGATGCATCAGATCTGCCTGTATATGGGAAAGGATAAGATCTTGTAAAAAATCAGGGGACTATGATACTGGTTGCTGAGATAAAAGAGCACCCGACAAACTCAAACTTTTATCAACTTTCCTTTTTCTGAGATCACAATGTTTTTTCTCCAGCTGTTGTTCTCACTTAAAAACAAATGTGCAGCAGACAACGTACTGTTCAAGTGTCCTGGCAAAAATGTGAAAGGTTTCCTCAATTATTGTATACTTATTAAATAGAGTTTAAAACATTGTGTCAAAAGGAGATTGCTCATTCTGAGCAATTTCTCCTTTTGTCACAATATTTTAAAGGCTTCTGTTGCAAATGTGTCAGAAAGCGGATGTATAAGGGAATTTAGGATTAACTTGAACCATGGTATAGATGTTAAATTGCTGTTTCATATCAATACTTCTGACAATAAAAACACTGTACAGCAAATAAACTCATACAAGCCTGTCCATTGGAAGATGTGCAAGTTTGCTCTTGTGAATAGTTTAGACCCAGAATGAGATTGGCCTGTGCATCCTCATCTAGATCTTCAGTAGAAGCTTCTGTAAACTTGTGTCATGGTAGATTCTAATAAGTTAGAGAAGATGGACAGGCTGATCTGAACCTGCACTGTTCAGAACTGCCATCATGTACCTTTTCTCATACTGCACTGGCTCATATTTGTATGTGTAAATGAAGTACCATACTCTTGCCTTTGTCATGGTTATGACTGCTCGACACTTATTAGTTATTATTATCTTTTTGTTAGTGGTATCTGATGAAATTGAGCAGTAAGAGTAATACAACTGGTATTCTGGGCTTGACAATGCAGACCTACATTTAATTTATAAACCCCAATAACCCTTCCTATATATGCAGACACATCTGCAGCATACATTTCATAAAGAGTAAATTACTCCTTTATCACAATGTTTTTAAATCCATGCCATAATTAGTTTCATTTCAAACTGCTGCAGATTTGTTGTATTTGAGAAGGGGTTAATGTTAGAAATACTTCATGACATACATCTTTTTCAAACCAAATAAGGGAAATTTATCATTCCTCCCCGTTTATAATTATGTTTTTTTTTAGCTCACCTAGCTATTGTGATCACATTTTGTCCGGCGTCCGTCCGGCGTGCGTCGGCAACATTTCAGCTTGTTAACACTCTACAGGCTACATTTTGCATCCAATCTTCATGAAAGTGTATCAGAACATTTATCTCCATCAAATCTTGGACAAGTTCGAAACTGGGCCATATGAGGTCCAAAACGAGGTCACTAGGTCAAATTGAAGCGAAATCTTGTTAACACTCTCGAGGCCACATTTTCAACTTGAGCATGTTGAAACTTTATCAGAATGTTTGTCTTGATGATATGTAAGTCAAGTTCGAACATGGGTCATGTCGGGTCTTGTTAACACTCCAGAGGCCGCAATTTTTGCTTCAGCAGTTTGAAATGTTTGTCTTAAAAATATCTAGGTCAAGTTCGAATATGGGTCATATTGGGTCAGAAACTAGGTCACTAGGCCAAATTGAAGGGTAATCTTGTTAACACTGTAGAGGCCACATTTTCAACTTGAGCATGTTGAAATTTTGTCAGCATGTTTTGCTTCAGCAGCTTGAAATTTGGTCAGAACTAGGTCACTAGGCCAAATTGAAGGAAAATCTTTTTAACACTTTGGATGCCGCATTTTTTGCTTAAGCAGCTTGAAATTTGGTCAGAATGTTTGTCTAAATGATATCTAGGGCAAGTTCGAATATGGGTCATGCTGGGTTAAAAACTAGGTCACTAGTCCAAATTGAAGGGTAATCTTGTTAACACTCTTGATACTGCATTTTTAACTTGAGCATGTTGAAACTTTATCAGAATGTTTTTCTTGATGATATGTAAGTCAAGTTCGATCAAGGGTCATGTTGGGTCAAAAAATAGGTCACTAGGTCAAATTGAAGGAAAATCTTGTTAACACTCTGGAGGCCACATTTTTTGCTTCAGAAGTTTGAAATTTTGTCAGAATGTTTGTCTTAAAGATATCAAGGTCAAATTTGAATATGGGTCATATTTGGTCAGAAACTAGGTCACTAGGCCAAATTGAAGGAACATCTTGTTAACTCTGTAGAAGACGCATTTTTTGCTACAGCAGCTTGACATTTAATGAGTGTTTATCTAAATGATATCTAAGCCAAGTTCGAATATGGATCATGTAGGGTCAAAAACTAGGTCACTAGGCCAAATTGAAGGAAACTTTTGTTAACACTTTTTTTGCTTCAGCAGCTTGAACTGTGGTCAGAATGTTTGTCTGAATTATATCTAGGTGAAGTTCGAATATGGGTCATATTGGGTCAGAAACAAGGTCAATAAAGGAAAATATTTTTCAAACTCCGGAGGCCGCATTTTTACTTTGAGCAAGTTGAAATTTTGTCAGAATGTTGTCTTGATGATATCTAGTCCATGTTGGAATATTGGTCATATCAGGTAAAAAAATATAGATCACTAGGCCAAATGAAGGAAAATCTTGTTAACACTGGAGGTTGCATTCAGAATAATTGTCTTGATGTACATTGTATAATTAAGGTGAGCGATCCAGGGCCATCATGGCCCTCTTCATTTTAGCTCTATTGGCCAAAGGCCAGAAGGGCTTATGTCGTGGGGATTTGTCCGTCGTCCGTGCATCCGTCAGTCCGTCCGTAAACAATTTCTTGTTAACATGATACAGTCTTCACTTTTGATTGTATCTCAACCAAACTTATACAGTAGTTAGATATCCATGAGAGCTCGGTTCCTTTCGAAAACCAGCCACAGATCCGCCCATGCATGACTGGATTATGGCCCTTGAAATGGTCAAAATTGCTATAAAACAGCTTGTTAACACGATACAGTCTTCACTTTTGATTGTATCTCAACCAAACTTATACAGTAGTTAGATATCCATGAGAGCTCGGTTCCTTTCGAAAACCAGCCACAGATCCGCCCATGCATGACTGGATTATGGCCCTTGAAATGGTCAAAATTGCTATAAAAGAGCTTGTTAACACGATACAGTCTTCACTTTAGATTGTATCTCAACCAAACGTATACAGTAGTTAGATATCCATGAGAGCTTGATTCCTTTCGAAAACAAGCCAGATCCGCCCCATGCATGACTGAATTATGGCCCTTGAAATTGTCAAAATTGCTATAATAGGGCTTGTTAACATGATACAGTCCTTATTTTTGATTGTATCTCAATCAAACTTATACAGTAGTTAGATATCCATGAGAGTTTGGTTCATTTCTAAAAAACGGCCAGATCTACCCATACATGGCTGGATTATGGCCCTTGAAATTGTCAAAATTGCTATAATACAGCTTGTGAACACAATAGAGCTTCCATTTACTATCTGATCTTCACCAAACTTAGATGGTATTTGAATATTGATGACATATTGGTTCCTTTTGAAACAAGCCAGATCAATGCCAGTAGAGCATAGGCCCTCATGTTCTCAGTTGTAGAAGAGTCTAAAAATTGAACTGCATGCTGTTGGTATAGTGATTATTTCTTTCCCACATACAGACATTTTGATGCATCTGCAGAAGACGACTTTTGATAAAATTTTGGCAAAAGGAGAATTTGATCATACATCACACAATGTTTTCAAGACTACACTAATTCTTTTTCATTTCAAGAGATTTTCATTTTCTTTGCTAAAATGTTTGTCTGCTGCACATTTGTAATGTGTGAGAAAGGGTTATATAATGGATACACAACTAATGTAAATATTTGACAATGCATATGGGGGAGACCCATTACTTGCTTTAGAGCTTATGGGTGAACCCTTTTCGTTGTTATCTCACCTCTTTTGAACTATTTTAACATCTTGACATGTTCTGAAGAATGGTGGAGAAATTTTAAGTAATTGTATAAGTGGAAACTGATTTTGTAACACATTTGGAGACTTTGTATAAAAAGAGAAATCGGGGGGAAAAATAAGGTGAGAATGATTTCTTTCTTGGATGTTTTCAATTTATGTGTCTCAACTGATTTTAGATGATTTCAAAGTTGTCTTTCGCAGTTTTTGCTTCATGTGGGAAGTTGTTGAGGTATCTTTAAATGATTATGTTCACAGACAGATTGTTAGTGATGTACTTATAAATTGTTATCTTTTATTTGCAGGTTTCAATGGGCAAGCCTGTATGATGAGTCCTAGAAGATCATGGAATAAAGCCTTTCCCAATAATGGACTTTAATCCTCTGGACCTGCTGGCTAGCGCTGCAGAACTTCAGAAGAAAAACGATGATACCGATCATGAGGTAGCCATGGTGACGAGTCAAAGGCACTGCAGCTCCGGTAACGCAAAGCCAATTACTTCACTAGTCCAAAAGGAAAACAAAGAAGTCAGAACAGTTAACAATAACAAAAATATAATTAATAATAACAATACTATTAAGGGGAAAAGTGTGATCATCAGAAAAATAAAGGTCGGGGCAAATACTGACTTAGAGAAAATGCTTAACGAGCATAACTATGGAAATGCAAAGAAGAATTTTGAGACCAGTATAAAAGTTGTGTTTGAGGATAGTGGGAGGAATAGAGCCGAGGCTGAAGATGTGTCGTCCGAGAGTCCCATTGAAGCAAATCCTGACACTGCGGGTATTCATACACTAGGTAAAAATGGGGATAAGATTACAATTATCACTGTAGTGAACAAAGATAATGGGTCACCTTCTAGTGACGTGGACTGTAATGCTGGGGAGTTGAACACGGGAAATGAGGACACAGTTACATGTAAACCTTCATTTACAAGTGGTAGTCAATCTAGTTCGCCAGCCTCTGAAGAGAGTTCAAAGTGTTTGCATAAGTCGTTAGATTCAGACTGCCCTGGGGCTTCACCGGATGATGAGCATGTGGCGTTAGAAAACATTCATGAAGGTGATAAAACAAGGGGTCAGATAAAGTTACACTCCAATGGGCAGTTGTTGATAAGTGATAGTGTGGAAAATGTGTGTAATAGTGAAAAGGGGGACAGCACACAGGCCTGTAAAGATACATGTACTATTGGCGAGGAGAAAAATGATAATATAAATACAGAGATTTCTTCTGTGCTATCTGTTTGTGAAGAAAATAAATTGGAATTAATCGAAAATGAAAATGAGACTTTAGAACAAAGTGTTGGGACAACATCGGATAACGAGGAGACTTTGTCAATAAATATTGATCCTGTTAGTACGAGAACTAGTCTAACAAATACAAGCAATGTGTTTGTCAGGGACAGGCAATCTACAGAATTGTATCACAAAGTGTCTACCTCAGATCTAAGAAAGACGCCATATGTCAATGTGTCAGCAAAACAGTCCTCAAAAAATATTGGAAATGAAGCTCAACCATTGGTGATCAGCATCAATGGGAAGAGTAACAGTAGTAAAAATACTGAAAAGGGCCTTTCTGGGGAGGAAAGTGAAAATTTAATAAGCAGAGACATCACTGAGCATGGCGAAAAGAAAACTAATACCAGGTTAGAAATAATTCGAACTCTTCTCACATCTGAGAAACAAAGTGAAAAAAATGACAGTATAGATAAAAGTGAGCCAGAGCTAATGGACATGGTCCCCTCAAAGCCTATGAAACTGGATATATCAAAATGTGATAAACTTGATTTTGGTGGTCAGCCAGGGACCTATGACTCCTTGAAATCTTTCGGACTAAATGACTCAATTTGTGGGGATAGTGCTACAGGAAGTGTTCATTTGTTGTCTCCAGATCGACGTAATCCCGACTCTGTGGGAATAGCTGAGAGCCCTATAATAAACCAGCAGCAAGATGTGGCAGCATTTCAGGGAATGGAGTATCAAAAACACGATAAATTTGACTTCTTTAATGATTCTGTTCTTAGTTCCGGCTTAAACTCAGAATCAAATGATAAATCTGAACCAGGAATATTTGGTAAACCCTTAAAAATGATAAAGGATTTTGACTTCCCAGAAAATAAGAAGGATGGTAAACTGTTACTTACAAAGCAAGACAAAAGTGATAATAATAGTGCTAACGAGTCCCGTATTTTTAGGTTTGAGTATGACCACAGTTATGCAGGCTTGCCTGGTAAAGTTAATTCTTCAGAAATTTGTAAAGAACAGGATTTTTCATCACAGAGCGCGGATACAGAAGTCAGAACTCCACTTGGATCTTCGGGCGGTGATCTATCGCAAGACAGTGGGTATGAGGACATAACACAGTCACCTGTATCTGAATCCTTGCCTTTGAATAATGGCCTTGAGACTGTCACAGTAACAGAGTCAATGAGGTCACAATCACAAAACCTGGTTCCTGTTTTAGTGAGTATTAATGACAATGGAAGTTTGATGCTGCATAGTGACCACATACTACAGAAAGCAGTACAGGGTCCAGTGTTCTCTATACAGGACAATGGGATGCCAAAGACACTGGATTCTGGTATGAAGCTTATCTCTGGGACCAATTTAACACAGCTCTCACCGACTCCTTTGTTGTTGTCTCCCATTGGGAAAACCCCACCTGGTGCATCGCCGGGTAAATCAACAATGCAGCAACATGCAGCTGAAGGTGTCATTGGACTGTTGCGACCAACAACCCCAGAAATAACCCCAAATGTGAAACTTGCACAAATATCTCCACCAAAATTTGGAAAATTTAAAATTGGCACATTTGCATCTTTCAGTAATACTGGAATGAAAATCGACGAACCTCCCAGGTTGCATATGAACATGGCATCTGTGCAAGAAAAGACCTCAAGATCTAATAATTCAAAGAAAAACAGTTTAACGAATGGGGTTAATTCAGGAAAGGCTTCACCTGTTGTCGATACATTAGGCACCCTAGTACAGAAAGTGAGAAGTAGTCTATCACCGTCTTCGCAAATTGATACAAAAAATTTAAATGTCGACCATATTCATCATGATCATGACTATTGCATGAAAAATCTAATGCCGTCTGTTGTAAGTAGTGTCCTTGAGGCTAAATTACAAAAGGAATTAACAAAAAGTAAACAAACATTCATGAAAAGTAAAAAAATGGATTCGGAACTGATGCTTAAAGGGGAAAACAAATATGGAAAAAGAAAGAGAAGTTCATCCAATGGTGGTAAAGAGGATTTTACATATGAAAGTATTTTATACGATGATACAGACTCAAACAGTCAATCTGAATTCACAAGACCAAAAACTAGGGCTGAAAAATACATTGAACAGAAGAGTTCTGAGCCTAAAGTGAAAATAACAGGAAGTAGTAATTTTCAAGATCAATTTGTTTATTTCATGAATACGAAAAAACGAAGTCGAAGAAGAGAAAGTCGTGATTCACCATTACCTGTGTCATTAGATAAACTATTTATACCTCCGAAACCTGGTGATATTATTGTTCCGCACCTTACTGATCAAGACATTGAAAATCTGAAACACAGAACGAAACAAAAGCATGGACAATTAAGTTTCAATTCACTAAGAACTGAATTTATGGCTTCAAAATTAGCCAACGTTCAGTTCAGTGCTACAGCCCAGCCAGAAAGTGCAGATGATGAAAAAAGTATCATAAATACAATTTTGAGCCTGGAAAATGAAAACTTGACAGACCCAGACGCTGAACAAACTGATCAACCATACAATGAATCCATGGAAATGTATGGTCAAGGCTTAGGGGGTGAAATCATGACTTTAACCCCTGAGCAAATGAACCTTACTCAGGAGCAAATGGATTTACTATTCAGTGCTGTAGATGAAGTTCAAAACTCCTCCCCGGGGCTGATCGAAAGAGAAAAACTTGATTCAACCGAAAATGTTGATTCAACATTTGGGCAATTCCCTGCTATTGAAAACAACTTGCAACCCATGTCAACTGACAAGTCTGACACTGAAAATGCTAAATCTGACAATGTAACTACCGATGAAACTGGGCAAGCGTCTGAGCCAGTCAATAAGCTGGATGGAAATCATTCTGCAGGTAATGTTTATTTGTCATTGTAGATCACCTAGAAACAAAGGCTCAAGGTGTTTTCTGAACACTTTTTGTCCGTTGTCTGTTGTCCATCGTCCGTCGTCCGTTGTTAACTTTAAGCTTTAAACATCATCTCCTCCTAAACCACAGGACCAATTTCATCCAAACTTCACAGGAATGTTCCTTTGGTGGCCACAAAATTGTTCAAAGATTTAAATTCCATTGAGAACTTTGGTTGCTGCGGCATCAGAAAGGGGGCAAAATGTAAAAATCTTCTCCTGAATCTGCATGTCAGATTCCAATATAGTTTGGTAGAAATGTTTTTTTTGGGTGACCCTCTACAAAGATTGTTCAAGGCATACTGTTTGGTTGAAAAACATGGCATTCAGGAGGCATCAAAAAAGGGGCAAAATGACAAAATTTAGAAATATCATTTTTAGCAAGAGTTTATGCCGTGGTGTGGTGTCCGTGCGTCCATAAACAGTTGCTTGTGAACGCGATACAGTCTTCAGTTTTGATTGTATCTCAATCAAACTTATACAGTAGTTAGATATCCATGAGAGCTCGGTTCTTTTTGCAAACCAGCCAGATCCGCCTATGCAAGACTGGATTATGGCCCTTGAAATTGTCAAAATTGCTATAATAGATCTTGTGAACACAATAGAGGCTCCATTTAGTATCTGATCTTCACCAAAGTTACACAGTAGTTATGTTTCCATGAGCGTTTGGTTCCTTTCGCAAACCAGCTAGATCCGCCCATGCAAGACTGGATTATGGCCCTTGAAATCCCATCCCAGTAGAGCATAGGCCCTCATGGGCCTCTTGTTTTAAGTTCTTGTCTAATATTAAGAAAATTTAATAGGAATCTTACTTCAGGGATCCTCTACTTAATTTGTTCAAGCCGTATTGATTGGTTACAAAATCATAGCAACCTCGCATAATCACAAAAGGGGTAAATTGAACTTTTAGCTACAAATGACAACTCCTACCATTCCACTCGACCAATTTTAACGTTACTTCACAGGAATGTTCCTTTGATGGTCCTCTTTCAAAATTGTTCAAATACTTACATTCTGTGTAGAACTTTTGTTGCTGCTGCCCGCGGCATCAGAAATTTAGAAAAATACCCAAACTTTAAAAACCTCCATCTCCATAATCCATTTGTCAGATTCCAAGATAATTTGGCAGAAATGTTCTTTGGGTGACTCTCTACAAAAACGGTTCAATACATATTGATTTCGTTGACAAACAGGGCAGCAAAGCGGCATCAGGAAAGGTGCAAAATGACAAAACTTTATAATTCCATTCTTATTAAAGTTCTTGTTAGATTTCAAGATACAAATGGCTTTTACTGATAAACTATTTCTTTAACTGAGTGTCCACTCCTTGCAGTTTCATTTGAACTCCAGATCAAATTTGCACAGATATTTGCTGCAATTGCAGTTAAATATTTGCTTCTAATTAACTATCATTCAGGTGATCGATTTAGGGCCATCTTGGCCCTCTTGTTCATGTTGTCAAGTAATCTGAATCCTTTCCAACATGTTAACGACTTCTGCCACAATGTTTCAACTGTATATACTTTCATTTATATAATGTTCCCATCTTTTTGCCTAGATGTTTTCAAAGTCGTCTGCTGCATGTGGGAAAGGTTGTTTTTCTTAATCCAATTTCTACTCGAGGTCAATAATACTGGTTAAACTTTCAGAACATTTATACAATCATTTGCAAAATGTCTATAAAGGAAAGCATAACAATTAAATGGAGCTGAAAACAGTGGCAAAAGAAGAGATTTCTCAGGATGAGCAATGCTCAAGATGAGTAATGCTCAGGATGAGCAATTTCTAATTTCCAACAGTGTTTTCGGAAGTCATCTGCTGCAGATACCTCAAAATGTGTATGCCAGTGGGAAATTTATATTAATTTTGTAAGCCGGTTTGTTCTGGATCCTTTGAACTTGTTTGAACATTAAATTTTGTAAACGGTCTTGACATTTATTTTGACAGTTTTCAATTAGGGAAAAAGGGTGTGTATAAGAATAGGGAGTAAAGGGTTAATGATCATCAATAATAAAATATTGGGAGTTATTGCCTGTATAAGACTAATACTGTAAACTTTATAGATTTCCTCTGTACAATAGCTCTAGATAAGAGGAATCATTCAAGTACAACATGTATTGCTAAAATACTTGTTGAAGTGTTATAAAGTCAACCTTGCTCCTTTCCCACATACAATAAATCTGCAGCAGGCGACTTCGAAAAACATCTAGGTAAAAATATGGATAATCTCTGTAAATGAACAAAAATGTTATAACTTGAATCTGGTTGAAAACACTCTATTTAAAAGGGGAAATTATGAGCTATTTTTCAAAAGTTTTCTGCTGCAGATGCATTAAAATGTGGGAAAGAATTAATATTGGTATTATGTTCATGTTGTTGTGAATTTGTTCATTTCCCCCCGATTTATATTACATAAGTATAGAGTTGAAAGCACAGGATAGAGCAATTTTTCCTTTTCGAACAAATGGGTTTGAAGATCGTGTTTGCAATTATCAGCAATCAATTTAACCCTTTTCCACATACAACAAATCTGCAGCTTTCCACTTCGAAGACATTTTAACAAAACTATGTAATAGTAATGTATGTAATAACTATGTAAATGAAAATATAATTATTGACATCAGTTGAAAAACATTGGCAAAAGGAGAAATTACTTATTATGAGCAATTTCTCCTTTTGCCACAATGTTTTCAAAAGTTGTTGGCTGCTGAGGCAATAAATAGTGTCTTTATGTGGGAAAGAGTTAACAATGTGAACCCCCTTTTCCCACAAACATCAAACTTTGAAAATATCTTGACAAATACTTGGAATAATATTTATTATATATACATTGTGGCAAATGGAGTAATTGCTTATAAGGAGTCGTCTGCTGCAGAGACGTCAAAATGCAATTGCATAGATCTGGGAAATGGTTTAAAAGTCTTATTAGTCCCCTAACGGTCGAAGACCGGTTTGGGGGACTACAGGTTTGGTCGATTCCGTCTGTCAGTCCCACCTAACCTTGTCCGGCCCGCATCTTAATCATGCATCATAGGATTTAAAAGAAACTTGGCACAAACAATTACCATGATGAGGTGAGGCGGCGTGTCGCGCACAAGACCCAGGCATTTACCTCAAAGGTCAAAATGAGTGTCCGTCTGTCTGTCAGTCCCACCTAACCTTGTCCGGCCCGCGTCTTAACCATGCATCATAGGGTTTGAAAGAAACTTGGCACAAACATTCAACATGATAAGGCGGTGTGTCGTGCACAAGATCCAGGCCTGAACCTTAAATGTCAAGGTCACACTTACAGGTCAAAGGTCAAAACGAGTATTGTTTGATAGGATTACCTTGTCCGGCCCACATCTTAACCATGCATTATAGGATTTCCAAGAAACTTGGCACAAACGTTCACCATGATGAGGCGGCGTGTCACACACAAGACCCAGGCCTGTACCTCAAATGTCAAAGTCACACTTAAAGGTCAAAGGTCAAAGGTCAAAATGAGTACTGTTTGATAGGACTACCTTGTCTGGCCCACATCTCGACCATGCATCATAGGATTCCCAAGTAACAATGATAAGGCAGCGAGTCTCGCACAAGACCCAGGCCTGTACCTCAAATGCCAAGGTCACACTTAGAGGTCAACGGTCAAAATGAGTACTGTTTGATAGGACTACCTTGTACGACCCGCATTTCAACCATGCATCTTAGGATTCTCAAGTTACTGGACACACATGTTCACCATGATGAGGTGGCTTGTACCTCCAAGGTCAAGGTCACACTCAGAGGTTAAAGGTCAAAATGAGTCCTGTTTGATAAGACTACCTTGTCCGGCCCGCTTCTCAACCATGCATCATAGTATTCTCAAGTTACGGTGGCGTTTCACGCACATGACCTAGGCATGTATCTCAATGGTCAAGGTCACACTTACAGGTCAAAATGAGTACTGTTTGATAGGACTGCCATGTCCGGCCCGCATCTCAACCATGCACCTTAGGATTCTCAAGTTACTGGACACACATGTTCACCATGATGATGTGGCTTGTACCTCAAAGGTCAAGGTCACACTCAAGAGGTCAAAGGTCAAAATGAGTACCGTTTGATAGGACTACCTTGTCAAGCCCGCATCTAAACCATGCATCATAGGATTCTCAAGTTACTGGGCACACATGTTCACCATGGTGAGGTGGCGTGTCACACGCAAGACCCAGGTATGTATTTCAAATGTCAAGGTCACACATGCTTGAATGGATTTTGATATAACTTCACACAATTATTGGTAGTGGACTTTTGTATTGCTTGCAATACGACATTAACTTGTTTAATTAATCTTTTCCCACCTGTAGACACATATTGACGTCTCCGCAGCAGACAACTTTTGAAAACCTTCCAACAAAAGGCGAAATTGCTCATTTTGCGCAATTTCGCTTTTGTCACAATGTTTCCAACATTAATAACTAATAATTTCTCATTTATTGAGATTTGTCACAGTTTTGCCGATATTTTCATAGTCATCTGCTGCAAATTTGTTGTATGTGGGAACGGGTTAAAAAGTATACCTGGGGTGTATTCAGATCATCCTAACACACAGATTACTCAAGCATGTGCTAGTTAACCCTTTCCCTCATACGACAATTCTGCAGCAGACGACTTTGAACATATTTTGTCAAAATATAGAAAGTCTCTATAATTGAATGGATAACCTATGACGAAAAGTGGTAAACATTGTGTCAAAAGGAGAAGTTAGCATGTGCTAGTTAACCCTTTCCCTCATACGACAATTCTGCAGCAGACGACTTTGAACATATTTTGTCAAAATATAGAAAGTCTCTATAATTGAATGGATAACCTATGACGAAAAGTGGTAAACATTGTGTCAAAAGGAGAAGTTGCTCGTTCTGAGCTATTTCTTCTTTTGTCACTATGTTTTCAAAAAGCCGTCTGCTGCAGAGGCGTCAGAAAGCATCTATATGAGGGAAAGGGTTAAAATCTGTAATTTGATTGGTTGAATCAGTTAGTAGTCGCCTGAGAAAGCTTTGAACTATCATTGATATAATCTGAAGTAATTACTGGTTTCAACAATATTTGTGTTGATAATTACTTTCCAATATTTGTAATGAAATAGTTAGGTCTTGGGCTTGCAAAAGAAATGAGAAAGAGGGGTGTTACTTGTGTATTGTTCTCTGATAAAGTTTGTCAAGGGGTTATAAGTTTGAATCAAAGCTTGGCCAACATTTTTTCTTAAGTTTGATAAAATTCAATGTGACTTCAGTTGTCATTGGGCTAACAGTCTGTTGAAAAGCATTTTGTTGCTTGGAAAGACTTGTGTGGAGTACTGGTGTGAGAAAGCAAAGAAACACTTGGGTAGGTGAGCTGGTTGCTGTGATATGACTGATAAATCTTTGACAATTGCACTAAACCCCAATCAATTAGTTCTCAATTCCAAGGCATTGTCATATCACTGCTCATTTTCAAGAGTTATATCTAAACCTTTCCCACTTGCAGACACATATGCAGCAGATGACTTTTGACAACATTGTTGCAAAAGTAGAAATTGCTAATAAAAGCAATATAATTATGTTGTTTTAAGAAATGTATATCCTCTAGCCATATCATAACAGAGGTGTCAGAAAGAGTTAATCCTTTCCCATGTGCAACAAATCTTCAGTAGATGACTTTTTACCCTTTCCCACCTTCAGACAATATAACCCAATAGCAGCAGACTTCTTTTGAAAACATTGTTGCCAAAGGTGAAATTGCTCATGATGAACAATTTCTCCTTTGGCCGCAATGTTTTCAACTTTATTTAACAATTAAGCCATCTTTTAGGTTTTTATCACTGTTTCCAAAGTCGTCTGCTGCAAATTTGCTGTATGTGGGAAAGGGTTAATACATAGATCTAGGCAACAGTATGAAAACTGAGTATAAATGAAAGCAAAATTGTTAAATAAAGTTGAAAACATTGTGGCAAAAGGAGAAATTGCTCAGTCATCTGCTGCAAAGGTGTTGGATAGTGTCTGCATGTGGGAAAGGGATAATAAAAAAAAAGATAATGTGAGAGTTAAAACACTGTAGATCCTGTTGCTACAAGGCATGTTCTAAAACCTGGCCTGGCCTGCTGACTCGTGTTTTTGTGTCAGGCCAGGCCAGATTGTATACATATTGAGAGTACAATTAAGCAATGTGGATCTAGCGACTGTCTAAGCCGTTTACAAAGTACACTGTGAACTCACCTGTTACAGCAGACTTAAATATTAAATAAAATACAAAAGGTCATCTAACTGGTCAAGTCAGTCTAACCTGTTCTTTCCAATAATCTTTCTGTTTCAAATATGTAGGTATGAACTTGAAAAGAGCCTTGAATCGCATATATGTATACATATGACATAGACAATTTGTGTCAGAAAACATGCAATAACATATTATAGCTTAATATGTAATTTCATATATATATCTAGTTTTTTTTTCTCTTTTGTATTCAGAGGAAATAAAAATATAACACTTGAATTTGACAAAAAAGGGAATTTTGGTTTAAAGATTCATCATAGAATCTTGCTTTCTATTGTGCAGCAGAAATTTCAGTCAAATCAGTGAAGGAAGTTACAATGACTCTCGGTTAAAAGTTATTTTATCAATTTTATTAAGCTTTTATATAGATTTTGGTTGGTTAAAGATTGAATTCATCGTTTTTCCGGTAATCAATTTCAGTTTAATTTTGCTTCTGCATATGAATTACCTCTGACAGAATGGATTAATCCTTACCTGCATACAACACATCTGCAGCAGACGAATGTGAAAATGTCTGGTCGAATATAATTTTGGAATATCTTTATAAATGAATGTTTCATAATTGAAAATGATTGAAAATGTGGCAAAAGGAGTTATTTCAGCAGCTCTTGAGCAATGCTGCAGATCCATAAACATGTGTCTGTATTAAGGACATTAACCCTTTAACAACAAACCTGCAGCAGATGACTGAAAAAAATGCTTCTTTTGCCACAATGTTTTCAAAAGTCATCTGTTGCAGAGGTGTCAGAAAGTGTCTATATGTGGGCAAGGGTTAATATACCATGGTCTGCTATCCATAATCCCAAAGTTGATTTAATAATATTCACTCTTGCCTATAAAAAGTTACCAGAGGCATAATTATGTTAACGCTTTCATCTATGCTGACACATTTTGATGCATCTGCAGCAGACAACTTTTGTAAACATAGTGACAAAGGAAGGTTTGCGTATTTTGAGCAATTTCTGTTCTTCTATTCTCACAACAATGTTTTCAACTCAATTTAATAAATATAATTTCATGTATAAAGATTTTTCATACCTAGATGTTTTCTAAGTTGTCTGCTGCAGATTTGTTCTATTAAATCCAATAATTGATCGTTCATTGATGTTTCCGTATTTTTTCTGTTTTCTGCTGCAGAATTGTTACATGTCTTCACATTCAAGTTAAAGAAAAGTGGTAGTAAATTCATACAGTGCCCGAAAATAACATTACAAAACAGATTTATTTTTATTATACCCCTAAAAAACAAAGTTTTTTTGGGGGGGTATATAGGAGTCACTGTGTCAGGCTGTATGTCTGTCTGTCTGTCTGTCGTTCGGAAGCCATATTTTGTCCGGCCTATTTCTATGGCCATTTTACTTATTAAGTTGTTGGTCATATTTTGTCCGGCCTATTTCTTACAAACCACTGGGTGGAATTCAATAAAGTTTTACATGAAGCTTCTATACCAAGAGGAGATGTGCATACACTAAAGGTCTTACAATTGCATGTTATTTTACAGAGTTATGGCCCTTTTACTTATTAAGTTGTTGGTCATATTTTGTCCGAAGCCATATTTTGTCCGGCATATTTCTTACAAACCACTGGGTGGAATTCAATAAAATTTTACATGAAGCTTCTATACCAAGAGGAGATGTGCATACCGTAAAGGTCTTACAATTGCATGTTATTTTACAGAGTTATGGCCCTTTTACTTATTAAGTTGTTGGTCATATTTTGTCTGGCCTATTTCTTACAAACCACTTGGTGGAATTCAATACAATTTTACATGAAGCTTCTATACCAAGAGGAGATGTGCATATCATAAAGATTTTACAATTGCATATTACTTTACAGTTATGGCCCTTTTGTTGGTCAGTCAGAAGCCATATTTTGAGTCAAGGTTTTGGGGGTATTTATCATCTTCAGTGATATTTCTAGTTTTTTATTGCTTTCTAAATACTGTTTACCCTTTCCCTCATATAGATGCTTTCTGACGCCTCTGCAGCAGACAGCTTTTTGAAAACATAGTGACAAAAGAAGAAATTGCACAAAACGTGCAATTTCTCCTTATTCCACAATGTTTTCCACTTTTTGTCATAGGTTATCCATTAAATTATGGAAATTTCTATGTTTTGACACAATACTTTAAAAGTCGTCTGCTGCAGAATTGTCGTATGAGGGAAAGGGTTAATCCAGAAATGCCAGATTCTGTTATAATTAACTTGGCATTATTTACATAATATTTACAATAACACAAGTTATCAATGTCTAGCTCTTCCATATCTGAGGCTCGCCTCAGTGGTGAAGTGGTAGAGCGTCCACCTCAGCTATATGAGGTCTCGGGTTTTTGATGCATCTGCAGTAGAGTAATTTTGAACAACAATATGGCATTTTCCACAATGATTTCCACTATTCAATTATAAAACTTCATCCCAATTAGCATGCAAAAGTCGTCATCTGCAGATGTGTTGTATATATATATGGGAAAGGGGTAATAGATTTTGCAAATGCATCTATAAGTCTTCTTTAATATTGTCACAAGATATCAATTCGTAACAACTTGAGCAACTGTCGATCTGATAAATACATGTATTTTTAGTTTTGTCTGCTATGCAGACATTTGAGGAATACAATACAACGTATTGAAAATAAGAAGTATACATTCTTCTACAGGGATTGAAAACAGGAGAAATTATTCATATTTAGCAATTTCTCCTTTACCGACAGTTTCGAAAGTAATTTGCAGTGAAGTTGTTAAAATGAATATTTTTGTTTCTCTTAACCCTTTCCCACATACAACAAATCTGCAGCATATGACTTATAAATCATACAAGAACAAATTTGTAAACTCCCTTTAAATGAAAGTACAGTAACTGAATAAAGTTGAAAACATCCTGACAAAAGGAGAAATGGCTTGTTTTTAGCAATTTCTTCTTTTGTCGTCATGTTTTCAAAAAGCCGTCTGCTGCAGAGGCGTCGGTAAGCATCTGTATGTGGGAAAGGGTTAATGAAGCAAAGCTTGCTGGTAAAATAGGAAGAAAAAAAACCTTGCTAATCTGTACTGTATGTGATTATATCCCCCCATTGAAAGCCTCTTATTACCACCGTCATTATTCAGTGCAATATTGATTTACCTCTTGGTGGTTGCCACTTCAGTTGGCGTGCTATAAACTTGGGCCAACTTGCTTTAAGTCCGCCTTTGTGAATTGATTATATTTCCTTCCTCTCATGTTTTGCCAGATCAAATAAACATATATTCAGTTTGAATATGTGCTGTTTATAGCAGTGTAAAGTAATGTGTAGTCAAATTTGACTGAGATATTTATCTATAATAAAGCCCAAAGAGGTCAAGGGTCAACTGTATTTTATCATGAACCCTATACAACCCCCTCTTGAATAGGTCATTGTCTGACAGATTAATATACATGTTATATTTTTATGCCCTGGCATACGAGGTATGAGGGGCATATAGTTTTCCGGTCTGTTAGTCCGTCCGTCCGTTCGTCCGTCCCGCTCAGGTTAAAGTTTTTGGTCAAGTTAGATTTTAGTGAACCTGATGTCCTATCATTATGAAACTTCACACAAATGACAATCAACATATCATTGTTTAAAAAATTGTATCAATTTGAGGTTGGACCAACTGTTCATCCGTCTGTTCGTCTGTCTGTTTTTCCATTCCATTCTCAGGTTAAAGTTTTTGGTCAAGTTAGATTTTAGTGGACCTGATGTCCTATCATTATGAAACTTCACACAAATGACAATCAACATATCATTGTTTAAAAAATTGTATCAATTTGAGGTTGGACCAACTGTTCGTCCGTCCGTTTTAAAATATAGTTAACAACCGGGGCATCCGTGTTCCATGGACACATTTTCTTGTTTGTATATTGTTTGGTGTTTTACGCTACTTTCAATAATTTTTAGCTCCATTCAGCTAGTCAAGCTTATGTTGTGGTGAATTGTCCGTCGTGCATGTGTGTGTCTGTAAACTTTTTGCTTCAAACAACTTATCCTTAACCACTTGGCCAATTTGAATGAAACTTGATAGGAAGCATCCTCTCAATGTCCTCTCCTAAAGTCTTTTATTTTTTTTGGATCCACAGAAAGAAAACAAATACTGAATAATTTAAAAAATCTTCTCCGACGAAAGCGTCTGGCCGATTTTCAACTCTTATCAGATTCCTTCAAGCCAAGTTGATTGGTCGAAAAACATGGAAGCCAGAGGGCGGGGCTTTTTTGTCTTATATTGCTATAGTGAAAACTTTAAAAAATGTTTCCTCCGAAAGCGTCTGGCCGATTTCCAAATTATTTTGTAGAAATGATCCTAGGGTGACCCTCTATCAGATTCCATCAAGCCATGTTGATTGGTCGAATACTATGGCCGCAAGGGGGTAGGCCTTTTTTGCCTTATATGGATGCCTATAGTGAAAAATCTTCTCCCGAAAGTGTCATGCGGATTTTTCAAATTATTTTGTAGATATGTTCCTTGGTTGACCCTCTATCAGATTCCTGCAAGTTATGAATGTTTATTGGTTGGAAACCATGGCCGCTGTTTTGCCTTATATGGCTATAGTGAAAACTTAAAAAATCTTCTCGGACGAAATTATCTGGCTGATTTTCAAATAATTTTGTAGAAATGTTCCTTGGGTGACTCTCTATCAGATTCCACCAAGCCATGTTGATTGGTCTTAACCCGTACCGTGCGGGAACTGAGTTTACTCGTTTTTGCAAAGACGTTTACTCTTTGTTCAAAGTTGTCTGCTGCAGAATTGCTTTATGAGGGAAAGGGTTAAAAAGAAAACAAAATTATTGATTGGACTTGTAAACTTTATGACAAAAGGAGAAATCGCTCATCATGACCGATTTCTAACAATTTCTCCTCTTTCCAGAATGTCTTTTAAAGCGGTCTGCTAGAGACGCAGCAGATGTGTTATGATGGATCTGCAAGTGGGTTAGAGTTGATTATATTTTCAAAAGTCTGTTAACCCTCTGCCACATACAACAAACCTGCAGCAAACAACTTTGAAATCATTTAGTCAAAACTATGGTAATCCTTTTTTAGCTCACCTGAGCTTTGCTCAAGGTGAGTTATTGTGATCGCCTTTTGTGCGTCGTCCGTCGTACGTCCACTTTTTCTCCTCAATAACCAGTGGGTCAATTGGGATGAAACTTCATAGAAAGCATCCTCTGAATGACCTCACCAGATTTACTTCAAATTTTTGGGATCCATGCAGAATTCTGGTTTCCATGGCAACAAAATGAAAAAAACTTCAAAATTATTCTTCTCACAAACTGGTTAGCACATTTTCAAATAATTTTGTAGAAATGTTCCTTGGATGACCCTCTATCAGATTACTTCAAGCCATGTTGATTGGTCGAAAAACATGGCCGCCAGGGGGGGCGGGGCTATTTTGCCTTATATGGCTATAGTGAAAACTTAAAAAATCTTCTACTCCGAAAGTGTCAGGCCGAATTTGAAATAATTGTGTAGAAATGTTCCTTGGATGACCCTCTATCAGATTCCTTCAAGCCATGTTGATTGGTCGAAAAACATGGCCGCTAGGGGGGCAGGGCTATTTTGACTTATATGGCTATAGTGAAAACTTAAAAAATCTTCTTCTGAAAGTGTTGGGCTGATTTTCAAATAATTTTGTAGAAATGTTCCTTAAGTGACCCTCTTTCAGATTCCTTCAAGCCATGTTGATTGGTCGGAAACTATGGCCGCCAGTGGGCGGGGCTTATATAGCTAAAGTGAAGAAAAAAAAAATCAGGTTAGCGATCCACGGCTATGATGGCCCCTTGTTTAATGAAAGAAAAACTTTTGACACCTTGATACAACAGCTTTTTTGTAAACATTTGTGAAAACAAGAATTTTTTACATTTTTTAAAATGTTTTCATTTTTTCATCCATCTTCAACCTTCAATTTTCCAGATGTTGCCATTTTGTCCTAAAATGTTGTTAAATTCAACATCTCAAAACCAAAATTAATACAACAGACCACTTTGGAAACATCTAGCCAAAACTATGGAAAATCTTTATAAATGAAAAATGTGATTATTGATTATCTGCTGTAGATTTGCTGTAGGTGGGAAAGGGTTTACTTCAGAATATTTAGAAAATACGTAACATATTAACTGGTGCTATTACAAATGCCAAGTAATGACATTTGAAAGTAGTTTCTATTAAAGCAACAACTAACATAATACTGTCAGATGCCTACATATTAAGGACAAGTAAATGGGTCTTTTCCCCACAGTATCTGTCTTGCTAGATGATGAAACCCTATGTTGGTTGTTGGTACTTTAACCCTTTCCCTCATTCCTGGACAAATTGTTAACTCCCTTAAAATGAAAGTACAATAATTGAATAGAGCAAATTTTGAGCAATTTCTTCTTTTGTTGACATGTTTTCAAAAAGCTGTCTGCTGCAGAAGCTTCAGAAGGAAAGGGTAAAAGGGTCATTTGACAGAGACAACTTTTATGTACCCTAAGATTTTCATGGCTGAGCCTATTGCCAGTTTGGGGGACATCATTCTGTGACCTACAATTGCCAATAACCCTTAATTAACCCTTTACCCACTTGTAGACGCATTCCGGCGTATCTGCAGCAGATGACTTTTTGAAAACATTGTGACAAAAGGTGAAATTGCTCAACTTGAGCAATTTCACCTTTTAGCTTCAAGGTTTTCAACTTTTTAGCTCACCTGAGCTTTGCTCAAGGTGAGTTATTGTGATCGCCTTTTGTCCGGCGTCCGTCGTGCGTCAACTTCTTCTCCTCAGGGGGTCAATTTGGATGAAACTTCACAGAAAGCATCCTCTCAATGACCTCACCAGATTTCCTTCAAATTTTTGGGATCAATGTAAAATTCTGGTTTCAATGGCAACACAATGAAAAAAACTTCAAAAATCTTCTCCAACGAAAGTGTCAGGCCAATTTTCAAATAATTTTGTAGAAATGTTTCTTGGATGACCCTCTATCAGATTCCTTCAAGCCATGTTGATTGGTCGAAAAACATGGCTGCCAGGGGGGCGGGGCTATTTTGCCTTATATGGCTATAGTGAAAACTTAAAAAATCTTCTCTTCTAAAAGTGTCAAGCCGATTTTCAAATAATTTTGTAGAAATGTTCCTTGGATGACCCACTTTCAGATTCCTTCAGCCATGTTGATTGGTCAAAAAACATGGCCGACAGTGGGCAGGGCTATTTTGCATTATATGGCTATAGTGAAAACTTAAAAGGTCCTAGGGTGACCTATTAGATTCCTTCAATCAAAATTGATTGGTTGGAAACTATGGCCGCCAGGGGGCTTTAGCTAAAGTGAAAAAAAAAAAAAAAACAGGTGAGCGATCCAGGGCCATCATGGCCCTCTTGTTAACCTAATCCCTTATACAGACACCAATGGAAGCCTATGAAGCCGATGAGGTTATATAAAACATTGTGACTAAAGGAGAAATTGCTTATATTGAGCATTATTCCTTCTTTTGTCACAATGTTTTCAACACTATTTCATAATTATGCTTTCATTTATTGAGAATGACATTACTTTTGCTTAAATGTTTTCAAAGTAATTCATTTGTTGTATGTGGGAAGAGGGGATAAAAATGAATGGTATCTGTATATATACACCGTTATGACATGTATACTCTCCTTGAAGGTCACTGCATTTTCTTGACTGTTATTTTATTATAATGTTATAATTGGATTTCACCCTTGATGACCTTGCCACCATAACAAATAATTGTTCTATTACCTGCAATATTTTTTTTATGAACACAAAAGAATAATTTCAATTGTCCAGATTAGCCATTCATTTCTTCTGAAGTTTCAAATTCAGGGGGAAAGTGGTATTTTGCTGTTTACATGTTTTCCCTTTCCCTCATGCAGGTCTCCAGCAGATAACTTTGAAAACAACTAGGCAAACAAATGAAAATCTCCTTTAATTAAGGTATTTATTGAAAAAGAAAAAGAGTCTTAAACATTTTGGCAAAAGGACAAATTTCTCATTGAGAGCAATTTCTCTTTTTGTCATATTGATTTTAAAAGACGTCATCTGCATGTATGAAAAAAAATTGAAAATGCGTCTGCATGTATGAAAGCGTAAGTGATGTCTTTTACAAGGCTAGAGTTCATATAAATAATTAACTTCATTAATAGTTGATATATATATATGGTAAACCCTTTCCCACAAGTATGCAGATATTTGTTAATGCATATGCAGCAGTCGCCAAGGCTTTACAAAGATATGGGTAATTGTTCACATTTTTGTCTACAGCATCTAAACAGTCGTATGCTGCTCTCAACATGATGTATGAATGGACTGTCTGTGCTGTTAAGTGCACTGAAATATGTTTTTGTTGTAGAACTCCTGACTAAAGGGACTGAACTTATTTTGTTCTTTCAGCAAAAGACCCCATCACCACAGAAACGAGTGCTAACAAGACAGACGATTCCAAGACTGATGACACAGTAGCACAGTGTCCAGAGACTATTGTAACATCAGCAACTGACACAAAAAGATTGAACAGTAAAACTGACCCAGACTCATCAACTGCTTGTGAAACTGTCAGTGATCCAATAAGTAGCAGTAAAGAAAAGGTACCTTTAACAACAGCTGCCCAGTTACCTGTGCCTGAAGATAATAGCCCAACCGTTAATACCTCAGTTGAGTTACCCTCTGTGGGTACATGCACTCTTTCTTACACCAGGCCAAATTTTTCTGCTGGAGTTTCTGAACTTTCTGAACATTCAATTTCCCAACAAGTTAGTAATATGATCTTGCCAGCTAACTTGCCAAACAACTCTGGTCAATTAAACACCGAAATTCCATTACAAACTCTAGAAAGAGGCCCGCTAGACTTACTGAGCAATGATTTCAGACTTGATAAGAATGATCTATTCTCGGAGAATTCTGTTCCAACGCCTTCTTCCTCTTCCTTGACACCATCAAATATATCGGCTTCGTTTCAATTGTCGTCAGATTATAGTGCTCCATGGATTGTTACTGTTAGTATGTACTGGAATGATTTACCAGCAATCATGATGCAAAACCAGCCCCATGTTAGGTTGGTTGACATTCACAAACAAATTCTACCAGCTAAAGACACAGGTATTCTTAAAAAACGATGTCAGTTAATGGGTATTCGAGTTGAAAACTGTTCAGAAATGCAGAGATATTTTCTAGTGCAATATGGAAAAGCTTTCAATTCCAAGAGTTCATTAATTGTGTCAAAAGAAAATGCTAATGAACTGATTGGATACTATGTAGACCCACAGCCAAAAGCAAGTCGAGTTGAAGAACACACAGGCAAGTCTGTCATAGAACACCGTCGAGAACAACTCCGGCGTATTGCTTTGGCACGACGAGCTGAGATCAGGGCCAGACAAATTGCCGAGAGGAAGGAAGATGATCCAAGAGCTATTAAGGAAACCATAACAACACCAGAATTAGAACCTCCTTTGTAAGTATTGCAATTAACCTTTTCCATTATTGAGTCTTTCCATGGGAAAAGGTACAAGTTGACTGCTGTGAACAGTGTAGATGAAGATACTTATACAAGGTTGTTAACAGCTTCAACTCTTGTAAATTCTGATAGGACTTAATGAATGTACAGGCTGTTCTGAGCCTACCCTGTTCAGAAATGCCAACATCTACCTTTTCCCATGGAAATGCATATTGACAACTCTGCTTACAGAAAGCTGGTTTAAATTTTTTGTGGTTTAACCCTTTCCCACATGGAGAGAATCTGCAGTATCTAGAGGAAGAAATGGAAAATACTTTTAAATGTTGTTTTAAAAACATTGCAGCGAAAGGGGAAATTGCTCATTATGAGCAATTTCTCTTTTTGCCACTATTCCTTGAAGAAAAAAACCTGTCGCAGATGCGTCCGAATGCGTCTGCATGTTGGAAAAGGTTAACCATTGATATGATATGAAAAGGGCGTCTGCTTTGTAAATATCAGCGGGGGAAAATGTAATCCTAAAAAGTTGACGAATGTAATTTCAAAACATTTTTTTCTAACATGTAAATTGCCTGAAAATATTGCATACCACAAGCATAGTAGGTTAAATTTGATGAAATTTAAATTTGAATTGATTCATAGAGATCCAACCTAATTAGATTTTAACAAATATCTCATTCAGTATTACAAATACATTGCTGAACTTTCTGTATTTAAAATTTAATATGAATTATATAAGACAAAAAAACACTTTTAAAAAATAATAGTTTTCACAATACATATAATATGTATATTAATATTTTAGCCCAACTAGCAAGACAACATTGTTAGTTAGTCATGGTACTATGTGCTACTGTGCATTTCATGCAATGTGATCCTATAGTACATGGATGTTTTTATCTTGCTAATGCATCCTGTTTTAGAATGACTCAAGAACTACAGATAAGATCATTTTACTTAGCACAATTTAACCATTTCCCACATACAGATGTATTTTGACTAATTTACAGCATACACATTTTGAAAACTTTGTGGAAAATTAGAGATTGCTCATAATGAGGAATTTCTCCTTTTGCCACAATGCTTTTTAAAGCCCTGTGCAATAGATGCATTTAATTATATTTCGTGTGGAAAAGGGGTTAAACTGTACAAGCATGATGTCATAATTAGATTTACAGTTATATTAATGGCCTGGGTTCGAATTTATGCACAACTGTGAAAAGCAAGTTGGAAATTACTAATGTGCAAGTTAAGAATAGTTAAACAAGAATTATTGATCAAGTGTTTGTTGAAGATCATTGTTTATCTATTAGGGTCATAACAAATATGTATATATATATCTAATCCTTGATTGTCAATGGACACACTCTTAACCCTTTCCCACCTGCAGATGTATTTTGACGCAATAGCAGCAGACGACTTTTGAAAACATTGTGGCCAAAGGTGTAATTGCTCTTTCTCCTTTGGCCACAATGTTTTCAACTTTATTTAACAGCTATCTTTTATGGAGATTTTTCAGGTTTTTGGCACTATGTATTCAAAGTTGTTTGTTGCAGATTTGTTGTATGTGGGAAAATTGAAAGTATAATTATTGAATAGAGTTTAAATCATTGTGGCAAAAGGAGAAATTGCATGTTAAATTTCTCTGCTTTTGCCACAATGTTTTCAAAAGTTGTCTACTACACATACATCATAATTATGTCTCCCCCATTACATGGGGGTGACATATTGTTTTTGCCCGGTTCTTCCGTCCTTCCGTCTGTCACACTTGTTTCCGCTCAATAACTGAAGAACGCTTGGGCGTAGGAACTTTATACTTGGTATGCAGGTTGGTCATGACCAGTAGCTGACCCCTATTGATTTTGATAACAGAAGGTCAAAGGTCAAGGTCATGGTGACCTTGTGAGGTAAAAAATGGTTTCCGCTCAATAACTGAAGAACGCTTTGGCTGAGAAACTCCATACTTGGTATGCAGGTTGGCCATGCCTAGTAGAAGACCCTGAGGTCAGTACGTCTAAAGTCAAGGTCACAGTGACCATGAGCTTGAAAGGTCACAGTGACAATGAGCTGATAAATAGTTTTTGCTTGGGCCCAGGAACTTCATACTTGATGTGCAGGTTGGTCACCACCAGCAAATGACCCCTATTAATTTTAAGGTCACTAGGTCAAAGGTCAAGGTCACATCCGTCACACTTGTTTCCGCTCAATAACTGAAGAACGCTTGGGCATAGGATCTTTATACTTGGTATGCAGGTTGGTCATGACCAGTAGATGACTTCTATTGATTTTGATGTCAGTTGGTCAAAGGTCAAGGTCGCGGTGACCTTTGGCTGAAAAATGGTTTCAGCTCAATAACTGAAGATTGCTTGGGCCCAGGAACTTCATACTTGGTGTGCAGGTTGGTCACCAGCAGCAAATGACCCCTATTGATTTTGAGGTCACTAGGTCAAAGACCAAGGTCATGGTAACCCTCAGCTGAAAAATGGTTTCCGCTCAATAACTGAGGATTGTCACTGTTGCTTCATCTCCAGTCCAAAACTAAAAAATTCATCTCCATCATTTCTTTTCCTCCCCTACGAACACACAAATGGGGAGACAAGCGCTTTTTCAAAAAAGCAATCTCTAGTTTTGTATGTTGGCAAGGGATATACAAACTTTAATAAAAAAGAAATGAATATGTTTTAACTCAGTGAGAAGTGTAAGGTAGCCTTTGATTTTAGCAGGGCTTCATTCAAAGCAGTTGTTACCCCAACCTGTAAAAAGAAAGAGTTAGGGCTGTTTAGCAGAAATCTGTCAAATTGACTGATAAGAGAGTTTCACCTGTCATTCAGGAAGTTAGGTGCTTAGTAAGTGAACTCCCACATTTGTATGAAAAATTGTGTTTATTGCTTAATGCAAAACAGTTGTGCAGAATCCTGATTGCTTAACCCTTTCCCACATACAGATGCTTTCTGACGCATCTGCAGCCGACTTATTTCGGAAACATAGTGACAAAAGGAGAAACAAGGCGATGTGGGATTCACCTCTGCATATATATGAAGAACTAGTGCGATAGGGTCACTATTGTGGTGACTTGGTGAACACTGTTTTTACAAGCTGCACACTTTTCATCTCTGGTCAACCAACCATCTTTTATTACCATGCAAAAACGCACACGTATACACCGAACCGTTTCGCCTTGGTATATTTTGCAAACTTCCGGCTGTAGCTCGGAAACTCGAGGTCGGAGGTCAATGACGTAAAAAAAACTTATTGTAGCTCTTGAATAGCTCTATGAGAAAGTGTAATAAAATCGCTATTGAATACTACCACTGCAGCGCTAGGGGCGATTGAAGTCAAAAATGACTGTAAAAATACCGTATCTTTGGAAGGCTACCATTTGGAAACAAAGGCCTAAATCAAAAATCGTAACGGATAGATTTTTAGCTCTAGAAGGGCTTATGTCGTGGCGATTCGTCCGTCCGTAAACAATTTCTTGTTAACACGATACAGTCTTCACTTTTGATTGTATCTCAACTAAACTTATACAGTAGTTGGATATCCATGAGAGCTCGGTTCCTTTCGAAAACCAGCCAGATCCGCCCATGCATGACTGGATTATGGCCCTTGAAATGGTCAAAATTGCTATAAAAGAGCTTGTTAACACGATACAGTCTTCACTTTTGATTGTATCTCAACCAAACTTATACAGTAGTTAGATATCCATGAGAGCTCGGTTCCTTTCGAAAACCAGCCAGATCCGCTCTATTTACTATCTGATCTTCACCAAACTTAGATAGTAGTTAAATATTGATGAGAGCTTGGTTCCTTTTGAAAACCAGCCAGATCCGGCAAGACTGGATTATGGTCCATGAAATTGTAAAAATTGCTATAATACAGCTTGTGAACACAAAAGAGCCTCCATTTACTATCCGATCTTCACCATACATACATGCTCTGGATTGAAAATGACCAAAGAACCATACCAGTAGAGCATAGGCCCAAATATCTGGAAGTATCTATAACTGAAGTTTCAGCTCTCTACAATTAAAACTGTAGGAGAAGATAGAAAAATGATTTGGGTCCATTAAATGCGTTTTTTTTTGCTATCTGCATAGCAATGGCTATGTTTGAAAGGCTACGATTTGAAAACAAAGGCCTTAATCAAAAATCGTAACTGATACGTTTTTAGCTCACCTGAGCTTTGCTCAAGGTGAGTTATTGTGATCGCCTTTTGTCCGGCGTGCGTCGTCCGTTGTGCGTCAACTTCTTCTCCTCAGTAACCAGTGGGTCAATTTGGATGAAACTTCACAGAAAGCATCCTCTCAATGACCTCACCAGAGTTCCTTCAAATTTTTGGGATCCATGCAAAATTCTGGTTTCCATGGCAACGAAACCGAAAAAACTTCAAAATTCTTCTTCTCCCAAATTGGTTGGCAGATTTTCAAATAATTTTGTAGAAATGTTCCTTGGATGACCCTCTATCAGATTCCTTCAAGCCGTGTTGATTGGTCGAAAAACATGGCCGCCAGGGGGGCCGGGGCTATTTTGCCTTATATGGCTATAGTGAAAACTTAAAAAATCTTCTCTTCCAAAAGTGTAAGGCCGATTTTCAAATAATTTTGTAGAAATGTTCCTTGGGTGACCCTCTATCAGATTCCTTCAAGCCATGTTGATTGGTCGAAAAACATGGCCGCCAGGGGGGGCGGGGCTATTTTGCTTTATATGGCTATAGTGCAAACTTAAAAAATCTTCTCCTCCAAAAGTGTCAGGCCGATATTCAAATAATTTTGTAGAAATGTTCCTTGGGTGATCCTCTCTCAGATTCCTTCAAGCCATGTTGATTGGTCAAAAAACATGGCCGCCAGGGGGCGGGGCTATTTTGCCTTTTATGGCTATAGTGAAAACTTAAAAAATCTTCTCCAAAAGTGTCAGGCCGATTTTCAAATAATTTTGTAGAAATGTTCCTTGGGTGACCCTCTATCAGATTCCTTCAAGCAATGTTGATTGGTTGAAAAACATGGCCTCCAGGGGGCGGGGGCTATTTTGCCTTATATGGCCAAAGTAAAAACTTAAAAAATCTTCAACATCTTCTCCTCAGTAACCAGTGGGTCAATTGGGATGAAACTTCACAGAGAGCATCCTCTTAATGACCTCACCAGAATTCCTTCAAATTTTAGGGATCCATGCAGAATTCTGGTTTCCATGGCAACGAAACGAAAAAAACTTCAAAATTCTTCTTCTCCCAAACTGGTTGGCAGAATTTCAAATAATTTTGTAGAAATGTTCCTTGGATGACCCTCTACCAGATTCCTTCAAGCCATGTTGATTGGTCAAAAAACACGGCCGCCAGGGGGGCGGGCTATTTTGCCTTATATGGCTATAGTGAAAACTTAAAAAATCTTCTCCTCCGAAAGTGTCAGGCTGATTTTCAAATGATTTTGTAGAAATGTTCCTTGGGTGACCCTCTATCAGATTCCTTTAATCCATGTTGATTGGTCGAAAAACATGGCCGCCAGGGGGGTGGGGGGGGGGGGGGGGGGGGGCGGGGCTATTTTGCCTTATATGGCTATAGTGCAAACTTAAAAAATCTTCTTCTCCAAAAGTGTCGGCCCGATTTTCAAATAATTTTGTAGAAATGTTCCTTGGATGACCCACTTTCAGATTCCTTCAAGCCATGTTGATTGGTCAAAAAACATGGCCGCCAGTAGGCAGGGCTATTTTGCATTATATGGCTATAGTGAAAACTTAAAAAATCCTCTCCTCCAAAAGTATCTGGCCGATTTTCAAATTTTGTAGAAATTTTCCTAGGGTGACCCTCTATCAGATTCCTTCAAGCCAAGTTGATTGGTCGGAAACTATGGCTGCCAGGGGGCGAGGCTTATATAGCTAAAGTGAAAATAAAAATAAAAAATCAGGTGAGCGATTCAAGGGCCATCATGGCCCTCTTGTTTCTAAATATCTTGAAGTATCTATAACCGAAGTTTCAGCTCTCCACATTCAACACTGTAGGAAAACATAGAAAAATGTATATTTTTCTTAAAACGCAGTTTTTTGGGTCCTTAGCAACGAAACTCAAACGCGCACACCATGAGCTTATTTGGCACCTGTTCACCAAGTTTCATTGGAATTGATCCGTCAGTTTTGGCTGTAGAGCTGTGACTTACAAATATTTGGACAGACTGAAAGACACACACACACACACACACACACACACACACACACACACACACACACACACACACACACAGAGACAGACAAACGGAAAAGCCTGACAATAAGGGATACCTATCCTAGCAAATCCCAATAGCTTATTTATAATATGTCTTTCTGATGATTCACCAAAACATTATTGAGGCCTGTGACATGGGTATTTTTTCTGCGCATTGGCTTAAAGTCCGTGTTGGAAGAATGTTGTAGGGATTTCTGGTGAATTAACCCTTTCCCTTATATAGATAGATGCTTTCTGATGCCTCTGCAGCAGACTGCTTTTTGAAACCTTGTCAACAAAAGAAGAAATTGCTCAAAACCATGTTTCCAACTCTATTTAATTATCGGGTGTATCCAAATTTGTTCAGGGATGTTTTAAAAGTCATTTGCAGCTAGTTGTATGTGGGAAAGGGTTAAAGCCAGAAAACACATTGAAAGGTAAAAAGAACACTACAATTATTGAAATACTGAACCGATATATTGCTTCGAGAACATCTGAAGAATGATCTTTAACATCTGGCAAGCTGGAATGTATTATTATTTTGATAAAATATTGAAATCATTACAAGTGGGAAAAATTCAAAAAAGGAAATTGTTAATTTAAAAGACACTTTCTGACGCCTCTGCAGCAGACGGATTTTTGAAAACAAGGTGACAAAATAAGAAATTGTTTGTTTGAGTGTTAGGGCAAGTTTAAATGGCAAAATAGGCTGACTTTCACTAAAACATTATGCTGCATCTGCAACAAAATACTCTCCTTTTCCAAACAACGTTTTCAACTATTAACAAATAATTGACTTCCATTTTTCCTCTGGATATTTTGTCTTGCTGATTTCTGAGAGGGTAAAAATCCAAGTATACATGTATTTTAAATGAAAGGAAGTTTTCTTTTTTAATTGAGAATTGTAATAGCTTTTCCAATAGGAATCCAATACAGGTCCATATAATATACCATTTATGAACAGATTTTTCATTGAATTGGAAAACCTTCGCCCTGGTCTGGCTTGAAAACTGAACTATAATTAAATATGATCTGATTCTTTATTGGGGAGTTTAACTGCTTCCAATAGATATGAAATAGAACCTTCTACAGCATCTTGCAAGGTGATAATTGCCATCATATTCAGAGGGGTTTATTATGTATGAATTCTGGTTCTGTGAAATTGTTTGTTCTCGTATTAACGCTTTCTGTCTGCTGCAGATGACTTGAAACATCTGTTACTGAAAAATTACACTTTTATTTATTAATAATTTTCCATATGTTTGCCTTAATGTTTTCATGTCTGCTGAAGACTTGTTGTATGTGGGAAAGGGTGAAGAGGTGTCTGCTATAAATCATCAGTAAAAATATTGTCACATCTCCAAAATTAAAAGCATTGTAGTTGAAAATATTGTGGGAGGAGAATACATGGCTGGCTTACTTTGAGCAAATTTGTCTTTTCCATCAGTGATGTTTTATATGTCATCTACTACAGATGTCTCAAAAGTTGTCTGTATCTGGTGAAAGGTTAGCATGCCTTCTGGTTGTAATTATGTAATGATAGCTATTGTCACAGCAGATGTGTTAATACCCTCAGTTTTGTCAAAGTGGGGTTACTAATAATCCTTTCCCACATACAAATCTGCAGCAGACGACTGAAAATATCTAAGCAAAAATAAGGAAACATTCTGGCAATGGCCTTATGCATCATGTATCAACTTGCGCTTGCATGTGAGAAAGGTAAACATTTTATTTTGCAGAGATTAGATATGCCAATACAACTTGTATGTATTTTAACCCTTTCCCACATTCATTAAATCTGCAGAAGACGACTTTGAAAACATTTACTCAAGATCTGTAAAATCTGTTGAAATGAGGGTATATATACTAAAAAAAAGTTGAAAACATTGTGGCAAAAGACGAAATTGCTTGTTTTGAGCAATTTCTCCTTTTGTCGTAATGTTATCAAAAGTCTATGTAGAGTTTTCTCATGGGGCTCATATGTATTTTTACGTTCTCTTGCCCTGAAACCACTATCATTAAGACAAACATTCTAACGAGAATGCCGTTGATACCAGGCACATGCCCTATGGGCCCACACTTAATCCGCCACTGCATTAAATTTTGACACACTTTTTCTTTGTTAACCATTTCCTCGTCACACGGGCCCCTGGTTAATCCGCCACTGAATATTTCACGCGACTTCTTTGTACTTTTCCGTTCCTATTCGTGAATGTTAATAATATTAATAAGTTTCCAAATTTGACATCTCGGCGCATTCATTTTTAAAGCATTATTTTGGAGTATTCACGCCTTAAGTTTTTCACCGACGTTCCAGCAACATTGTAATGGGAGGAGATCTTAACCTTTCAAGTGCAGTTTTATCCATGATGAACTATTTTTCTCATGCAGTCTCGCCCAAAATTACATTGTTGGGTGTTAACAGCAATTGGCAGGCTGCCAATTCCGAAAAAAAATGGGTTTACTACTATGACCAGGGGCTAAAGCCCCAGGCCAAAAACCCTGTAGTTATAATGTATTTGCTCTGATTTGGGAAGAATTCAATAACAATAGTGAATGAGGGAATAGGCCTGTGACAGTCATTGATTATTGCGAAGCAGTCTGTATCCATTGCGGCTTTCACAGTAATCAACATCTTATTTGAATTTTCAATAACATTTGCCCTGCATACAAACTATTTTCGAATACATTCTCTAACCTCCTACATGACTAGTCACGTCATCTGAAAGAATCGCATGATACCTGAATGATATCTGATACAGACAACCTTTGGAAACATTGTTTAATATGGAGGAAGTGCTCAAAACAGGCTATTCTTCTTTTCTCACATAGCTACCAAATGGTTTTTGTACAGTGCCAGCTTGTTAGATAATTCAAATACTGTTCAAATTTCATTTTAATGAATCGTTTATTTGTTATACCCTCTCTCAATTAAAGACACATTCAGAAGCATTTTCAGTAGACCATATTTGAAAATTTGTGGCTAAAGGAGAAATTTCTCATATTTAGCAATTTCTAACAATTTTCTCTTTTTGCCACAATGTATTCTCACCTATTCAATGATTATTCTTTCATTTATAGAAAATTTCCATATTTCTCTCTTGAAAGGTCGTTCCATGAGAAAACTCAACATTGTGGACTTGGCGTAAAGTACATTTCGCCTCAAGTGGATTTTCTGTTTCAGGAATCATTACTGTATACCTTTATCCCCATGAGATGGAATATGTCGGACCGGATAAGCCTGCACAGACTGTGAAGGCTGATCTGGGTCGATGCATTACGCAGAGCCCATAATGTTGGTTTTCTTGTGGAACAGCTCAAATATAATATCATGATACATGTAGAAAGGACTCTTAACAAGTATCCATAAAATGAGAGGAAATAACATAATAAAACCCAGACCAAGGTTTGTTATGATTGACTGATTCAAGCGGATCAGCCTAAGCATGCCACACAGGCTAACCCGGACAGATACATTTCACCTCCTGTGGCTTTTCTGTTTCAGGAATCATTACTCTATACCATGAGATGGAATGTGTCGGCCCGGATTAGCCAGGCTGATCTGGGTCGATGCATTACGCAGAGTCCATAATGTTGGTTTTCTCGTGGAACGGCTCAAATATAATATTATGATACATGTAGAAAGGACTCCTAACAAGTATCCATAAAATGAGAGGAAATAACATCCTAATAAAACCCAGACCAAGGTTTGTTATGATTGACTGATTCAAGCAAATCAAGAGGTTCCGGCAGTGTTCATAGGGATATATTCAATAAAATCTATCCTTCTACACAACCCTTCCTCCTCCAGAGGTCTAGATAAGGAGGTGTAGTATTACAGCTCTTTTCTCCACAATATGTTGGTTGGTACTCAAAAGAGTCATTGTCTTATTGAGACGATTCTTTTGAGTACTCACAACACAGGGTTTTTAGGTCAAATAAGGATTTTAGAACATGCTAAACGCCCCTTATCTTTCGCTCTGCTCCTTTATTTCTCTCTATTTGCTCTACTGGAGTTCTAGCTAAATATGAAGACTTTCAGGCTTCTATATGTTATGCTTAACCCTCTCCCACATACAACACATCTGCTGCAGATTACTTTGAAAACATTGAGACAGAAATATGGATAATCTCTAAGACTCAATATTAATGAAAGTAACTATTGAATAGAGTTGAAAACATTTTAGCAAAGGGAGAAATTGCTCTTCACAAGCAATTTCAACTTTTGCCACAATTATTTCAAAATTCGTCTTCTGCAGAGGCATCAGAAACATCTACATGTGGGAAATGGTTCATGCAATTACATATGGGTGTTTTCATTGGAAAACAGTTGTATCTGCATGTTTCAACCAGACTCAAGTTACAACTGTTTTGTATGAAGCCTGAAGACTGCAATATGCAGCCTTGTCTTGTCATATGTTGTGTTCATTTTATAAAGTGGGTCATGAAATGGAGGATTGGATGAATAAGCCCATTTCCTCATGCAGACATTTTTTAAAACATCTGCAGCAGGTGACTTGTCAATACAAAATCATACATGTACAACTTCTAATTTTAAAACTGTTGAGTGAATGTCTTCAAAAGTGGTCTGCTGCAAATGTCCCAAGATATTTTGACTGGTTTTCATCTACAGAAATGATTCACAATTTTGCCTTAACCCTTTCCCTCATATAGACGCTTTCTGACACCTCTGGAGCAGATGGCTTTTTGAAAACATAGGGACAAAAGAAGGAATTGCTCAAAACGAGCAATTTCTCCTTTTGACACAATGATTTCCCTTTTTAGTCATAGGTTATCCATTCAATTATAGATTTTTTCTATTTTTTGACAAAATATGTTCAAAGTCGTCTGTTAACATTTTTGAAGTCGTCAGTTGCAAATTTGTTTCAGTTGGAAAAGTTTTTATTGTGTTGACAATTCAGTCATCAATAAAGTCTGACTGATGGCTAAATGTGTAAGCTTCATAGCATTTTTGGACTTTTTTTCCCTTTGTGAAAACATGCATTTATTCTCTCCTTTTCTTCAATGTTTGTGCTGTACATACAACTAATATTTATGGTCATACAGAATCTCACTTTACTTGACCATGACCCTTTAAACCTTTCCCTTATACAACAAAATTTGCTGCAGACAACTTTTTAATCAGCAAGGCAAAACTAAGGTAAATATTTAAAATAACTGAAAGTATAAGCATTTAATAGTGTTAAACATTGTGGCTAAAGGAGAAATTGCCTAGGACAAGCAATTTCTCTTTCTCCCACACTGTTTTCTGATCTGAATTAGATCTACATGTATAACTACACTCTTCCCATTTTTCAAGATTTTACAGTTTTCCCCCTGAGATGAATTCATCCCAGTTGACATTAAAACATCCTGTCTCAGTTAAATGGTTGAAACAAAATTCAATCGTGATTTTAACCTACTTCAATCCCATCCCTGAATGTGACCAACTTTTTGAAGCAGATTTATGTTGAAGATTTTGTATGCCCCCAATAGATTCATTATTCAATGGAAGCAAAGCATAATAGTCTGCACATAATTATGTTGTCCATACGTGCCTGTCTGTCTGTCAGTCCAATTTTCTTTTATTCAAATTATTTCTCAGAAATTGTTGGCCTGATTCAATGAACTTTCTAAGAAAGCTAGTGTGAATAGATGTATCAGGAGGTAGTATTCAGATACAACTTTTTGAACAGAGTTGTGACCCTTTAATATTTTACTTCAAAAATCCATTCAGGGAGCATCCAATCATTGGTATTACTGATTATGCCACCTTCAAAGAAGAGGGGTATATTGCTTTGCACATGTCTGTCGGTCCGTCCGTCCGTCCGTCTGTAGACCAAAGCTTGTCCGAGTGATAACTCAACAATGCCTGGACCTATGGTCCTCAAACTTGACTTGGACTTATTTTTAGGTCCTTGGGTCAAAGGTCAAGGTCACAGTGACCTTGAACACAAAAACCTTTTTTAAGCTTGTCTGAGGGATAACTCAACAATGCCTGGACCTATGGTCTTAAAACTTGACTTGGAAGTTAGGCCTGACCAGAAGATGAACCCTATTTATTTTTAGGTCAAAGGTCCAGGTCACAGTGACCTTGAACACAAAAAACCTTTTTAAACTTGTCAGTGATAACTCAACAATGCCTGGACCTATGGTCAAACTTGACTTGGAGGTTGGGCCTGACCAGTAGATGAACCCTATTTATTTTGAGGTCATTGGGTCAAAGGTCAAGGTCACTGACCTTGAACATAAAAACCCTTTTTAAGCTTGTCCGAGTGATAACTTGACAATGCCTCGACCTATGGTCCTCAAATTTGACTTGGAGGTTGGGCCTGACCAGTAGATGAACCCTATTTATTTTGAGGTCATTGGGTCAAAGGTCAAGGTCACAGTGACCTTGAACACAAAAACCTTTTTTAAGCTTGTCCAAGTGATAACTCAACAATGCCTGGACCTGGAAGATACATTTGTATCTGCAAATATCAGTCATCATCACAATGTGATTAAGAACTGTACCTACCATCCCCAACCTTTGAATGAACATTGTTCATAATCTTAAAACTGACTCATAGACAACCAATGTGAAATGACAAATCGGCTGGCATTTCGGTCCATGCAAATTTTACTCAATTGTCCAAATATTCCTGACAACATGGTGCTCAGGGGAGGCATAATGTTGGACAAACATCTCTTGTTTGTACCTGTTTTCAAACAGCATGGCTAAGGGACTACACTTTCTTCACAATGAAATTTCAGAGATGGAAACTTCTTCTGCTCTGTTTATATCCTGTAAGATACATTAAGATCTCAATTTGGTGTTGTAAATCAATACCCTAAGTAGGCTGTGTGTTGTTATGACAGCTTGACATATCTGTGACAGTTAATCTTTTCCCTGATAGTAACGACTCTAGCACCCCCAAAAGTTTATATGATAGGATTGACTTTTGAAACCAAGACGTAAGTAAGCATTGATGGAAAAAAAAGTGGAGGAAATGCTAGGAATATCATACATTTTATAGAATAACAGTTTACTATTTATAACCAATCCTTTATGTAGTCCTTTACATAAGTATCCTGATACCCAGAAGTAACCTGATTTGTTATTTTCACCATAACCCCTTTCCCACATACAAAATATCTGCAGCAGATTTTGAAAACATTTAGTAAAAAATATGGAAACTCTATATCATGAAAAAACAATTATTGGAAACGTTGTTTCAAAAGAAAAAATTGCTCACCATGAGCATTTTTTTCTTTTGCACCAATGTTTCCAAAAGACGATGGGTGCAGAGATGTTAGAAAGGGTCTGTATGTGGGAAAAGGTTATGAGCTATCAATCTGGGGGTTGTGAGTTGAACCAGGATAGGCCATTCATTTTGTCTGATAATTGACAAAGTCATGGTGACTGCTAAGCAGCATATGTCTTCCCCC
>JASEVX010000009.1:43438179-43530679 GCA_031761405.1 Serripes groenlandicus
TTCATAATTTGTTCTTAATGATTTTTAAAAAAAGAAAACAAGATTATATATAAGCATTTTGATTTGAAATAAGACAAGTAGCCACAATGTCGATTTAAATGTTGGGATTAAACCATTTAATTTTACCTGATATAGATTGGGATTAGATTTTAACATGAGACAAGTTTTAAAACATTGGGCGGATAAGAGAAACTGATTTCTCCTTTTAACCCCACTGTTCTCAGCTCTTTATCCTAACTTTAATCACTCTATTTAATCAAAGCGCTGAAAGCGCTGGTGGTATAGGGGCATATGTAAGTTGAAAATATATGGCATAGATAATATAGACAAACATTGTTGAAACAATGACCTTTAAACAAACCAAACCAAAAAAGTGCGAAGCACACATATTGCCTGCCTATACAATACAAATACCTAATTTATCAAAGTTTCACCCTTTTCTTGTATAAACAAAATAAAAAGATTGACAAAAAACAGAGCAGCGACCCTTAATTAAAATATTTCCAGTTCAGAAATCACTAAAGATTCACAATGTATATGGGCAAGAATTCACTATTGGAATTCTTGGTGTCAACACTCTTATTCTGTATGTAGTATCAATTAAGTACAGATTTAGAAAAAAAATTAAGACATTTATTTACACATTTATACCTTACACATCCTTTTGTAAAAAAAGAATGAACTTAAAATGTATTGGCACCGAGAAAAAAAGCCTTAAAACACCATATTTAAGGTTTTAGTGTGACAAAAAGTGTGACATTTTGTACATGCCCTTTAATGTGTGTGTATAACAGCTTTATTTTACCTCATTTTAGTGTGTAGTTGATTCAAAACTTATATCTAATAATCAAATTTTCCTAAAAAATCAATCCAGTGTATTTGTCTGCAACAATCTTTTTACAAAAAAAGAATGAAAATTGACATGTGCGTGTAACATTTGGTGTCAAACATTGTTACACGCGTACATTTATCAAACAAACATAAATTGCAGCACCCAAGGACTTACATTTTTGCCTTATAGTATGCTTTCTTTACCCAGTTGATGAAAAAAAAAACACTTTCTTTAAATCTGTGTGTGACTTATGATAGGAAGGCCCAGCAAAATGTCTTAAATTTTGGTGTCAAATAAATCTTACAAATTTTGATCAAATAATTCAATAATGGAATGCTTCCAGTTGTTTTAATTTAATAACATTTACAAATTATTGGATGATTTAAAAATCTGTAATAATATGAATTCATATTATAATGTATGGCAAAAAATAAACTGACTTCAAAATGTGCATGTAACGTTGACAAGGTGTTACATACACCATACTTTTTTAAAATTTCAATTATTTGCTTCTCTTTAGACAAGCATCTCCAATCACTGGCTATGCTTTTTGGTAGAACATTTATAAATAAAAAAAATTAAAAAACAATTTATTTCAATCAGAAACAACAACCTTTGATGTGTGTGTGTAACTGTTTAATTTGACACAAACGTGTCCATGTTACATGCATCAAGCATAGCCGTATCTTCTATACAGCAGCTGACAGGCTAAACTATTTAATTTAGGAATATTCTACTCCTGACAATTAATCTCCGAACCACAAAACAACATATTAAATTTCAAATCTAAATGAATAAAATTACTTTTCAAATTTGTATGTAACATTGACAACAATTCTGTCAATGTTACATGCAACAATAAATATAACAGTATAATATTAATAAATTCATAATTTACAGATGTTTGAAGTTATTTGATATATTGCATCACATGCTTTTGCTACAAGTAAAAAAAAATAACAAATAATATTGTATATAACAGAAATAAATGAGATTTCTAAATGTATGTAACTATTTCAGTTGACACGAAAGTGTCAATGTTACATACTTCAAATATCTGGTAATCAAACATACAAAGTAGTAAATACAACCTGAATCAGAAGACCTGGTCACAACTTCTAACATATAATCCACAAACCAAAGAAGATTTTATATGTTTAATGGATATAAATGACATTTTAATATATGGCTTTCAACGTGTCAATGTTACATGCATCAAATGGAGCTTTATTTTTATTTTTTAGGATGTTTACTTATAAAATTCATTCACAAAAAACACACTGACCCCAACAGCCATGAAATAGGCTAAGACAGAAGCAAGATATATTATTTGAAACAAACATAAGTTTGCACAAACTTTACAAGTGTAACATTGACACCAACCATATCTTTTTGCTATTTTTTCTGTTAAACGACAAGACAGTATTTCTTATTCAAACGGTAAATGTTGGAACAAACTCCAACATCATTTCACACCATAGCAAAAATTAGATCCTCTTTCAATTATATGAGATATGAACAATTGAAATAATATTGGTGTCAATGTTACATACTTCATATATCAATAAATATGACATTTAAAGAGGACAAGATGACATATTTTTAAAAAAGACTCTTGGTTTTAGATGTCTTGCTAGAAGAACTTAGTAGTAAAGCATTTTATAAAATAAATAAAGGTGATCTATTTTTTTGTTTCAATGTCACACTTTGTGTTGCATTAGTGAATTCTTGCCCATATTGTAATCATGCTGATAAATGAAAGACAAGCGAAAGCATGCTAGAGTTATGTTTCTTTTGCACTGCACATCTGTAGCTCTGAGTTTCCTATACAACAAGTCTTAAATTGATACATTGGACATCTATTGAGACAATAACCGAAGAAATGAAAAATGAGTTTTACTGGGACTAAAAAAACCAGATCAGATTTGTGTTCAAAATATTGTATCGATCTCTTAATCCCAATGTATACGTGTGACGACTTTGAAATGGATCAGCGAAACAGAAACAAAGTTTTGACCCATTAATGCAAACCGTAACGGACAGACGGACGGATGGATGAACACAAAGACGGACAGACAGTCAGTCGCTCTGGACAAAGTACAACGCTTGGGAAACTCTCATTAACGAATCAAGGTCATGTGTTTTTCATGCGAAAGTCATATAAAAAGACAAAAATATACACACTCCAAACGCAGCATGCTAAAGTTATGGTAATGGTGCACTGCAAATGTGTAGGTCATAATTTACCTACAAACCAAGTTTGGAAATGGATACAATGGAAATTAATTGAGACAATCGCTGAACTAAATAAGGAAAAATGAAGATAACTAAGATAAGCAGACCAGAGTTATGTACCTAGTATTTTGCCGTTCTTCTGATCACACGGTATAAGTGTGACCACTTTCAAATAAATCTGCCATACAGAAACAACATTTTGACCAATACATGCAATCCATGACGGACGGACGAATGCACATTCAGGCAGACAGCCGGCCGGACACCGGATTATACCTCCAAGCTTTACAGACAGAGACAACTTATAAAGTATTGATTACAGAAGACTGGTTCGATGCGTCAAAACACGTCTGTGCTTAGGAAAGCTTAGATTATGGTATTTGTAAAGTATTTGCAAATTAATTGTATCTCCGAAATGGGACCGTACAAGGTTAATTTACAAAAACCTATGTAGACTATACTTCTAGTTTATTTGTCAACAGATACGTCTAGGACTAGATTACATGTTGACGAACGTTGAATCTTCAATTAGCGCAAATGCATATACATTATAATTTTAGTCCCAAAATCGGTAGAAGCGCCTCAATTATAAAATAAATAATGACCTTGCGGTTATAACTCGTGTGTATGTTGACATTTTCGGCCAACTTTCTTTCCGACGTTTGACAAAAGTCAATGCGACATGCGTCATTCGTCTTTCACAAATGGGCTAAGTCTATGTGAAAAAGAACCCAGTTGGTTGGGAAGATTGTTGTGTGGAGTACTGGTGTGAGAAAACCAGGAAACATATTTGTAGATGAACTGGCCGCCGTGATATAACGTAGAAAATGTTAAAAACGGCGTTAAACCACAATCAATCAGTGTTGAAATCTTATCTCTAATTTGTAGATTTAATTCCTATGTCCTAGTTGGGTCGACATACAGCGACACGTGAGAATATTCAACACAACAAGCGACCTGTTTTACCAACAATTCTCCAGTAGCGGTGAGACCGTTAGTACCATTCTTTCATGGCATGTATACACAGTAGGACCTCTCTCTTTGGACGGATTATGTAATAACAAGTCCTTAACCTTGACCACGTAGACTAAATATACAGCAAACAACATTTAACTAAGCCTGAAAGTATTATTTTGAATAGTAATTAAAACATTGGGGAAAAAGACAAACTTGCTGATTATCATTTATCTGTTAAGGTTAGTCAAATGTGTCTTAAAGGGGCAAAGGTTAAAATAATAACTGTAGACAAATATTTTCGTTATCTAGGTTATAGAAACAAATTGATTCATGTTTCAAAGCATTGTTTGGAAAGGAGGAATTGCTCATTGTCAGCAGTTGCTCCGTAGGCAAATATACTTTCAACATTCGTATGTAACTAAGTTGCTATAACGGAAACGGTTCAATACTTTCCCGTTTAAAGTCGCCTTTTGACGCATGTGCAGCAGACGGCTGCAGAATGGTTATTCGTGACCCATTTCCTCTTTTTCCACAAAGCTATGTATAAACTATATATTTTTCCTTTTGATGTAAGGCGATATTGCTCGTTATCATTAATCTCTAGCATGTTATTCAAAATGTGTCCGGAAAGGAGATAGAGTAAAAGAATGTCCACAGTAAAACGTTTAAATATGAAAAGAATTAATTTGAAACGTGTTTGAAAGCATTGTGTGAAAAGGAGAAATTGTTCATTGTCAGCAATAGCTCCATTTTCAACAATATTTCAATATTCGAACTGTTATATTATGACGGAAAGGGTTCCGCTTCCATGGGGAGGATGTAACCATTTCCCGCTGTCCACAGTAAAACGTTTAAATATGAAAAGAATTAATTTGAAACGTGTTTGAAAGCATTGTGTGAAAAGGAGAAATTGTTCATTGTCAGCAATAGCTCCATTTTCAACAATATTTCAATATTCGAACTGTCATATTATGACGGAAAGGGTTCCGCTTCCATGGGGGAGGATGTAACCATTTCCCGCTTACAGACGCATGTGCAGCAGACGACAATCGGAAACATTCTGACAAAAGGAGAAATTGCTTATTGTAGGCAATTTCTACTTTTGCCACAATGGTTTCAACTCCTTTTAATAATTTTATTTACAGTGATTTGCACATTTCTCTATGTAAGTCGACTGTTGTAAACTAATGGGGTCACAGCACGGTCGACGTTACCTTACACCACTGACATTAAGGTCAATCATAGTTCAGAGTGTGTTTCACTGGTTTGAACTATTTTGTATCCGATGATTAATAAATGCAAGCGGATTGTTTTTCGTGATTCGGTCGAACCAATGAAATCATTGAAAAGGCAGATTATAACCAATCAAAACTCGATTTTGGTGTAGGTATACACATGTGGACTGTGGTTGCAGCTCTAATCCGACTTTTCGAAATCAGCATGAGTATGGGATAGGCGCGAAACGCCCCTATCCCAAAAATAGAAAAAAAGGAAAAAGAAAATTCCCCTCTGATTAGGATGGCTAGTTAAACATTAAATTCCAATTTGGACAGAATGTATCAATAAGAAATGAAAATGTCTTCTGTTGGCTAGAGCTAGATGAATGTTGGGGGCATACTAGAGAGTAGTTTTCTTTTGTTAGTATGTACACTGTTTTCAAAAGTGCTTCAGTTATTTCACAGTGACAGAACAATTGTTCATGATCCCTGGGTGACAAACTAGGAAAGAGAGAGAGAGTTAGCGCATTATTTCAGTGCTGATAATAATATACCCTTAACAATAATTCATAAAATTTTCAATGGTAGTCTGTTTTACAATCATCAGACCAACAAGTTGAAAAATCTGGAAAACGAAGTAACTTTTTGATAAAATATTGTAATGTTTTCAAAAGTTGTCTGCAACAGCGGGCATCAAATGTCATCAAAAGACATTTGCTGCAGATGCATCAAAATGTATCTGAATGTGGTAAAAGGGTAAATCTTTAAAAACTTGATACTGCACTTGACAAATTACATGTGCATGAAGCTGCTATGTTTATGGATGACTCAGTTGCCCCCCCCCCCCCCCCCCCCCCAAAGCCTATGGTACTATTGGTACTATGTGAACTGGAAACGTGTGCTTGAAAACAGATAATGAGAATGGGCCACATTGATCCAGGCTTTCATCATATCTCTAGGAAAAACATGCTTATGGCTTCACCAATCTGTCGGATATTCTTGTACGAAATACAGAGAGAGAAAGAGGAAGAAGAGTCGGAAAAGAAGCCATTGTTTGTCTGTATCATCACCATCCTCTTATAACATTACTTACACTCAACATATCTTGTGTAATTCATTCCCTTATATAGATGACTTTCGTGACCTTTGTTGATGAAGGCTCCTGAAAGTCAGGTTGGTATTATAATGACCTGATATGGTATTTTACAAGTAACTGTTTCGATAGGAAATTATGGAAAGAAACGTAGATTTAATTCATTTAACTCTCTTTCCCCTGCAGCCTCATTTTGCCATGCCTTCAGCAGAGGACTTTTGAAAACATTGTAACAAAACCATTAATTTCTCCTTTTGTCATAATGTTTTCAACTCTATTTTAATATTCATTACGTTCACTGGTGGAGTTTTCAATATTGTTTTATACTGAGATGTTTTCTAAATTGTCTTCTGCAGATGTTGTGTATGTTGTGAAAGGGTTTATGGAAGTACAATTTTTAGATGAACCAGAAAACACGGTTTGGAATAATGAGTCATCTACTTTTACCCCAATATTTGAATGAGATATTTTGCTGTAGACATATCAAAAGCTTTATCTATCATGCAATTGACATGAAGAAATGAAAGGCTGTTATATAAATGGAGAAAATGGCAGATTATTTTTAGCTCTACTGGCCAAAGGCCAGAAGGGCTTATGTCGTGGCGATTTGTCCGTCGTGCGTGCGTCCGTAAACAATTTCTTGTTAACACGATACAGTCTTCACTTTTGATTGTATCTCAACCAAACTTATACAGTAGTTAGATATCCACGAGAGCTCGGTTCCTTTCGAAAACCAGCCAGATCTGCCCATGCATGACTGGATTATGGCCCTTGAAATGGTCAAAATTGCTATAAAAGAGCTTGTTAACACGATACAGTCTTCACTTTTGATTGTATCTCAACCAAACTTATACAGTAGTTAGATATCCATGAGAGCTCGGTTCCTTTCGAAAACCAGCCAGATCCGCCCATGCATGACTGGATTATGACCCTTGAAATGGTCAAAATTGCTATAAAAGAGCTTGTTAACACGATACAGTCTTCACTTTTGAGTGTATCTCAACCAAACTTATACAGTAGTTAGATATCCATGAGAGCTCGGTTCCTTTCGAAAACCAACCAGATCCGCCCATGCATGACTGGATTATGACCCTTGAAATGGTCAAAATTGCTATAAAAGAGCTTGTTAACACGATACAGTCATCACTTTTGATTGTATCTCAACCAAACTTATACAGTAGTTAGATATCCATGAGAGCTCAGTTCCTTTCGTAAACCAGCCAGATCCGCCCATGCAAGACTGGATTATGGCCCTTGAAATTGTCCAAATTGCTATAATTGAGCATGTGAACACAATAGAGGCTCCATTTACTATCTGATCTTCACCAAACTTAGATAGTAGTTAAATATTGATGAGAGCTTGGTTCCTTTTGAAAATCAGCCAGATCCGCCCATGCAAGACTGGATTATGGTCCATGAAATTGTAAAAATTACAAAAGAGCCTCCATTTACTATCCGATCTTCACCATACATACATGCTCTGGATTGAAAATGACCAAAGAACCATACCAGTAGAGCATAGGCCCTCATGGGCCTCTTGTTTATGTAATGTAGTAAATGCTGTATACAGGACTTGAATGAATCATGTATCGACTATGCCATACCTAGTAGAATTTATAGTTGTCAACATTTTAACCCTTTCTCATATACAGATGTATTTTGACGCCTCTGCAGCAGAAGACTTTCGAAAACATTGTGGAAAAGGAATAAATTGCTGATAATGAGTGATTTTACTTTTGTAACAATGGTTTCAACTTTAATTTTTCTATTATTTTAGACTTAGTGTTTTTAAAAGTCTTCAGACTTCTGCTTCAGATTTGTTATATGTTGTAAAGGGTTAAATCCAGATTACATACTTGTACTGCACTTTTTCAGTGGAGCTATTCACCTAACAGTTACCCACATATCCAACAAATTGGCAACATATGACTACTAAATATCTTCGTAAAAAAGTTGAAAATGTCTATAAATTATATTATCTTTGGAAAAAGTCATTATGATCAATTTCTCCCTTTACCACAATATTTTTAGCTCTACTGGCCAAAAGCCAGAATAGCTTATGCCGTGGTGTGGTGTCCGTCCGTAAACAATTGCTTGTGAACGCGATACAGTCTTCAGTTTTGATTTGTATTTACTTATACAGTAGTTAGATATCCATGAGAGCTCGGTTTCTTTCGCAAACCAGCCAGATCCGCCCATGCAAGACTGGATTATGGCCCTTGGAATTGTCAAAATTGCTATAATAGAGCTTGTGAATGCGATACAGTCTTCAGTTTTGATGGTATCTCAATCATACTTATACAGTAGTTAGATATCCATGAGAGCTCGGTTACTTTCGCAAACCAACCAGATCCGCCCATGCAAGACTGGATTATGGACCTTGGAATTGTCAAAATTGCTATAATAGAGCTTGTGAACACAAAAGAGGCTCCTTTTACTATCTGATCTTCACCGAACTTACACAGTAGTTAGGTATCCATGACAGCTTGGTTCCTTTTGCAAATTGCTATAATTGAGCTTGTGAACACAATAGAGCCTCCATTTACTGACTAATCTTCACCAAACTCAGATAGTAGTTAAATATTGATGAGAGCTTGGTTCCTTTCGAAAACCAGCCAGATGTGCCCTTGCATGACTGGATTATGGCCCATTAAATTGTCAAAATTGCTATAATACAGCTTGTGAACACAATAGAGCCTCCATTTACTATCTGATCTTCACCAAACTTAGATAGTAGTTAAATATTGATGAGAGCTTGGTTCCTTTTGAAAACCAGCCAGATGTGCCCTTGCATGACTGGATTATGGCCCTTGAAATTGTCAAAATTGCTATAATACAGCTTGTGAACACAATAGAGCCTCGATTTACTATCCGATCTTCACCAAACTTAGATAGTAGTTGAATGGTTCCTTTCGCAAACCAGCCAGATCCGCCAATGCAAGACTGGATTATGGCCCATTAAATTGTCAAAATTGCTATAATACAGCTTGTACAAATAATATAATACAAAAGAGCCTCCATTTACTATCCGATCTTCACCATACATACATGCTCTGGATTGAAAATGACCAAAGAACCATACCAGTAGAGCATAGGCCCTCATGGGCCTCTTGTTTTAATGTCTTCTGCTGCAGAGCCGTTAAAATCATTATATTTGTAGGAAAGGGAAATGACATGAATAAAACGTGTATCGACTAGGCCATATATACCTTGTAATTTATAGTTGTTGACATTTTATATCAGATTACATACTTGTACAGTCTGTTTGGCCAACTTTGCACATTTTTAATCTCACTTTTCCCCTCATACAACAAATCTGCAAATTATTGAAAGTATAAATTTTGAAAAGACTTAATAAACATTGTGAGCAATTTCTCCATTTGCTACAATGTTTTCAAGAGTAGCATGCTGCATAAACACAGTCATCAAAACACATCTAAAGGTCTTAAGGTATTATTCTTCACAATTTATACAAACTGCAGAGACCATTCTTTCTTATAATAAAAGGGAGATTATCCATTTTTAGCTCTACTGGCCAAAGGCCAGAAGGGCTTATGTCGTGGCGATTTGTCCGTCGTCCGTGCGTGTGTCCGTCCGTCCGTGCGTCCGTCCGTAAACAATTTCTTGTTAACACGATAGTCTTCACTTTTGATTGTATCTCAACCAAACTTATACAGTAGTTAGATATCCATGAGAGCTCGGTTCCTTTCGAAAACCAGCCAGATCCGCCCATGCATGACTGGATTATGGCCCTTGAAATGGTCAAAATTGCTATAAAAGAGCTTGTTAACACGATACAGTCTTCACTTTTGATTGTATCTCAACCAAACTTATACAGTAGTTAGATATCCATGAGAGCTCGGTTCCTTTCGAAAACCAGCCAGATCTGCCCATGCATGACTGGATTATGGCCCTTGAAATGGTCAAAATTGCTATAAAAGAGCTTGTTAACACGATACAGTCTTCACTTTTGATTGTATCTCAACCAAACTTATACAGTAGTTAGATATCCATGAAAGCTCAGTTCCTTTCGTAAACCAGCCAGATCCGCCCATGCAAGACTGGATTATGGCCCTTGAAATTGTCCAAATTGCTATAATGATCTTCACCAAACTTAGATAGTAGTTAAATATTGATGAGAGCTTGGTTCCTTTTGAAAATCAGCCAGATCCTCCCATGCAAGACTGGATTATGGTCCATGAAATTGTAAAAATTGCTATAATACAGCTTGTGAACACAAAAGAGCCTCCATTTACTATCCGATCTTCACCATACATACATGCTCTGGATTGAAAATGACCAAAGAACCATACCAGTAGAGCATAGGCCCTCATGGGCCTCTTGCTTTCAGAAGCAAGTTGTCTGTTGCAGGTTGTTACAGACGGAAGTGGTTACAAATGTGTGCTATATGCACATTCAAGACATCTCATCAATATATGCAATAATTCTTGCAAAAAATGCCCCAACTGTAGATGAGTTGATGACTGCCTTCATAATTAGTTTTGAAGGGCCATGGACGCGTTTTCTACCGTCATGGCGAACACTGGCCACCGCCATGTTTGTTTTATTGCGATCGATAAACGCTTTCCAAGCGTTTCAGTTTCGTACTGAATTATTTTAGTTTCCAAAATCGATAATAAGTTCTAGGGTCGGCCCCAAAAAATAGGGAAGGTAGGGTTACCTGAACCACACATATTTATTTTTTTAGCCTTATTGTACAGGGCTGCTTTCGTTAGTAGCAGGTCATATTTGTTAAAAATGGAATGATTGCTTCGAAGTTGTGGTTTTAATTTATAATGTGATAAAACATTTCGCCGCAGACACACGGATAATCAATAATCAACAGTAACTGATTACATGTGTCTTGAACACAGGTGCTGACTATCTTGAAAACAATAACTGATTTATTTGAACAGAGTAACTGATTATCTTGAACACAATTGCTGATTATCTTGAAAACAATAACAGATTATCTTGAACACAGTTGCTGATTATCTTGAGCACATTTACTGATTATCTTGAAAACAGTAACTGATTATCTTGAACACAGTTGCTGATTATCTTGAAAACAGTTAACAGTTGCTGATTAACTGAACTATTATATATTTCAAGAATTAACATACAACAAATCTGCAGCACTTTGTACTGATCTTGGCAAAAATATTTCTATTGAATAGAGTTGAAAACATAGTTGTGAAGGGAGAAACTGTTCATTATGTCACAATGTTTTTAAAAGTAGTCTGATGCAGAGGCATCAAAATGTGTCTTTGTGAGGGACACGGTTAATGGTCTTATTGCAAAGTTCTGCTGATATTGCCCCTGAGGTTTTATCAGTTAAAGCAGTGACACTATATTACATAATAGTGTCCCTGGTTAAAGGCATACATTGTACTGGACAATTCATATAAACCACTTTTTGCAGCTGTAGTGACATAATGTTAGAAAGCAATGCCTCACTCTGTGATAATATATAACGGGGAGATTTCTACTTTGGCTTTTTTAGTTGTTCATAAATTCAGATCCCCGGTCGCGGCGACATTCTGTCGGGCGATGTTTTCCATTGCCTCTCACCTCTGATCTATGCGAGAAAGTAGTCAGTGGCTTCGAAAGAATGTTGTGTAAGTACTGGTGTGGGAAAGCCAGGAAAACATGGGTAGGTGCACTGACCGCCGTGATATGACCAAAGCTGTTGAAAGCGGCGTTAAACTCCAAACAAACAAACAAAATAAATTCAGATCACTTGAGAAGCTTATTTTGATTGTCAAATGTCTACAAATCATGAGATAGTATTTACAATGTTTTGTTTTTATATTGACAAAATATTGCCCTAAATTACACTCGTTTAAAAAACAAAAGGCTTGCACTTACGTTAAGTATTTTATTGGAGGCTAGACCTACATGAAACAAGAGAGTATAATTATTGAATTGAGTTGAAAACATTGTGGCAAAAGGAGAAATGTCTCATTTTAAGCCATTTCTCATTTTACCACACTGACTTGAAAAGATGTTTTCTGCAGATTTGGCAAAATATGTCTGCAGGAAGGAAAGGTTAAATACAGAGAAGGTTTAATGATAATATTCACAGTTAGTGTAAACAGACAATATTTAATGAGCAATCCTGGTTCTTGTCAAAGTGGCTCATTCAGCCCTTACCCATTAGCAATACTGGCCGCTGATAGTAACAGCTGGGACATGGAAAAGAAAGATTTAAACAGTGATTACTTTTGCATTTTGACACATGCATCAAACATCTGTTGAAAACTTTGAGGGGAAAGAAGATATTGCTCACCATGAACCATGTCTCATTTTGTCACAAGGTTTTTGATTTTTAGCTCGTCTGGTTTTTGGTTTTTTGAAGAAAAAAATCGGGGTATTGGCAGCGGCGACGTCATCTGTGTCTGCACAAAATTTAACCTTACATCATAACGCAAAATCTTTCAACATTTTCAATTGAAACTTGGTATAAATATTCCTAGGAACAAAACGTGAAATGTCTATACAATGTGACATAACTCTGGCTAAAATAATTATTTGACAATGCCCCTTTTTCATCTTAGAAAAAAGCAGGCAAGCTTTGGTGTTCGCTTGCGTCGCTCTTGTTGTACTTTGATTTATAGAGATATTCCTTAGTTTGCCAAGATGACTAAAAAATGATTGACTTCTGATTTGTTATATTTGGAAAAGAGTTAGACTGGTTCTTATCAAAATACAATCAGACCTGTATAGCCATGAATTAAGCTGTGTCACACCACATCTGACCTCTAGGACACTGCAACATACGAAGATTCAGACCAGCCTGTGTCTCTGGTCAGGATCTCTCCTTGTTTGTGATCTAGTTGTGCAAGCACTTCGCAACATTCATGTTTAAAAAAGATTAGTCACTTTGGTCAGATCTAGCTGTGCAAGCATTCTGCGAGGGAAAGGTCATGAACAAATGATTAGTCAATCTGACAGCCATTTATTTTAAATCCCTCCATAGGTCTGTTTTCTTATGACAAGGCTTTAATTTTGTTCATGTTTGTGTTGTTATTTAAGAGTTTCTGAAGCAGACGGGTTTGAAATGGAAAATCTATAAATGAAGTTATATATTTGTTGAAAACATTATGGCAAAAATTAGAAATTGGTCATTATGAGCAACTTCTCCATTTGCAACAATGTTTCGAAAAGTTGTTAACTACAGTTTTTGCATGTTAGAAAGAGTGAACAGTACTTCATTAATTTTAGTGTTCACAGTGATTTGAGAGTCTGTTTTCTAGTATCATGGGAGGGTGAATGTTTTATACAGTATAGCCTTTTTCACTCATTAGCAATAATTTCTAGTTACTGTTTAGTGTTACAAATTTTGGGAACATGTTTAATTACCAACAGTCTTTTGGCTGGTTTTGCACACTATCATGATTTGTACCAGTTTACCATTCTAACCCAAATTTAGAATCTCTGAGATACATCAATGAGATACATTAATGTATGTCTGAAGAAGTAAAACTTTTTGGACAAAATAAAAATAATGTGTGTCTTGATTCTCCCAACATTGTTGTAACCCTTTTCGACAAATGACAACTTTGAAAACATCAAGGCAAAAATATGGAAAATATCTGTAAATGAAAGAATATTGAATTGAGTTGAAAATATTGTGGCAAAAGGAGATATTGCTCATGATGAGCAATTTCTGCTTTTCCACAATATTTTCAAAAAGCATCTGCAGCAGATGTGTCAAAACGTGGCTATATTTGGAAAAGGGTTAAATCCCTCCCTTATACAATGTTATTTTAATTTTGATGGTCTTCTTTGAATACTTTGAAATATTGGAAGAAATCGATGTAATGTCTGAAAAACTGGCAGTTGACTGGTACATGGAAGGTTTAGAAATCTGCTGGAGAGGTTTCCAAATGTCACAGAGGGAAAGGTTAAACGCTTTCCAACATACAACAAACTAGGAGCAGACTTTGTGAACATGTAGTCAAAATTGAGAAATAATGTCTAAAAATTAAAGTATAATTATTGAAATTGTTGACTAACGTTGAAAACTGAAAACGTTGTGGCAAAAGGAAAAATTACTCATCATGAGCAATTTCTCTTTTTGTCACAAGGTTTTCAAAAGCTGTAGGCTGTAGATGCATTTAAAAGCATCTGCATGTACTGTAGGAAAGGATTAAATGATGTGGACAATGAATGGCATTTGACCTTTTAAGATGAATGGGGACAGATTGATAATTATTTCAATTTCCTGTTAATCATAAAGCTTGATGAAAGGACCAAAAATAGGTTAAATGACATGGATATTTCTCAGGAAATATTTTGTGCCAATGATGATGTAAAGTCTTACAGCTGTCCTGATATGAGATTAGCTGAGTAATGTCTGACCCAGCATTGCCAGCTTGCTTTAGGAGGTTTAACAAAGGTCAATGACAAGTGTCATTTATCTTGCTTCAATGGGTCTGAATCTTTGTGGAAAAGCAGCCATATGCTTGGAAGGACTTGAGTTGAGTACCATGGAGTCTGAGAAAGCCAGGAAACACATGATTTTGATTTTGATGTCATCTATTCAAAGGTCAAGGACACCGTGATTTTGACCACTAAAAGGGGGCATACTGTTTGACAAACATCTCTTGTCATACTTCAGAGGATAAATTTCTTTTTTAATTCTTTATGAGTAATTGTAGGGTTTACCATTACATACTGTTTTCATGTTGTCTTATGAGTAATTGTAGGGTTTACCATTACATACTGTTTTCATGTTGTCCACTGTAGATGTGTCTGCTGTGTGGGGGAAAATAATCTTATAGACCAAAATGAATGTTGCATTTCAGTAAGTGAAAACATTTAAAAATAATCTTATAGACCAAAATGAATGTTGCATTTCAGTAAGTGAAAACATTTAAAAATAATCTTATAGACCAAAATGAATGTTGCATTTCAGTAAGTGAAAACATTTAAAGATAAACTTATAGACCAAAATGAATGTTGCATTTCAGTAAGTGAAAACATTTAAAAATAAACTTATAGACCAAAATGAATGTTGCATTTCAGTAAGTGAAAACATTTAAAAATAATCTTATAGACCAAAATGAATGTTGCATTTCAGTAAGTGAAAACATTTAAAAATAATCTTATAGACCAAAATGAATGTTGCATTTCAGTAAGTGAAAACATTTAAAAATAATCTTATAGACCAAAATGAATGTTGCATTTCAGTAAGTGAAAACATTTAAAAATAAACTTATAGACCAAAATGAATGTTGCATTTCAGTAAGTGAAAACATTTAAAAATAATCTTATAGACCAAAATGAATGTTCCATTTCAGTAAGTGAAAACATTTAAAAATAAACTTATAGACCAAAATGAATGTTGCATTTCAGTAAGTGAAAACATTTAAAGATAAACTTATAGACCAAAATGAATGTTGCATTTCAGTAAGTGAAAACATTTAAAAATAAACTTATAGACCAAAATGAATGTTGCATTTCAGTAAGTGAAAACATTTAAAAATAATCTTATAGACCAAAATGAATGTTGCATTTCAGTAAGTGAAAACATTTAAAAATAATCTTATAGACCAAAATGAATGTTGCATTTCAGTAAGTGAAAACATTTAAAAATAATCTTATAGACCAAAATGAATGTTGCATTTCAGTAAGTGAAAACATTTAAAAATAAACTTATAGACCAAAATGAATGTTGCATTTCAGTAAGTGAAAACATTTAAAAATAATCTTATAGACCAAAATGAATGTTCCATTTCAGTAAGTGAAAACATTTAAAAATAAACTTATAGACCAAAATGAATGTTGCATTTCAGTAAGTGAAAACATTTAAAAAATAAACTTATAGACCAAAATGAATGTTGCATTTCAGTAAGTGAAAACATTTAAAAATAAACTTATAGACCAAAATGAATGTTGCATTTCAGTAAGTGAAAACATTTAAAAATAAAAAACACAAGTGACACTAAATCACTATGGGTTTACTTATTTACAAAATCATTAAAACGTATTCTGCAATTGCCTTAACCCTCATCATGGGCAATTCTTCCTTTTTACAAAGGTGATTCTGCTGTAGAGAAAAATCAGAAAGCGTCTGACTATGTGGGAAAGGGTTAAAATGCAAAGGCATCATTAATGAATGTAATTTGCTAATTATTGAAGTATGAGTTTTCCAAACAAAGCATCCAATATTTTTTACTACAGATTCTATGCTTTCACCCTTTTCCACATTCAACAAATCTGTAGAAGACATCTTGCCAATAACAAAGAATTCAAAACAATTGTGGCAAAAGGAGAAATTACTCATTGAGAGCAATTTCTACTTTTTTCCAAAATAGTTGCAAAAGTCTACTGCTGCAGTCTAAGGTTATAATCAAACTGTACTGTAATTAAAGTTCATCATGACTCATTATACTTTATGGAATTTGGGCAAAGAAAATGGCCTAAAACTCTCATTGTTATTTCGCATGGTTTCACCATTCCTTTGGATGCCTCTACAGCAAAGTACTTTTAAATTTCTCATCTTAAGCAATTTCTCTCTATGCCACAATGGTTTCTACTCTTTTAAATGATTTTAAGCACATTTACAACAAAAATCATATATTTGCCTAGACGTCCCAAAGTTGGCTGCTGCAGATTTGTTGTATGTGGGAAAGGGGTTAACTTTGGAGACCAGATTTCCATATGCCGTGTTCGACTGGTATGAGACTGAAGCATGCTTTGAGCACATGGTATGAGATTGAAGCTTGTCTCATTCAAGCACATGGCTGGGATTTCCAATTCTCTGACACACATGTTGAGCTAATGTAGAGAGAAATATCGCCAAGTTCTCATGAATATTTATATTCACTCTTACCTTTATAGGACAAATTGTTGACAATTTGCAGCAGATGGTTTTTGAAGAGATTGTGGCAAGAGGAAAAATTGCTCATCATGAGCAATTTCTCCTTTTGCCATAACGTTTCTACTCAATCTCAAAATTATACATCTATTTAGAATTTCTGGTCATGTATACGTATCTAGATCTTTCCATTTGAGATTACAGAAAAAAAAGCCTATATTGCTATGGGTTTAGTCCTGTGTGAGATAAATATGAATAACATGGCTTATTGTTATACAATATGCAGAGAAATGTTTGCAATAGAAATAGTGAGCAAGTGAATTTCATGTATACTTTTCCATTCAATTAACCCTTTCCCACATATAATAGACACTTTTAGATGCCATTGTGATAACAGGAGAAATTGTAAAGAACAGGCAATTTCTCCTTTTCCCACAATCTTTTCAGCTGTGCCATTAAATACACCTTCATTTATAGAGATTTTTCATGTTGCCGAGATGTTTTCAAAGTCGCCTGCTGCAGATTTGTTGTATGTGGGTAAAGGTTAATCCTTTGCTTGCTGGAGTATAGAGCCACCAGGCCAGACACATTCATCCATGTTGAGATGAGCAGCCAACAGCCTGGTCATCGGGTCGGGGAAGGCTTCTTCACAAAGTCAGTTCTAGCAGTCAATGTGTTTAAGGAGAAAGAGAGTCATTATTCACAACAACCTGTTTGAAACATATGTGGTGAGAGTTAATAGCTTTTCATTATCTCTCAGAAAATAAGGAAGTTTTTATCACTTTGAATCAGAAATTCATCAAACAATTTGATTTTGTTGTTTAATACTTCCACACAAAAACTATTATTTCCAATACTAATAACCGCTGACACTGTCCACATTAAAGAAGAGAAAGTCAAGTGATGGAAACATTGTGGAAAAGGGGAAATGCAGAGGCTTGAGAAAGTGTCTGTATTTGGGTGTAAGACTTATTTTCAGATATGTGCTTTTGAAATGGCACTGTGAACAAGTTACAATTGTTACATGTAGAAATAGATTTTCGTAATTCTGCTTTGGTGACTATTATCCCACAAAACAATTCAATAGGTGTCTGCAGCAGTCTAGGCATTCGAAGTTGTCTGCATCATGGAAAGGGTTAACCCTTTCCCTCATGTAGACGCCTCTGCCGCTGCGAGACGACCATTGAAAACATTGTGACAAAAGAAGAAATTGCTCAAAACGAGCAATTTCTCCTTTTGACACAATGTTTTCAACTTCATTCAAGAAGTACATCTTCATTTAGATTTTCCATGATATTATTATTGTTGAGTTGTTTTCAAAGTCGTCTGCTGTGCGAAAGGGTTAATGTTATGGTTTTGTCATCCTGGTGTTTGGATTAAACTGCTGTTACATCATGTAGCCGGTTTAATATGTTAACCCTTTCCCACATGAATCCCGCAGTAAATGACTGCATCTGCATACTTTCTAATATATATATATTGTTAAATTGATATTAAAATTGAAGTGTATACCTATAAGCTGCACATTAGGGACTGGTTTAAGTTTAACCCTTTCAAATTGATATGCAGCAGAGGACTTCGTAATCATCTATGCAAAGATATCTTTAATAATATATAATAGTAAAATAAAATTATAGAATGGAGCTGAAAATATTTTGGCAAAAGGTGCAATAATTGTTTATTGTGAACAATTTCTTCAACTGCCACTTTTTAGCTCACCTAAGCACGAAGTGCAAGGTGAGCTTTTGTGATCACTCACCGTCCGGCGTCTTCGTCGTCGTCGGCGTCTGTTAACAATTTCCTACAAATGACTTCTCCTACTAAACCAATGGGCAGATTTCAAAATAACTTCACAGGAATGGTCCTTAGGTGGTCCTCTTTCAAAGTTGTTCAAAGAAATTAATTCCAAGTAGAACTTTGGTTGCTGCGGCATCAGAAAAGGGGAAAATTGCCAAATCTTAAAAAATCTTCCTGTCCAAAAGTACTGGCCCAATTTGAAAATAATTTTGCACAAATGTTCCTTGGGGCACCCTCTACCAAGTTTGTCAAATATTTTCCATCCGTTGAAAAACATGGCCGCCAGGGGGCAGAGCTTGTTTTCCTTATAAGTGCATTGTTAAAACTTTAAAAATCTTCTTGTCCAAAAGTACTGGCCCGATTTGAAAATTATTTTGCACAAATGTTCCTTTGGGCACCCTTTACAAAGATTGTTCAAATATTTCCGATCCGTTAAAAAACATGGCCGCCAGGGGGCGGAGCTTGTTTTCCTTATATACGCATTGTTAAAACTTTAAAAATCTTCTTGTCCAAAAGTACTGGGCTGATTTGAAAATTATTTTTGCACAAATGTTCCTTGGGGCACCCTTTACCAAGATTGATCAAATATTTCCGATCCGTTGAAAAACATGGCCGCCAGGGGGCGGAACTTGTTTTCCTTATATGTGCATTGTAAAAAATTAAAAAATCTTGTCAAAAAGTACTGGCATGATTTAAAGATAATTTTGCACAAATGTTCCTTGGGGGACCTTCTATCAAAATTGTTCAAATTAATCCAATCCATTGAAAAACATGGTCACCAGGGGCGGGGCTTGTTTTCCTTATATGTGCATTGTAAAATCTTTAAAAATCTTCTTGTTTTCCTTATATGTGCGTTGTAAAATCTTTAAAAATCTTCTTGTCCAAAAGCACCAGTCCTGCCTGATTTAAAAATTATTTGGCACAAATGCTCCTTGGGTGACCTTCTACCAAGGTTGTTCAAATAAATCTGATCCGTTGAAAAACATGGCCACCAGGGGGTTGCTTGTTTTCCTTATATATGTATAGAGTAAAAACTTTGAAAACTATTGAAGTTCTATTAAATCAGGTGAGCGATATAGGGCCATCATGGCCCTCTTGTTTAACTATTTTGCCTTATATGGCTATAGTGAAATTTAAAAAATCTTCTTCTCCGAAAGTGTCAGGCCGATTTTCAAATAATTTTGTAGAAATGTTCCTTAAGTGACCCACTATCAGATTCCTTTAAGCCATGTTGATTGGTCGAAAAACATGGCCACCAGGGGGCGGGGCTATATTGCCTTATATGGCTATAGTAAAAACTTAAAAAAATCTTCTCCTCCATAAGAGTCAGGCCGATTTTCAATGTATTTTGTAGAAATCTTCCTAGTGTGACCCTTTATCAGATTCCTTAAAGCTATGTTGATTGGTCGAAAACTACGGCCACCAGGTGGGGCAGCGTTTATATGGCTAAGGAAAAAAATGAAATCAGGTGAGCGATTCCAGGGCCATCATGGCCTTCTTGTTTTCAGAAGTCATCTGCTGCAGATGTCTCAAAATGCGGCTGCATTATAGCTTTATTGATTGCTCAAAGATGCAAGGATCTTTTTATATTCATTAGATGGCTAGAATGTAGTTAATAGGCTTCTTAAGTTATATTGAGTTATACCATGGAGTTTAGCCAAGCAGACATTGTGTTACTTCCTGAATGATTGATGTATGTACAGTACAGGCCTTAGTTTCCGAACAATGTATCCTTCTGCCATAATGTTTTCAAAACTCATTTGCTTCAGTTGTATCTATATGGGTCTGCATGGTGGAAAATGTTTCTTATCACTTTAGACAAAGACCAGACTTAATAGTTCGGGCTTTGTCTTAGATATTGGCTGATCCATTACTGGTATAATGTTAAGACAAAACTCTTAATGAGAAGAATGCTTTTTGTTTTATATTAAGTATATTGACCCTTCCCCCACATACAGAGTATCTTGACTCTTTTCCAGCTGACAACTTAAGAAAACATAGAGACAACAGTAGAGATTCTCCATGTTGAGTAATATTCTCCTTTTGCAACAATGCTTTCAATTCTTTTTCCATATTTTCTAGATGTTTTCTAAGCTGTCTGCTGCAGATTTGTTGTATGTGGGAAATGGTTAAGGGTTTACCGCTACATCTCGTTTATGAAAATGACTAAAGCCACCCTGACACTGGGACGAATTTTGTCCCCCCCCCCCTAATGCTACGCAATGCGTTGTGCCAATGATTAAAGTCTTTGTGAACGATTGTTAGGAGTATGTGAATGGTGCGTGCCATGTCGTAGAGAGAATTTTGTAATTTTTAAAAATTCAGCACACATCAATTTTCGCACCATGTGCGTGCCACTCGCGTGACCCATGCTTGAACACTTTGCAAACTTGGCGCGAACACTGCCGACATGCGTTCAATCGTCCTAAGTGGGTCGAAGCATGAAGTTAGGTGTGAAACTACACAAAGCGTGACATGTGCGAAGTTGTCGGGGCAATGCGTTGCGATGCGGGACAATGCGGTACAGTAGACGTGAATAATGCGCGAACAATACTTAACCTATGCGTAAACAATTAGTGCCATTGCGTATCAATGCGTCCCATTTTTGGCCACACATTGTGTAGACAGTGCGTAACTTATGCATGTACAGTGCACGAACATGCCATAAACACAACTTCACGTTCCGCTGCGTAGCACCGAAATGGCATGCTTGCCACTATGCATTGCGTGGCATTGCAGGGACAAAATTCGTGCCAGTGTCAAGGTGTCTTAAGGCTGAAACTAATCAATTATTTGGCCAACAGGTGATTTTGTATATCTACATTAATAGCATTGACCTGCAGGGTTCTAGGGTCAATAAGATAACTCAACTCTTTCCCATATAAAAACAAATCTGCAACAGGAGATTTACATAGTATATAGGCAAGACTATGAAACATTTCTAGAAATGATAGTATTATTGTTGAAAGTTACACAGCCCGCTTGTAAGATCAATATCTCAAAAATTAAGAAAATGGACCTACAATATTTAACCCTTTCCCAAATACAACAAATCTGTAGCAGACAATGAAAACATAAAGCTAAACGTATTTAAAATCTCTTTATAAATGAAAGGATAATTATTGAATTTAATAATAAACATTGGTGCTAAAGGTGAAAGGTAAAATGCCTCTGCACTGAGGTTGGAAGGAAAATCATTGAGGGGCACAACAATGACCCAAATAGGCCTTCTTTCTAGATGTTACAAACATTTTAACATATTTATAAAGCAAGTGGTGTATCAGAAAAAACTGGATTTCCATAGATTATGTAAATGTAATATATAGACAATGATGAACTAGATGGGAGAGGAAGATAAAGATATAGATCTCAGAGACTATTAAAAGGAGTTGGCTTTACAGGAGGGAAGAGTGAAATCATTTTGGCAATAGCAATTTCTCTTATTATACCCCCTTCGAAGAAGAGGGGGGTTTATAGGAGTCACTGTGTCGGTTTGTCTGTCTGTCTGGCGGTCGGTCGGTCGAAAGTCATATTTTGTCCGGCCTATTTCTTAAAACCACTGGGTGGAATTCAATAAAATATTACATGAAGCTTCTATACCAAGAGGAGATGTGCATATCCTAAAGGGGTTACAATTACATTGTTATGGCCCTTTTACTTATTAAGTTATGGTGTAGGTCAAGGTGCTGTTTAGAGGGTATTTATCATCTTCAGTGATAGTTCTAGTTACCACTGTTTTCAAAAGTTGTTTGTTGCAAATGCATCAGAATGGATTAAAAAAAACGAATTTTGATATCTGCACAGAAACTATTCCTATAACACAATGGTTTCTGTTCTTTATCATTATGTTTTGATTTGTTAAGATTTTCCATTGTCTGCTTTTGATGTATTAGTGCTGGTGTGACTAAAATACCTTAACTCCTTCCCTAATACAACTAATCTGCAACAGACGACTTTGAAAACATATTTGCCAAAACATTAAAAATCTTTAAAATGACAGAATAATTACTGAATAAAGTTGTAAATATTGTGGCAAAGGTGAAATTTCTTTTTTGTCACAATGTTTTCAAAAGTCATGACAGCTACAGGGGCGTCAGAAAGCGTCTATATGTGGGAAAGGTTAAAAAGAGTGTTAACCGGTCAATGTTTTTACTGAAAGAATGACTTCTTAACCATTTTCCTGAGACAGAGGACCGTTACAGCATTTTCATGGAAATATTTTTGGAAACTCAGAAACAGCTTTTGTTGTTTAATGTTTGCTTTTCCCATGTTCTTTATTTTCCTTTTTATACAAGCATATTCATTTTGTTCAGGATTTAGTTTTCAAATATTTTCTTTCTTCAGATGAACACTTTTGATATCCAATTCTGGGTTAAATGAACTTATTTTCCATTTTGTTGAGGGAGACTGTGGACTAGCACAGATGATTTATCAATACAACATGTGACAGCTTGTCTGATAACCTCACATATAAACAAACATTAGTCTTTGTTGTGAGCTCCATATGGCCCACATTGCAAGAAGATCAACTTTTGACTTTGTGATCAGTACAGAGCTAGATAAGCTTGTGATATCGTGCAGTTTGATCAGGATCTTCTTCATTGGCAATTAGTCATACAAGCTGCAAGAGAATGTTTTGAATAAAAAACAAAACTTAAATTTACAAGTATGGAATTTGATATCAAGCAACGTTGATTTCACAACTTCCGAAGAATCATGTTCATGTGGTGTGACTCGTATATATAGTTTGACTGCCTTGGTGGTGTTGTGGTAGGGCATTCGCCTCAGGTGAGGGAGGCCTTGAGTTTGATCCTCGGCCCTGTCATATCAAAAACTGTAAAGATGGTAGTAATGGCTGCCCTCCTTGGTGCTCCAGTTCCGGGGTTAGCATAACAACTGACTGGCTGGTGTCCAGATAAAGGGACCTGAGTGGTACTGGTAACTTATTCAGGAAATGTCTTTACATAACTGAAAAATTGTTGAAAGCAGCGTAAAACTCAAAACAATAAATACTATAATAGTTCAATATTTACATTGATTTTGAAACAATAAGATTAGCTTTTACTAATTTCATCAAATTAGAATGTCTAGCTTTTAACTAAAGATTTGATTTGTAGCCAAACTGAGTTGCTTGACCTATTAGATGTGTCTACATGTTTGCATGACAGGACCAACCATCCCTTTTACCCGGTATAGATAATTTCAGAAAAGCTGTGACAGTAAATTCTTCTGTGAGCATTTACTCAATTTGTCACAATAATTTCAATTCTGTGCTAATCAAAGGGGAGAAATTGTTCAATATGAGTTTTCTCCTTTTGTCACTTTTCCTAAATCATCTACTGCAGATGTGTAAAAGTGCATAAGTGAGTGAGTAAGGTTTGATTATATTGACCTGAGTCTGACCTTTGTGCAAAAACGAATACTATTATGATGTAGATGTGTTTTTGTCAAATGTCAGACGCTGCAAAAATCATCAGTCCTGACTGACAAAAGTTCCTTCAGACTGACAAATTTTTATGCAATAATTGAATATTGAAGAAAATAGATGAAAAATAAACTTTTGGACTGACAGGTTTCAAGAGATATCGATATAAGTTTGAAATGTGTAAATTGTTTTGTGAAAAACAGACAAGGTATTAGAAATAAAATGGCACACATTATACAATTTGATAAAAAAACATGTACAACATAATAGTATATATACATCTTCACAACAAAGGTCAGGCTCTGATTAAAGTTGTCCAATAATAAACATTTAACCTTTTACCATTTGTGATGAATTTTCAGCAAACAACTTTTGAAAAAATTGTGACAAAAAGAGAAATTGGACCTTTTGCCACAATGTTTTAACAGTTATTATTTATATTCAATAAGTTAACTTTAAATTTATAGAGGTTTTACATATTTTTGCTTAGATGTTTTCAGTCGTCTCTTGCAGATTTGTTGTTTGTGAGAAAGGGTCTACAGAAGTAATTACTCTGATATGAATTATTAACAAAAGAATATTATTTATATTTTTCAGACCTTTGCAAGATCCAACAAAAGTTGAAGTGGAGGTCCCAAAAGTGTTGTCCGGGATCAGACCATATGTCCCAGTTCTAGCTCCGGTACCTAGTCTGGGTGTTTTAACACAAAGGTCTACGAGGCATAAGAAAATTAATTTCCTTGAGATGCTTCGAGGGGATTCTACAACAGGAAATGCAGACGGGGAAAATGTATTGGATGAAACACCTCAAGTGAAAAAACAAACTCAGAAATATGAATCTGGGGAAGCTGCTGTAAAGAAAGCAAAAAAGGCACATGACAAAAAAATAAAGATTGTTAAATACAGTGTTCAACCAAAGGTGCCTGAGGATAGTTCCGAAACAGAGACGGATCATAGTTCTAATGAGGAGACAGACTCGACAAGTGGCTCGGAAATCTATGTCGTTAAAAAGACCTTGTGCAAACCACGTAAAATAATGCAGACTGAGACTTTAAGATATAAACCCAAGTCAAAACTAAAACTTGCTCCTGTCAAACGGTCACCGCCAAGGTTGCCATTGAAAGTCAAGATCAGCACAAAGAGACATAATAAACCACCAGGAACTGAAGCTCCCGTTTCTATGAATAGATCTGTGGGCACTTTGGCTGCTCCATATTCACAGCATCGGCGAGATAGATTAGGCTCGCCTCAAATTGAAAGTCATTCCTCTCAAGATTTGCTAGGCCATCGAGTCTTGACACCATCAGTTGTTAACAATTTTGGAACAACATCAACACAAAGTGATGAGAACAAAACTTTGGACACTATTCTCAAGTTTGACAGGAACAACAGTGAATATGAAAAGGTTAAAGTGATGCCAACTTATTCAGAAGATTTACATGTTTCTAACTTTGGAGCATTTGGGTCCAGAAGCTTAATGAAGGAGTTCACAGAGGCGGATTTAAAGGTATCTCAATCCTTACCTAGTGAAATTCTGGACACTAGTGGTATGCAGGAGAATGAAACAAACACAGACAATGATGAATCTGAACCTGAAGACACGATTCAAGTTAGTTTGGAAGATCGTAAGCTTGACGAAACTGATTCTGGTTCAGTCAATGGTCCAATTGAAAATACGAATCATGTATTCGGAAGGAGTGATAGTGTGGAATTACCTATTGTAGAAACAAACAGTCGATCTCAATCTCCCATCATAAGTGTGAATAGAAGTGAATCATTATCTGTGGGTAGTTTGGATGTAGGTTTACAGATAATACATCGAGATTCTAGTCCAGTGTCGGAGGGGAGGGGCAGATCACAGCTTGGTGAACTGTTCATTGAGAAATATTCCAACAAAAAATCTCTCTGTATCCGCTGTTACACCTGTAGGAAAATGATGTCTGTAGACCTGTTCCTCAGACATTTGCATGATGTTAGTGGTGGATTTATACCAGTCGAGGGCCCTAGAACAATGGATCTAGGTGAGAATGACTGGGATGATGAACAGGGACTCAAGTTGTGGGAAAGTTTCCAACGGAAAAAGGAACTGTTTGACAACAATCAGGTGCCGTCTCCTGGTGTGTTTTCAGAGAGCGTGTTGTGTAACGTTGTGGACTTTGACTCAAATCAATTGTATCAGAAAAAACACTCGGCCCCTGAAAGCAGTGTTAAGTCAACTGGTCCTCGCATAATCACAACCCCTGTTACTGCAGTTAAAACTTTTCAGTCTTCGAGACAAGTGTCTGTCGCAGCTTCATCCAGAAAAAGTGTTCACTCTGCAATCAACGATAGTACGGAAGTGACTCGATCTAGTTCACGAAAACGGAAAAAGAAACAATTATATCCATGTGAAGAGTATTCGTTTTCTAAATTTCCCCGACTTCAGAGTGGATGTGAGAAGAGTGAAAGTATGGAGTAAAGGGAGATAATTTGTACAAGTTTGAATGTTAGAAAACTAGAATCATTGTATTTGAAAGGTGTGTATGTTGGAATAATGATGACAATTATTTGTTTGATACCAGAAATCAATAAGTTCTATGTTAAACTATCCTCATTCAATAATAGCTTATCCTTGTCAGCCTTTTTTACTCTGACCCTTAACCCTTTCCCACATACAACAAATATGCAACTGACGACTGGAGAGAGAAATACGGGAAATCTCTTTATTTAAAAGTTATTATGAGCAATTTCTCTTTTTGCTACAATGTTTTCAAATGTAGTTTGCTGTATAGGTGTCATTAAGCCTCTGTATGTTGTAAAGGGTAAACTTTTATTTGATACAGACAATTTTCCATATTTCTGCAGCAGACAACCTTAGAAAAAGATGAATTGCTTGTGATGAGCAATTTAGCTTTTACCACAATGTTTTCTAGTCCCAGAGTAATACTTTCGTGCTGTCAAGATTAACCTTTTCCATAATTTGGAAATGTCTTTAAAAGCCTTTCTCCCACATGTAGACATTTGCTGACACATGCTAACAACTTTTCAAAAAACATAATGGCAAAGGAGAAATCACACATTATGACCATTTCCCCCCTTTTGACACAATATTTTGAACTCAATTCAATATTTGTACTTTCATTTTTAGAGATTTTCAAAGTCATCTGCTGCAGGTATGATGTATGTGGGAAGGGGTTAAATCGGTATAACGGTTAATGGGCTATATTATACTATTAGTATATCTATCTAAATGTATTCTGTATTGTTCAAGATCAGCTTGTTATACTAGGCAGATTACTCTGAATCGACAAATTAGAGACAAGTAAATCATGTAAAAGAAGGAATTAGCTATTTACCAATTACACAATTGCAGTAGATAACCTTTATAAACATTTTTGCAAAAGGCGAATTTATTTTTCGTGGTTGTCTCCTTTTGCCATAATAATTTCGCCTCTATTCCAAATTTGGTACAATTTAGAAAGATTTCTCTTATTCCATCCTAGCTAATTTCAAAGTATTCCACTGCAGATTTGTTGTATGTGGGAAAAGGTTAAAAGTTATGACATCAGAATGCCTTGAAAATATTTGGCGGGTTGTGAAGGCATAATTCGGAAAATGGGAAGTATTATGATGTAGTATGCTTATGTGGAAAAAGGAGAAATTGTTCATTCATTTTGAAATTTTTTTTCTTTTTCAAACAATTGATTTCAAAACTTTCTTCTGCGGTGGCTAATGTCAAATGTCATCTTGGTCAGATAGAGGTTTGAATCGGCAATTACGCAAAGTGACGGAATAGAGATATCATATGATTTGGATCTTCTGTGGAATACAAGAAACATGATCAAGATTGCTTGTATATTTAAGTGGTGCTAGATGAAAACCAACTGCATGGCATTTGTGACCAATAACTCAAGATCACCCTTCACTTCTGTGTAGTATGATTTGGATCTGTATTGTTCCATTAGAAGTCAGACCACTCTAACATAGTGTACATTTAAACCTTTCCCACATAGATGCGCTTTCTGATGCCTCTGCAGAACCATACTTAATGAGCAAATTCTACTTTTGACACCATGTTTTGAACTTGATGCATTAACCATATTCTGGTGTAGATGCTTTCAAAGGTTTTTGCTGCAGATTTGTGTATGTGGGAAAGGGTTAAATCCCACAGCATCAATGTGAAAGTTAATCGTTTTCTTCACTTGTTAAAAGAGCTCTGAGGTTGGTATTAAAAGAGCATAACACATTTCATTATATTTTGGCTTTGGATATGTACATGCTTTATAATTTAAAGTTTTGAAATAATGTGAATGTTGGAAAGGGTTAACCCTCATACGACAATTTTGCAGCAGACGACTTTGAACATGTTTTGCCAAAAAATAGAAAATCTTTATAATTGAATGGATAACCTATGACTAAAAGTGGAAAACATTGTGTCAAAAGGAGAAATTGCACGTTTTGTACAATTTCTTCTTTTGTCACTATGTTTTCAAAAAGCCATCTGCTGCAGGAAGTCAGAAAGCGTTTGTATGAAAGAAAGGTTAAGTAAACTGACTGAAGTGGAAAGTACTTGTTCTTAGAAGGAGAAAATACTTCAAATGCGCAGTTTCTCTTGTTTCCCTGCTTCCTTCAAGCGACGGGGGGCTGTCAATGCAGAGGTTGTGAGTTTGAACCCAAGCTCGACCAACATTCTTTCCAATGTTTGACAAATTTCACGGTGCTAAGTGTCATTTGGTTTCCACCAATGGGCTAACAGTCTATGTGGAAAAGCAGTCTGTTGTGTTGAGTACTGATGTGGGATAGCCAGGAAACACATGTGTAGGAGAACTGGCTGCTATGATATGACTGACAAATTGTTAAAACTTAAACCTCAAATCAATCAATTAAGTTTGGATTTCATTTCTTAAGATTTCCATTAACCCTTTCCCACATAAAGACGTTTTCCGAGGCCTCTGCAGCAGATGAAACGATAGTGACAAAAGGAGAAATTGCTCACAATGTTTTCTTTACATAATAATTGTTCTTTCATTTATAGAGAGATTCCATATTTTTGTGTAAATGGTTTCAAAGTTGTCTGATGTAGATTTGCTGTATGTCGGAAAGGGTCGAGAGCTTTCAGATCTGAAAAGTCATAAAAATAGTATGTTGGATGGTCCAGGTCACAAGCATAACAACATTCAGGACATTGCAACCAGCAGTTTGCCATCTAGTCCTGCAAGTATCCAGGAAGGTTTTGGGGGAATGGTTATGACCAAAATCTATATACATGTATATTCATTGAATGTTGATGGTAATTGGCGTTAGTTTCAAAATTTCTGAGAGTTTGGTTTGTGAAGTGGCTTAGGTAATGAGCTAACCTTTTCACCACATACAGCAAATATGCAGCAGACGACTTAGAAAACATGTAAACAAAAATATGAAACGTCTTTTTAAATGAAATTATAATTGTTGAATAAAGTTGAAATCATTGCTGCAAAAAGAGAAATTGTTCGTTTTAAGCAATTTCTCCTTTTGTCACACTGTCGAAAGTGATTTGCTGCAGAAGCATCAGAAAGTGTCTTGATGTGGAACTTAGCCTAACACTGATCAGTGTGTATATAATAGTTTGATTCATAAGTTTTTGTGTTTAAATGCTAGACTCTACAGACCTTTGTAAATATATTGTATAGTTGAAAAAAAATGGAAGTAAAAAAATTATGGAAAAAATAAATAAAATTCAAGAAATATTCAGGAAAAACAATCTCAAAAATTTGGGAAACAGAATAAGAAAAATAAAACCTTGTCTGTATTACTTAGTTTTATGTTGTGATTTTCAAGTTCATTATGTAGTTTTTACATGATGTATGATGATATCCTTGACCAGTTTACTTCAGAGCTTAGATAAAGTTACGATAATAATGAATGGAGGCATTTAACCCTTTCCCTCATATAGACGCTTTCTGATGCCTCTGCAGCAGACGGCTTTTTGAAAACATAGTGACAAAAGAAGAAATTGCACAAAACGTGCAATTTCTCCTTTTGACACAATGTTTTCCATTTTTAGTCATAGGTTATCCAGTCAATTATAGAGATATTCTATTTTTTGCTCAAGGCGAGTTATTGTGATCGCCTTTTGTCCTGCGTACATCATGCGTCAACTTTCTCCTCAGTAACCAGTGGGTCAATATGGATGAAACTTCACTGAAAGTATCCTCTCAATGACCTCACCAGAATTCCTTAAATTTTTTCCATGCAAAATTCTGGTTTCCATGGCAACGAAACCGAAAAAACTTCAAAATTCTTCTTCTCCCAAACTGGTTGGCAGATTTTCAAATAATTTTGTAGAAATGTTCCTTGGATGACCCTCTATCAGATTCCTTCAAGCCATGTTGATTGGCAAAAAACATGGCCGCCAGGGCTATTTTGCCTTATATGGCTATAGTGAAAACTTAAAAAATCTTCTCCGAAAGTGTCGGGCCGATTTTCAAATAATTTTGTAGAAATGCTCTTTGGATGACCCTCTATCAGATTCCTTCAAGCCATGTTTATTGGTCGAAAAACTTGGCCGCCAGGGCTATTTTGCCTTATATGGCTATAGTGAAAACTTAAAAAATCTTCCAACATCTTCTCCTCAGTAACCAGTGGGTCAATTGGGATGAAACTTCACAGAAAGCATCCTCTCAATGACCTCACCAGAATTCCTTCAAATTTTTGGGATCCATGCAGAATTCTGGTTTCCATGGCAACGAAACGAAAAAAACTTCAAAAATTATGCTATTTTGCCTTATATAGCTATAGTGCAAACTTAAAAAAATCTTCTCCATAAGTGTCGGGTCGATTTTCAAATAATTTTCAGATTCCTTCAAGCCAAGTTGATTGGTCGAAAAACATGGCCGCCAGGGGGGAGGGGCTATTTTGACTCATTGGCTATAGTGAAAACTTAAAAAATCTTCTCTGAAAGTGTCAGGCTGATTTTCAAATAATTTTGTAGAAATGTTCCTTGGATGACCCACTTCAGATTCAAGCCATGTTGATTGGTAAAAAAACATGGCCGCCAGTGGGCAGGGCTATTTTGCCTTATATGGCTATAGTGAAAACTTAAAAAATCTTCTCCTCCAAAAGTGTCTGGCCAATTTTCAAATCATTTTGTAGAAATGTTCCTAGGGTGACCCTCTATCAGATTCCTTCAAACCAAGTTGATTGGTCGGAAACTATGGCTGCCAGGGGGCGGGCTTATATAGCTATAGTGAAAAAAATAATAAAATCAGGTCAGCGATTCCAGGGCCATCATGGCCCTCTTGTTTGACAAAACATGTTCAAAGTCGTCTGCTGCAGAATTGTTGTATGAGGGAAAGGGGGGTTGATGAACAGATGTTATCCCTTTCCCAATAACAGACGACTTTTGAAAACAATGCAAAATAAGAAATTGCTGATGATGAGCTATTTCCCATGTTTTCAACACTATCAAATAATTAGGTTAGTAGAGCTTTTTGATATATGTCCAGTTGTTTTCAGTCATCAGCTGCAACTTTGAAATATTTGGGAAAGGGTTAAAGCTGATAAACCAGATTAAAATTGGCCTCATAATATTCTTGTCAGGTGAGCTATTGTGATCAGTTGCTGTCCAAAGAACCAAACTTCTCAGGAATGTTCCTTACGTGGTCCCCTTTCAAAATTATGAAGACTTGAAGGTAAAAAAACAACAACAACATTGCAAGTATGAGTGGGGCTATTTTCCCTTTTTCCTTGCCCACATGCAACAAATCTGTAGCAGAAGACTGAAAACCTATGGGCAATGATATGAGATCTCAATAATTGGTAGTATAAACATTATAACATCAAGTTGAAAACATGGACATACACTGGAACCACGTTATTATGTAGGCACCCTAAACAACAGATGACTTTTTATCCTTTTGCCACTGTTTTCAGCTATATTCAATTATTGGTCTCTCATTTAAAGTAAATTTCTATAGATTTGTCACAATGTTTTCAAAGTCCTCTGCTTCAGATTTGTTTAATGGATTAAAACCTGTTTTTGCATTACTCTGTTTCAGTTTCGATATGGGAGTTAATCCATGGAACCGATATGGTATTTTAAGCGTCGTCCCCTTTATAAATATTGAAAGAAAAGAATATATCTTGGAAATGGGAAGCATCTTTTTGATGCCGAGCATTGATTGTTTTGAGCAATTTGTCCTTTTCCCACAATGTTTTGGAAAGTCATCAACTGTTGTCTGTATCATGGAAAGGGTAAAGAAGATACTCCCACTATATAACCCACTTACAACTAATCTGCAGCAGATACAATTGGAAATGTCTACTTATAAACATGGAAAATCTCTATATTTGTTGGTAAAATTACTGAAAAAAGTTAAAAACATCGTGGCAAAAGTTGTCTGCTGCAGATGTGTCTATAGGTGGGAAAGGGTTAAGAAGATACTCTTATAACCCACTTACAACTTATCTGCATCCGATAAAATTGGAAATGTCTACATAAAAACATGGAAAATCTCTAATTGTATGTAAAATTACTGAAAAAGTTGAAAACATTGTGGCAAGAGGAGAAATTGCTTGTTTTGAGCAATTTCTCCTTTCTGCCACGATGTTTTCAAAAGTCATCTGCTGCAGATGCACGTCTACAGGTGGGAAAGGGTTAAGAAGATACTTTTATAACCCACTTACAACTTATCTGCATCAGATGAAATTGGAAATTTTTAATAAAAGATATGGAAAATATCTATAAATGAAAGGCTGTGTATTTATTGAAAAGAATTGAAAACATGGTGGCAAATGAAGAAATTGCTTGTCACAAGCATTTTCTTCTTTTCCCACAATGTTTTGTAAAAGATGTCTGTATGTGGGAAAAAGTTAATCAAATACTCTCATGGGATCTACATTACTAAGTGTATGTCACTCCAGTTCACTACAGCTTACATGGAGGCAGGCAGATGTGAAGGTTAATGTTAGCTTTCTGCCTCGAGGCCACGTTACAGTTCAACCATGTACATTGATATACATGAAGGTGTAGGGGTGTCCCTAGCTAGACATGAATTTTATGATTTATCAAGTCATTTTCCTTTGGTTTATGATTTTCAACTTCATGTTGAAAAAGACGGACCTGTAAATTTAGTCCCTTTTACAGGGGAACAAAATACAATAATAATCTGTTAGAGGAACATACATCATAGGATGCATTGACATGAATAACACTTTTCCACTTCTCCAAGACAAAGAAATAAGTTCACTATTTTTATCGTACAAAAGCAGAGTTGTAAGCACGAGGGATTTGGAACCGGGTGTGCCAGGTTTGATCCCTGCTTGTGGCAGTCATGGTGGAGTGGCCTTGGGCAATGGACATTTACTAGCTTAATACTGGTCTGTTTTACCTAGGTCTCAGGAAGTGTTCTGTTGCAGTGACATAACTGAAATAATGTCAAAATATTTAACCCTTGACACATACAGCACATCTTCAGCAGACTAAAAAATATTTACCTGAGGTAAAAATATGGTTAAGGATTATGAGTGTTTAACCCTTTCCCACATTCAACAAATCTGCAGTAGACGACTGAAAACATACCTGAAAAAAAATTGGAAATTAAATGGAAGTAAACATGGTGACGAAAGGAGAAATTGCTTGTTTTAAGCAATTTCTTCTTTTGTCGACATGTTTTCAAAAAGCCGTCTGCTGCAGAGGCGTCATAAAGCGTCGAGGTTGAAATCATTGTGTCAAAGAACTTGCTCATTGTCTCCTTTTGCAACAACCCAATGTTTTCAAAAGTTGTCCACAAGTGGGAAAGGGTTAAAGTAAAGACAAGTGGTGATCATTCTTCCCGTTGATTACCCATTACTTGTCCAAAATCTTTCATTTGAACCCATGACATTTACTTTTTCAGACATATGCAGCGGATTTGCAAAACATGAAGGCAAAAATAATCAAAATTTATCAATGTAATTACATGTATAATTTTTATTTACAGTTGAAAACATCAAGGCAAAAACAATGTTTGTCATTCTAATTAATATAAGTAACTGATGAAAAAGCTTAATGCTAGATATTATGAAAGAAAAAAGAAAACATCCGACAGTTGGAAAAAATCATTTTTCAATTATTTTGAAAACATTGCGGAGTAGACCAGATAAACGAATTCATGAGGTAAATGTGCATGCAAATTCACGGATTGTGAGGTATTTCCTTGTAGTGTGATCTTGGGTCTCCACTAATTTGGCCTCTGTGTAAGATACTCCTTGATGTGCAGGATCAAGACTGTTGGGTGACACAAAGATCTTCAAATGGCTCTTGACAAAGTATCAGTTCTTTCCAGTATTTGCAAAGCTTCATTTCGGTTTTGTTATCTGGTAGATTTTCTAAGACAGGCGTGTTAAAGCCAGGAAACACTTGGGAACAGATGTTTTACTATTAATATTAATATTGTTAAAGCACATATATATATAAAGATCCTGGTCAGTACTAGGTCTGCAATGTTTTCAAAAGTGATAAGTGGATTAATACACACCTGACAAAAGAGAAAATAAATGTTTAACAATGAAAGAATAATTATTTGACAGAAGTAGAAAATCAATTTGAAAGTGGGAAATTTAATAACGGAATAATCAATTATTCTTGCAAACATGTAGACAAAGGGAGATAACTAGAAAGCAGACTATAGTTGATTTATTTATATTGAACCCTATGAAGTGGTTGAAATTCATAAAGAATCGTCTCAAATAAATGAGAGTACACACAAGCAGGGTTGATCTAGTTTTGTGCATGTATCCAATTAAACCTTTCCCACCATTTTGATGCATCAGTAGCAGTAGACTTTTGAAAACATTGCGATAAAAGAAGAAACTGCTCAAAACAAGCAATTTCTCATTTTCCAAATTAATATACATTCATTTCTAGAGATTTTCCGTATCTAGAGTAATGTTTTCAAAGTCGTCTGCAGCAGACTTTTTGTATGTGAAAGGGTAAAGATCCTGATTATCCATAGGCTGAATTGAAGGGGTGGATAAGAATTGTCAAGCCTTTGATTTCTGCACAAGGAAATTAAACCATTATCTATCATGAAGGGTTAATTAAAATAATGCCTTGCCCTTTTAAAAACCTTTCCCACATAAACATTTTGTGGCAAAAGGAGTTTGTGCTCGTTATGAGCAATTTCTTGATTTGTTGCAATGTTTTCAAAAGTCTGCTAGTGCAAGTGGGAAAGTGTTAAAATCTTGTATATTTATTCACTGTACCTTTGTCAGTATGTGAAGTGATATGGTGGTTAAAGTTTAACTATTTTTAATATTTCTTCGGGACAAAGAATAAATAAAAAGAAAGGACCTTGAACTTTTTGTTTTTATTTAAATTACATTGCAATATTGGCCTCTTTTGACCCAAGACTTTTACCACATACAACACAATTGCAGTATAATGAGACAAAGTATAACAAAAATAGAAAAAAATGCCATAATGTTTTCAAAAGTCATATACTGCAGAGGTGTAAGAAAGTGTCTGTATGTGGGATAGTAATGGTAGTAACGGCCTTTCTTGGCACTGAGGATTATTGGGTTAGCATTACAAATGACTGGAGTGTCAGGATAAATGGCCCAGTAGCATTGTTAACCAACCCAGAAAATGCTGTGAAATAGTGTTGAAAGTGAGGTTACATACAAATACACACCATACAAACAAGACACCCAAGAAGGCTCCACTGTCATAATGCAAAAATAAGATCATTATTTCTATATAATGCAAAACAGCCCTTCCTCGAGAACATTTCTACAAAATTATTTGAAAATTGGCAACATACTTTTGGAGATTTTTTTTAAAGATTTCACTACAACCATATATGGCAAAACAGTCCCCTTGCTCCCTGGTGGTGATGTTTTTTTCGTGTATTTACATGGTTGGGAGGAATCTCATAGAGGATCACTCGAGGACTATTTCTACAAACTAATTTGAAAATCGGCCACATACATTTTTTTTTTTTTTTAAGTTGTCTGCTGCAGTTGTTGTATGTGGGGCAAGATTAAAAGTCCCTTGCAGCAGGTTAAAGGTCAACAGGCAAAAAAATGAGACTGAAACACATTCTGCATTGAGTCCATGGTATATTCATTTACTAATGCAAGGGAGATAATCAGCCCTTGACAGACATCTTGCATTCGACTTGAAAACAGTTGAATGCCGAATCTGCAAAAATGAGGGGACATAGAAAACAGATTTCTCTTAGCAACACTTTACGAAAAAGAGAAACAGTTACTGCTCTTTGATGAACACTATTATACCCAACAGCCTTTGCCACATACAATAAATCTGCAACAGACCACTTTGAAAACACTGAAGCAAAAATATAGAAAAAACTTATCAATATAAGTTCAATTATTGAAGTGAGATGAAAATATTGTGTCAAAAGATGAAATAACTCATTTAGATAAATTTCCCCTTTTGCCCACATTGTTTTCAAATGTAGTCTGTTATAGAAGCACTAAAATTTATCTGCATAATCATGGGAAAGAGTTGAAACTTAAGTGGCCTGCCAAGATAAATATCCCCTACAGGATCACTGAAGTAAAAACTGTAGGTCAAGTCCTGCATATGCAAACATCATACAAAAGTCAATCTTCCATGTATCAAGTGACGCACCCTTATTCCATTTAATGTTGGTGGAAAACAATCAGCAAACTATGGAAAGCAACTCTGAAGTATAACTTCACCATTTCCCAAAAGTCGTCCACTGCAAGTATATCTCCAAGTGGGAAAGGGTTAAATAAATTCCATGCAAAGACTGACGGCCCTGAATCCATTTCTTGTTGGTGACAATTAATCATCACACTTCGGCAAGTAGTTATAACTCTGAAACATTGCTTAAACACCTGTCTCTAAAGAATTTATGTCTGTTGGAGCGTTCATCTTTTTTCCCCATAAATTTGAACAATGACTGTGAGTGTTTCATGTTTTCATTTTCTTCCTCGTCGTCCTCCCTGAAATTGAAATCAAAATTAGAATTTGATTAACCCTTTCCCTCATACAAACGCTTTATGACGCCTCTGCAGCAGATGGCTATTTGAAAACATGGTGACAAAAGAAGAAATTGCACAAAACGTGCAATTTCTCCTTTTGCCACAATGTTTTCCACTTTTAGTCATAGGTTATCCATTTACTTATAGAGATTTTCCAATTTTTGACAAAATATGTTCAAAGTCGTCTGCTGCAGAATTGTCGTATGAGGGAAAGTGTTAACCCTTTATCACATGCAGACGACTTTTAACAACATTGTGGCAAAAGGAGAAGTTTCAGCTCTATTGAACAATGATCACTTCATTTACAGAGATTTTCCATCTTTTTGTGTAGAATTTTTATTCAAGTAAGTCTGCTACAGACACATTGTATGTGGGAATGGTTTAACCCTTTCCCTCATACGACAATTCTGCAGCAGACGACTTTGAACATGTTTTGTCAAAAAATAGAAAATCTCTATAATTGAATGGATAACCTATGACTAAAAGTGGAAAACATCGTGGCAAAAGGAAAAATTGCTCGTTTTGAGCAATTTCTTCTTTTGTCACTATGTTTTCAAAAAGCTGTCTGCTGTAGAGGCGTCAGAAAGTGTCTACATGAGGGAAAGGTTTAACTATTAACCCTTTCCCACATACAGACGCCTCTGCAGCAGACGACTTTTGAAAACATTGTAACAAAAGCTGAAATTGCTCATAATGAGCAATTTCTCTTTTTGTCACAATGTTTTCAGCTCTATTTAATAATAAAACTCAAACTTATTGGGATTGTTCACGTTTTACCTAGATGTTTTGGAAGTTGTCGGCTGCAGAATTGTTGTATGTGGGAAAGGGTTAACATTGATCTAATTGGATGTTTATAGAGATGTCAGCGGAGGATAGTTTTATACTGCAAAGAATTCTGAAGAATAGTTTATAACCCTTTCCAACATACAGCAAATCTGCAGCAGATGACTTTGAAAACATACCCGGAGTTGAAAATATGGAGACAAAAGGAGAAATAAATTGCTCGTTTTGAGCAATTCTTTTTTTTGTCGCCATGTTTTTTTGAAAAGCTGTGTGTTGTAGAGGCATCAGAAAGGGTCTATATGAAGAGAAGGGTTAAGATGGGGAATCTGTCAAAACAATATGAATGCCTGGGCAGGCAGCAATCTATTAATCTTTGAAAATTTCAAAGTCCAAGGGAAAAAACTCTGCTTAGTATAACCTGACATCAACAACATCTGAACTTGATGTGTGTCATGTCATAATACAACCGTTCACCAAAACATCATGGAAATATCTGCGTGCTTTTCAAATAAAATGAACAAAAACACAAAAATCTGTAAAACCAAAATATTCAAAGCGTAAAACTGCTTAGAACAATCATAATACAACCAAATTTAAACTACCCCTATTTATTGTCATATTACGACTACATGAACCAACCAGACACTTCCTTTACCTCATTTTAAAAACAGTGACAAAATGAGAAATTAATCATGATGAATTTCAACACTATTCAATTATTATACTTTCATTTATAGAGATTTTTCATATTTTTGCAGAGCTGTTTTCAAATTCATCTGCTGCAGAGTTGTCATATATGGGTAAGGGGTTTTAAAGTAACTGTATGCAATACAAAGACAGCAACCAATCATGATGGATTGTCAGTGAAGCGTTACAGAATGTTTCTCCTTTTGCCACAAAGTTTTCAACTCAATAAAAGCACATTTCTTTATAGACATGTTTCGACATTTATGTGAAGATGTTTTCAAAATCATCTGGTGCAGTTTGGATGTATATGAGAGGATTAAAATATAATGATGAAAATGAAAAATGTTAATGCACAAACCAGCGAAAGGTAAATCCTTTCTTGTCTATAATATTTGAAGCTGTTGACCAACTGATCCGCACAAATTGTGGAAATCCGAACACTTTGTCTAAACTTTCTGACATATACTTTTTGGTTGCAGGATCTGAAACATACAAACTATAACCTCTAAATATTTCCAGGGACTGTGTCAACAGTTAGAAGCAATGACCAGATCGATGTGCATCCAACTTGTTCTTAAGACTAGAACACATTAAGCAATTTTGGTAGTGTCACTTCTAACATTTTTGTGATATAAACTTCAAATAATTTAAGAACAGCTGTTTAACCCTTTTACCACATACAAGACACATTTGCAACAGAAGACTTTTGAAAACATCGAGATAAAAGGAGAAATTGCACAAATCGACCAATTTCTCCAAATATTACAATATGTTCAATCTTTTTCAGTAGATAAACCTTCATTTGTAGAGATTTTCCGTGTTTTTGTCAAGATGTTTTTGAAGTTGTCTGCTGCAGATTTATCATATGTGGGAAAACCATCATGAGCAACTTCTCCTTCTGTCACTATGTTTTCAACACAAGTCAATGATTATACTTTCACGATTTTTTTAAAAACGTCTGCTGCAGAAGTGTCATATGTGGGTTAAAACTCAATGAAAACTGTATCCATATCACATGAACAATCAAAACGTGTCTGTATTTGGGATATGGTAAAGATCATACAATACATGTCAGACTTCCAATTTTTAACAAGAACTTTCTTTATCTTTCTGTTAACTGGAAAGCAAACTGTGCAGAAACTGATCAGGGTAGTGAGGGGCTTATCTTGATCTACAATGCTTGCACATTTCTGACAGTCTATTCCCCCACATTGAGGCTTAAAAGAGTTGTTTCAATAATATAACACAACTGTTTAATGGAACACATCTGTCACCTGCCCGATTATCAGCTGCGGACAGACAGGCAGGCAACACAGAAGTGATCCCCCAGCCAAGGCAGGGAACAAAGCGAGGACTATTTGACTCACCGCTAGGATATCCGGAACCGTATTTCCCTTCTATCTCCAATCCTTCAATGAACTTCCAATTTTTCACTGCTTTATCTCTCGCAACCTTGAAGGATAATCATTTTTACAAGAGATTTAGAAAAGGGGTATATTTCACAGTCTCTAACCTTTTACCAATTGCAGACACATTTTAACACATCTGTATCAGAAGACTTTTGAAATGTTTCTGACAAAAGGAGATAATGCTCATAATGAACAAGTTTGGCTTTTGCCACAATGATTTCAATGATGAACTAGAAGGGTGAAATTAAACAGTTAGATACTGTGGGTAAAAGACTTGTTTACTTCTCATTTTTAACCCTTTCCCACATATACTGATATAGGTGCTTTCTGACAACTCTGCAGCAGACGACTTTTGAAATTATTGTGGGAAAAAGAGAAATTGCTCACAATAACCAATTTCTCCATTTGCCACAATGATTTCAACTCTATTCAATAATAATGCTATCATTTGAAGGTATTTTTCCATATTTTGGACTTGATAATTTCACAGTCGTCTGCTGTAGATTTATTATTATCTCCAAATGAGAAACCAAATGTTACATGAGGGGTGTATTCAGATTGTCCTAACACATCAAGTGCTATGTGAGTGCTAAACAGAAGCTGTTATTTGATTGGTTGATGCCGCTGGCACATGTTCAAGTATTATAATCTGATTACATTTCAGGCCAATGAAAGTCTAGTTTAACTAGAACTATCACTGAAGATGATAAATACCCCCAAAACAGCACCTTGACTCAAAATATGGCTTCCGACCGACCGACCAATAGGTAGTCCTATCAAACAGTACTCATTTTGACCTTTGACCATGACCTTGACCTTTGAGGTACATGCCACCTCATCATGGTGAACATGTGTGCCCAGTAACTTGAGAATCCTATGATGCATGGTTGAGATGCGGACCGGACAAGGTAGTCCTATCAAACAGTACTCATTTTGACCTTTGACCTCTGAGTGTGACCTTCACCTTTGAGGTACAAGCCATCTCATCATGGTGAACATGTGTGTCCAGTAACTTGAGAATCCTAAGATGCATGGTTGAGATGCGGGCCGGACAAGGTAGTCCTATCAAACAGCACTCATTTTGACCTCTAATTGTGACCTTGACCTTTGAGGTACAGGCCTGGGTCTTGTGCGTGACACGCCACCTCATCATGGTGAACGTTTGTGCCAAGTTTCTTTGAAATCCTATAATGCATGGTTGAAATGTGGGCCGGACAAGGTACAGTCCTTTCAAATAGTACTCATTTCAACCTTTGACATGTAAGTGTGACCTTGACATTTGAGGTACAGGCCTGGGTCTTGTGCGCAACACGCCGCCTCATCATGGTGAACGTTTGTGCCAAGTTTTGTTCAAATCCTATGATGCATGGTTAAGATGTGGGCCGGACAAGGTTAGGTGGGACTGACAGACAGACAGACAGACATAAAAGGGCTATAACTCGGTTAAATAACATGCAATTGTAAGACCTTTACATCGCCTCTTGGTATAGAAGCTTCATGTAAAATTTTATTGAATTCCACCCAGTGGTTTGTAAGAAATAGGCCGGCCAAATATGGCTTCCGACCAAACCGACCGACTGACCGACCGACACAGTGACTCCTATATACCCCCCCAAAACTTTGTTTTTTGGGGGTATAAAAACAAAGTCAACAGAATGGTGAGAAAAGGAGCAATTACTCATCAAAAAAAAAATTCTACTTTCAAATTACTGGTGTCTGCATTAAAGTCGTTTGTAATAATTTCTTCTTTTGTTGCAATGATTTAAGAAATGTTAGAACCCTGAAAAAGACACCATGTTACGCCACTGCAGCAGACATGCTTTAAGTATACTACACCATGTTACGCCACTGCAGCAGACATGCTTTAAGTATATTACACCATGTTACGCCACTGCAGCAGACATGCTTTAAGTATATTACACCATGTTACGCCACTGCAGCAGACATGCTTTAAGTATATTACACCATGTTACGCCACTGCAGCAGACATGCTTTAAGTATATTACACCATGTTACGCCATTGCAGCAGACATGCTTTAAGTATATTACACCATGTTACGCCACTGCAGCAGACATGCTTTAAGTATATTACACCATGTTACGCCCTGCAGCAGACATGCTTTAAGTATATTACACCATGTTACGCCACTGCAGCAGACATGCTTTAAGTATATTACACCATGTTACGCCACTGCAGCAGACATGCTTTAAGTATATTACACCATGTTACGCCATTGCAGCAGACATGCTTTAAGTATATTACTCCATGTTACGCCACTGCAGCAGACATGCTTTAAGTATATTACACCATGTTACGCCACTGCAGCAGACATGCTTTAAGTATATTACTCCATGTTACGCCATTGCAGCAGACATGCTTTAAGTATATTACACCATGTTACGCCACTGCAGCAGACATGCTTTAAGTATATTACTCCATGTTACGCCATTGCAGCAGACATGCTTTAAGTATATTACACCATGTTACGCCATTGCAGCAGACATGCTTTAAGTATATTACTCCATGTTACGCCCTGCAGCAGACATACTTTAAGTATATTACACCATGTTACGCCATTGCAGCAGACATGCTTTAAGTATATTACACCATGTTACGCCACTGCAGCAGACATGCTTTAAGTATATTACACCATGTTACGCCATTGCAGCAGACATGCTTTAAGTATATTACACCATGTTACGCCATTGCAGCAGACATGCTTTAAGTATATTACACCATGTTACGCCATTGCAGCAGACATGCTTTAAGTATATTACTCCATGTTACGCCATTGCAGCAGACATGCTTTAAGTATATTACACCATGTTACGCCATTGCAGCAGACATGCTTTAAGTATATTACTCCATGTTACGCCATTGCAGCAGACATGCTTTAAGTATATTACACCATGTTACGCCATTGCAGCAGACATGCTTTAAGTATATTACACCATGTTACGCCACTGCAGCAGACATGCTTTAAGTATATTACACCATGTTACGCCACTGCAGCAGACATGCTTTAAGTATATTACACCATGTTACGCCATTGCAGCAGACATGCTTTAAGTATATTACACCATGTTACGCCACTGCAGCAGACATGCTTTAAGTATATTACACCATGTTACGCCACTGCAGCAGACATGCTTTAAGTATATTACACCATGTTACGCCATTGCAGCAGACATGCTTTAAGTATATTACACCATGTTACGCCACTGCAGCAGACATGCTTTAAGTATATTACACCATGTTACGCCACTGCAGCAGACATGCTTTAAGTATATTACTCCATGTTACGCCCTGCAGCAGACATGCTTTAAGTATATTACTCCATGTTACGCCATTGCAGCAGACATGCTTTAAGTATATTACACCATGTTACGCCATTGCAGCAGACATGCTTTAAGTATATTACACCATGTTACGCCACTGCAGCAGACATGCTTTAAGTATATTACACAATGTTACGCCACTGCAGCAGACATGCTTTAAGTATATTACTCCATGTTACGCCCTGCAGCAGACATGCTTTAAGTATATTACTCCATGTTACGCCACTGCAGCAGACATGCTTTAAGTATATTACACCATGTTACGCCACTGCAGCAGACATGCTTTAAGTATATTACACCATGTTACGCCACTGCAGCAGACATGCTTTAAGTATATTACACCATGTTACGCCATTGCAGCAGACATGCTTTAAGTATATTACACCATGTTACGCCATTGCAGCAGACATGCTTTAAGTATATTACTCCATGTTACGCCCTGCAGCAGACATGCTTTAAGTATATTACACCATGTTACGCCACTGCAGCAGACATGCTTTAAGTATATTACTCCATGTTACGCCCTGCAGCAGACATGCTTTAAGTATATTACACCATGTTACGCCACTGCAGCAGACATGCTTTAAGTATATTACTCCATGTTACGCCATTGCAGCAGACATGCTTTAAGTATATTACACCATGTTACGCCACTGCAGCAGACATGCTTTAAGTATATTACACCATGTTACGCCACTGCAGCAGACATGCTTTAAGTATATTACACCATGTTACGCCATTGCAGCAGACATGCTTTAAGTATATTACACCATGTTACGCCATTGCAGCAGACATGCTTTAAGTATATTACTCCATGTTACGCCCTGCAGCAGACATGCTTTAAGTATATTACACCATGTTACGCCACTGCAGCAGACATGCTTTAAGTATATTACTCCATGTTACGCCCTGCAGCAGACATGCTTTAAGTATATTACACCATGTTACGCCACTGCAGCAGACATGCTTTAAGTATATTACTCCATGTTACGCCCTGCAGCAGACATGCTTTAAGTATATTACACCATGTTACGCCATTGCAGCAGACATGCTTTAAGTATATTACACCATGTTACGCCACTGCAGCAGACATGCTTTAAGTATATTACTCCATGTTACGCCATTGCAGCAGACATGCTTTAAGTATATTACACCATGTTACGCCATTGCAGCAGACATGCTTTAAGTATATTACACCATGTTACGCCACTGCAGCAGACATGCTTTAAGTATATTACTCCATGTTACGCCATTGCAGCAGACATGCTTTAAGTATATTACACCATGTTACGCCATTGCATCAGACATGCTTTAAGTATATTACACCATGTTACGCCATTGCAGCAGACATGCTTTAAGTATATTACACCATGTTACGCCATTGCAGCAGACATGCTTTAAGTATATTACACCATGTTACGCCCTGCAGCAGACATGCTTTAAGTATATTACTCCATGTTACGCCCTGCAGCAGACATGCTTTAAGTATATTACACCATGTTACGCCACTGCAGCAGACATGCTTTAAGTATATTACACCATGTTACGCCATTGCAGCAGACATGCTTTAAGTATATTACACCATGTTACGCCATTGCAGCAGACATGCTTTAAGTATATTACACCATGTTACGCCACTGCAGCAGACATGCTTTAAGTATATTACTCCATGTTACGCCCTGCAGCAGACATGCTTTAAGTATATTACACCATGTTACGCCACTGCAGCAGACATGCTTTAAGTATATTACTCCATGTTACGCCACTGCAGCAGACATGCTTTAAGTATATTACACCATGTTACGCCACTGCAGCAGACATGCTTTAAGTATATTAACACTTTCCATACAAAAAAATCTGCAGAAGACGATTTTGAAAACATTAGTCAAAAATATTGAAACTCTCAACAAATCAAAGATCAATTTGGCCAGGACTGGGCTAAATCTGAACTTCTAAACCAGAACTGTTTAGGCAAGAATACAGGTATTGCTCAGCAAATGAAGAAACTAAACACCTAAAGATGCACTGGATTATCTCTTTCCTACAAACTGCAGCAGAAGTTATTGAAAACAAGAAGACGTTAATAACATTTTAGCAAAATTATTGAAACTTTCTATAAAAAAATATATAATTATTGAATAGAGTAGAAAACATCGTGTAAAAATGAGGAACTTCTCCTTAAGTCACTTGGTTTTTTTTGAAAGTTGTCAAGAGTTGAAAACATTATGGCAAAAGGAGAAATACTCGTGTTGAGCAATTTCTCATTTTCCACAATGTTTTAAGTGTCATCTGCTGCAGAGGTGTCAAAAAGCATCTATATGCGAGAAAGGGTTAACTTTTTCTAAAATACAACAAATCTGAAGCAGATCACTTTGAACACATATAAGCTAAGCAATTTTGAACATCTCTATGAATGAAAGGGCAATTATAAGTCAACAGATGCAAACAGGGTTATTAACTCTTTCCACATTCATGTACACATGCTTTTTAGTTAATAGTTATACATTCATTTACAGAGAATTTCTAAATTTTTGTTTGAGATGTTTTCAAAATCCTCTGCTGCAGATTTGCTGTAAGTAGAAAAGGGAGAGTAATTACATACTTTTGCACAAATACTTGCAGCTCCAACTATTTGGTAGTCTGCATCAGCTTTCTTTGCCACTGTGATGTCTATCTTTGGGAATAGTTTTTTGAGCTTGTCCTGGTACTTGGAAGGATCGCCCACAGTGTCTACGTAGATCTTAAATTAACATTAGACGTTAAAGTCACAGTATTTTGTCAAGGTTTTTTAAAAATGGGTTAAATTGTTCGACTAGCCCTTTAACCCATTACTTCACATGACTTTTCAAAGATAGTCTGCTTTACAATAACCAGACAAACAATTTTAACAATCTAGAAAACTGAAAGATTTAAATTATAGTGATAAAGAGTTGAAAATATTGCAATTAAATGCAATGTTTAAAAAAGTCATGTTCAATTGCAGGTGTCAAATGTGTCTGTGTGAAGTAATGGGTTAGTTAAACTGTATCTTATTTTGAATACATTGAATACATTGTGATATGACAAAAAAATTAAGTTGTGCATATTGTTCACCGTTCGAAGGCCACTTTCCTAGAGACATGGCCTTCCAAAGCAACTACTTCCTGGTACAAAAAGGGCAGAGGAATAGCTTCTTAAAGAAAATTGTTCCTCTGGCCTGTGGGGCGATAGTTGCTCTGCTCTGAGCTGGCGTAATTGGACTGGTAATCAAGTTTCGAGTCAGTACAAACCACATGTGAATGGTGTTGCATGGGAACCTTTTCCCAGTATTCAATGCCTGACCCACAGAGGTCATTGGGGGCCGATTGGTAAAGTTGCTACAAACAGCAAACTATTAAGCTTTACCCTGGACAAGGACAACCGAAACAGGAAGCGAAATATCCATGAAGGGCGGCACATGACCAGCTCTCTCACTGCTGCCCTTTGAGTTGACTGATGACACAGCACAACGTTGTCTCCTCAAATAAAGGGCACAGTTTGCAGAAATTGCAAAGGGAATCCTTACTGCATGCAGTTAAACAGGTCTGGTGTTCGTCCTGTGAGTCATGATCACATCTGATCTCCATTGAGAATCTTTGACATATTAAATTATTATTAATATCAACAATCATGAAATTCAATGAAATATGAATGTACAGTGTAAACTTGGTTGGTAGGGACCCGCGACTGTGAAGGTCAAAGACAATAACGCAGTTAACTACAGAATTGTGGGTCAGGTGCAATAATTAATTCAATAAAGGTAATCAGTATAGAAAAACGTTGTAATAAAAAGGTTGAAATCATCAAATGTCTACTATAGACAGAAAAGATAAGTTAATATAAAGGGATACAAAACATGTACTTTCCACCGGAAGTCTAGAATTGAAAGTGAGAAGTGTGCAAAACAGTATTCCCATGAGCGTGTATTTAGCATGATTGTGGGAGCTACGCGTAATTTCAGGATGGAATTAACTGGGTAGAGAATATACAGGTATTAAATGACGGGACTCCATGAACAATTTCTCCTTTTGCCACAATGTTTTCAAAAGTTGTCTGCAGGTGGCAAAGCATTGGATTAAGTAAATAAAATATATATTGCAAGACAACCTTCTGTTTACTCCTCCTTGTTTTGGTTTCTAATGGTCTGTACAGCTATCGTTCCCATTTACACGGTCAACAAACAAACAAAACGATTTTAAGATTCGTGAAATCAAAGATGATATGATATATATGTTAAGATATTTGTCTCCAAGGTTTAATGTTGTTTTAACGTTCAGTCCTATCATGACTGCCAGTTCACCTATCCCTGTGTTTAATGGAGATCTCACACCAGTAGACCACACATCAGTCTCCCCAAGCAATTAAACAAAGACCCAATCGTAAAAGACGAATGACACTTGTCGACAATTTGTTTTATTGGGGTTTTACGCCGCTGTCAACATTATTTCAGTTATATCACGGCGACAGTTCACTTATTCATGATTCCTGGGTAAACAAACCAGTACTAGGCTAGAAAATGTGCCTTGCCCAAGAGCACTCCACCATGACCGTCGTGCAGCGACTGGGGATTGAACACCCGGTTTCAAATCCCAGACACTAACCACTCGACCACGGCGGATTCCTCACTTGTCGTCAAGCATCAACTGTTGTCAAGCTTGGAAAAAATGTTGGCCGATATGTGGTTAACTGCCAGCCCCTGGATTGACAGCATTGGGCTCATGAAACCAATATGAAAGAAGATTGCTTACCTCTGCTACGTTCACTCCTTTATCAAGAACTTTACGGATGAGACCAATGGCACAGTCATGTGAAATAGCATTAAGATTATACTTCTGCCTGCAAATTAAAAGTACATTACAGAGATCAAAATACCTACCACTTTCCAACATTTACAAAATAGAAATGAGTATATTTCATGTTATTAAATTCTTATTTTATCTTTTCCTTTGCCAACAGACCCACACACAAATCAGCAGCAAATGACTTTGAATATTATATCTTGGCAAAAATATGGGAAATCCCTATTAATTATAGTACAAGACATGGAAATTCCATGAAACCAGGTTTTCTATAATGGAAGGTGTTTGATTAAGAATTAACAGATCTGTCAAATCTTTCTGTTAATAGTTAATCAAAGCTAGTAATTCAAGTAACAGGGAATATTTCTATTGATGAATAATCATAATTACTTTGTCAATTAAATATATCACAATTTTATCTAACAAATATCAGTTCAATACAGTCAATCGTGTGTTGATGGCCTCATTTATTAAGAACATATAATAGATAACAGATATTAAGCAACCTTTTGTTGTAAGCAGCCACATTTTAGGATTCCTAATGCCAGGTTGATAATCAGTGATCTCCCTTAACCCTTTACTTGATAGTAACGCGTTTATGCCTTTGCAAACAGACTAGATCCAGGGCCCGAGGTTATGAAACTTACTCAATTTGAGCATGTAATAGAAATATTGTTGTTGAAGTTAGATGCTTGAGTTACAAGTTTATGAAATATGCTCATTGCAAAATAGGGTGAAATTACAAACCAACGATGAGAATAAAATCCATGTTTGGAGTTTGTCGCCATGGTTACGAAGCATTTTTAGTTTGAGCATGACGCTCAAACTAAAAAAGCTCTGTTAGCTTGAGGACAAAGTTTTGAAAAAAAAAATCTACTTTTAGTTTGTAACTGAAATCTACTTTGCAACGAGCCAATTTCCTAGCCTTGTAATCTAAGTGTGTAACTACAATAGTAATAATTATGTTAACATGCTCAAATTGAGTAATTTTCATGACCTCGGACCCAGATCAGACAGCTTCTGTAGGAGCTGTCTGATCAGGGTCTGCTCTGTTTGCTTATAGAATGTTATAGATTTGATTACTCACAAAAAAAAATCATTTGAAAATATCTATATGCATGGTAAAGTTATGGTCTGAACAAAAAAAGTTCAAGTAAAGTATATTTTCTGTCACTGTGACCTTGACCTGGAAGCTAAACACATAAATTGTGCATATGACACAGCGTCTTGATATGGTGTATATCTGTTCCAAGCTATTTGAAAATATCTCTATGGATGAAAAAGTTATTGTCCGGACAAGAAAAGTTCAACTGATGTCTATTTGTTGTCACTGTGACCTTGACCTTGAAGCTACAGACAAAAGTTTTGCATGTGACACATCATATTGATATAGTTCATATTTGTGCCAAGTTATTTGAAAATATCTCTATGCATGACACAGTTATGGTCCGGACAAGAAAAGTTCAATTAAAGACTATTTCTTATCACTGTGACCTTGACCTTGAATCTACAGATTTTTTTTGCATTTGGCACATCGTCTTGATATGGTGCATGTTTGTGCCAAGTTATTTGAAAATATCTCTATGCATGGCAAAGTTATGGTCCGGACAAGGAAAGTTGACGTCCGCCCGCCCGCCGACTTCGCCAAACTAATAACCAGATTTTTCCTTTGGAAAACCTGGTTAATAATTGTTGACTAGTTATATCACAGGGTTTCTTGGGTAAATTACCCGTGCTACGAATATCATTTATCCTGACACCAATATTACTGGTGTAATGTTATCCACACAACCCTGACCACCAAGGAGGGAAGCCACTACTGCCATTGTTTTAAGTCATTGGTATGAGTCTATGACTCGACCAGGGATCTGACCTCGATCTTTTGCACCCAAGGTCGATGCTAAAACCACTATACCATGCAGACGGTGCAGATGTATACTGATGATGTAGAGAAGAAAAAGTTCAAAGGCATAATTATTTGTTCTGAATAATTTCTCTATTTATAAAATGTTTAAATATGTCTTCAGTTACAGAGGAGGTATCAAATGTCAGCTGACCCAGGAAAAAGATAAGGCAAAAGGACATACCTTTTAAGCATACTGTTAGAGATGTATGTGGGTGACAGTATATCCACCATCCAGCCAATCAAATGGGCATTTTCACTGAGCATTTTAAATATATTCTCCCTCTGTTCCTCTGTTAATGTCTTTGAATCTTAAATAGTTTGATAAACTTTTTATTATAACCTTGCTTGCAAATTCAAGCCATCCAGATTGAAAACATCTATGGTTTTAACAAAATTCATTGAATTGAGATCTCCTGCCAAACATTAATAAACGAGAGATCCATGAGGGCCTATGCTCTACTGGCATGGTTCTTTGGTCATTTTCAAAAGGAACTGAGCTCTCATAACTACTATCTAAGTTTGGTGACGGTCAGATAAGAAATGGAAGGTCAATTGTGTTCACAAGCTGAATTATAGCAATTTTGACAATTTCAAGGGCCATAATCCAGTCATGCATGAGCGGATCTGGCTGTTTTTCGAAAGAACCTGAGCTCTCATCAATATTTAACTGCTATCTAAGTTTGGTTAAGGTCAGATAAGAAATGGAAGGTCTATTGTGTTCACAAGCTGTATATAGGCGTATCGGGCTGTTTTTCAAAAGGAACCAAGCTCTCATCAATATTTAACTACTATCTTAGTTTGGTGAAGGTCAGATAGTAAATGGATGCTCTATTTTGTTCACAAATTGTATAATAGCAATTTTGACAATTTCAAGGGCCATAATCCAGTCATGCAAAGGCGCCGTATCTGGCTGGTTTTCAAAAGGAACCAAGCTCTCATCAATATTTAACTACCATCTTAGTTTGGTGAAGATCAGATAGTAAATGGAGCCTCTATTGTGTTCATAAGCTCTATTATAGCAATTTTGACAATTTCAAGGGCCATAATCCAGTCTTGCATTGGCGGATCTGGCTGGTTTTCGAAAGGAACCGAGCTCTCATGGATATCTAACTACATGTACTGTTTAAGTTTAATTGAGATACAATTAAAACTGAAGACTTTATCGTGTTCACAAGCAATTGTTTAATACGGACGCACAGACGACGAACACAAACACCATCGCATAAGCTCTAGTAGAGCTAAAAACAAATAAAAATCATGTGATCCAGTTTCAAACATGAACTAGATTTGATGAAAATGAATGTTCTGATGAAATTGGACCTTGTGACCCAGTTCCAAACCAGAATCAGATTTGATTGAGCTGAATGTTTCTATGATTTTTCGTGAACATTGGATGAAAAATATGGCCTATATAGTGCTCACATGGTATTTCTAAAATTTGACCTAGAGACCAAGTTTTAGACCCCATGTGACCTAGTTTCGAACTTGTCAGGAATTTGATTGAGATGAATATTCTGATGAACTTAATTAAAGATCGCATTTAAAATGCAGGGATTAATCTAGGTTTTTGGGGAAAGTGCCCTTTCAGTAAAAAGGGGATTTTTTTCCCTAATAGGGGAAAAATACATAAACGGGCTGTCTTGATGTTTGTTATATTATGTATATGTAATAGCTGTTATTTCTTAGAATAAAAAGACAGTATAACATGTTGAAGATATTCTAAAGAGTTTTATTTTCACAACTTCATGAAAACTTCGAACAGTTTGTTCAGATCTGACAGTCTTGATATTCAGTCCCATGCCAATATAGACCAGGAAAAATGACATGGGTACACTATGAACTTGATGACATGGTGGATTTACAAGTCAATTCTCCTTGTCTTCATATTTATGAAGATGTCCACCATGATCACTCCACTCTTCTTTCCCTTCTCTACATATTCTCATACACTTGATATTAATAAGTTGAGTTTGCATTATAGTGCCATAGTGTTTACAGTTGTTATCTCTGAATAAAAAAATTGTATTTAAAAAAAAAAAAAAAAAAAAAAAAAAAAAAAAAAAAAAAAAAGATTCATTTTTTTTAAGTTTAGGGGAAATAGGGGAATTTCGGTACCTTTTTCTCGAGGAGAACGTGCCGTTTAACGGCAGCAAAATAAAGCTAGATTTGTCCCTGAAATGTGGCCTCAATAATATTCACAAGGTAACTGTGATATAAACCATGATACATGTATACAGTACACATACACATGTACCTTCAAAGGGACATAACTCTTAACTAAATTGATAAATAGAGCATCTTGAGCAATTTCTTACCTACTAATAATTTTTTCAAATATCAGCTGATTCAAAGACATCAAATGTTGACTGTATCAGAGAAAGTGTTAACCCTTTCCCCCCTGCAGACACACTTTCACGCATCTACAATAACTGACTTTTGAAAACATTGTGGCTGATAATGAGCAATTTCTCCTTTTGTCACCATGTCACTGTATTCAACTCTTTTATATGATTATAATACTTTAATATACGGATATTTTGTTTCAAATTGTTGTCAAGATGTTTTCAGAATCATCTGCTGTAGATTTGATGCATGTAGGAAAGTGTAAATCTTAAGAAAACAATAGTTCACCTGCAAATCCAAGGTCTTTCAAATCCTCTTTCTTGCTCAAAGGACTGTAACAAATCCCATACACCATTGGTCCTACAGAACAAATAATCATAAACAAATGAGAGGCGCTCTGGAAGAAAACCACAATCTTATGGCAATTGCAAGCTGTGTAAATCAAAATCAATCCACTTATCAGCAAGGCTACGGCATTGACGGCTATGAGATATGTTTTCCAAAATAATTAAATCAATTAATTAATTTCATAAAATTCTTATTGACTTATATACAGAGCTCTAGATAATGAACATGTTTCATGTTCTAAAATCCTTATTTGACATTCAAACCTATGTTGTGGGTACTCAAAAGAATTGTCTCAGTGACAAGTCTTCAAGGTATGCGTATCAAAAAGTTCAGTCCTGACCAACACTCAATTTAATTGCATAAGAGGAAGTTTCGAGGGAAATTTCTCTAATTAGAACCAGGGACGTAGATATGTCCGTTAGAACTTGAAAAAGTATATCCAACAAACTTTTTTAAATAGCGTAGTTATTCCAGAATGAAAGAATCTTATCATAAAAAAATATGACTCATGAGTTTAAATGCCCTATATATATTTGTCAATAAGTCACTCGGAAGTGTTTTGACAAAGACAAAAAGTGTTACTTTTAAGTTCCCGAATTCAAAATTCACCTGTGCTTAAGTAATGACTAATCAATGTTCTTTGACACTTGAATTTGAAATGAATTCCTAAAACTTAGTTGACTTTGGAGATTATCATTAAAAGTGGGCCTTTTTGGATCAAGCCTTTTTGTAATTTACCTTATTGACCCGTTATCTCTAAATGTAGAGGTTGTTCTATTGTTCTGCCTAGATGTTTTAGAAGTCGTCTAATGCAGATGTGTTAAATGGTGTTTTTATAAATCAATAAGACCACTGTTACAGAGAGCTGGTAGTCTCTGAATATATCGCCATTACAGATGCGAACAGTCAAAATATTAAATCGCATTTCTAGTACAGAAACCTGGACTAAGAGAGCTGAAATAGATGACAATAATGAGCCACTTTTTATACCCAATACAGGCCCTCGCCCAGCCTCGTCAATTCCCAGCCAACAAGGTTCTGATGTAGTCAACTCGGGAACGTCCGATTCCAAAAGACAATTCTTCATGTTGTTCTCTTCAAACCGTGTCTGATCCATGACTTATCCTCTGTTTTGGAAATGTTTTAATATGATATATTTCCCGCGGAATTTTATGACTATGTTTAGTAACCTCCTTTGCTAGAGAGTCTGTATAGTTTAGGTCACCTGAAAGCAATTCATTTTTCAACAATTCAAACAACCCAGAAACTTATATTAAATTAAAGTTCATTCGTACAGCTAACAAAGTAGCACACAAAATTATAGATTGGCCTTCTTTTTTTACCACATGTATGTGAGTGGGGGAAAATACATTTGTAAGGACGTTTCTGAAAACGAAAGTAGGATTATATGATTTGTCCCTTCTTAGTAAACGTGAACGTATTAATACTGAACTAAAATAATACTTCATTGATAGGATTGCGGAGACTGACCAGGCTACTCTGATGTAAAAAATGTACAGTTGTCAAGGTTAGTGGTTCGCTTTTGTCCGTACTCAATACTCGAGAACAAAAAGATTGGAACGTACCAGAGACATATAATACATTTTTATATGCCTCTGAGTGTACGCTATGACTCCATCCCATAATATAAGGCTCGAAGATTGATTTACATATTTCATTCATGAATTGCGTCAGCATACCGAAATCTATTATTCGGACTAGTAATGTTACATGTTGGGTTTTCCCAGGCTATGGGTTTTCACAGTTACTATTAATAACTTCCTTGTTTTTCTTGTCAGAGAAGCAATAATTATTACTTTATTTTATCATTGCAAACGTGTGCATATACGGATTACATGTAGGCTGCAAAACATGGGGTAAAAGGCGCTTAGTTGGAAATAGTTGAGGATAAAATCTGATTAGCCTTTATGGTAAGTTTACTATCAATTAAAATTATCTTAAATGGTGTTGAACGTTAATTGTATCAATAGGCCGTCTCATGTATATAGACTATAATGGCTACTGAAGTTTAAGTTATTATATCAGCACTAAATCAACGTGCCCCTGAACACTTTATAGATCATGTCAGGAGTTCTAGAAAATTAGCTATTTATTTATTAATCTTGAATTCTTATTTGGCCATCGAACCCTATGTTATTGGTACTCACTCGGACGATTCACAACAAAGAGTATAATTCGATAATTAATTAAAAAGCCCGTTTACTCCTTATCTATCTCTCGGATTTAAGCTGACAGTAGAACTATTAATGTTTTATATATGAGCCGACCATGAGAAACGGTAATATATGGCATCTCTAAACAGTGTAGGTTCAGATCAGGATGTTCTTATTATCCATCTGATCTGAATCTGCACACGTTGACGGAAGCTTCTTATAAGCGTATTTATATAATACATGAACAATGTAGATCTTGATCAGGCTGCGTAGATCAGGATCTACACTTATCTACACTGTACACACAAGCCAATGTGTATCTTTTCGCACGGACAAGCTCATATTTTGACCGAATATTACCATTATTAATATATATTATATGGACTTTTCTGCTATATATATTATATCCTGCTTGTAAATATAAAACAATTGTTTTATCGTCATTATTGGAAGGCTTCCTGTAGGGATGCTTTTAATTTTCGGTCAAGGAGAATATTTAGACCTGCCAGCGTGACCACATATCTTGATTTCTCTTTGTCCTTTCTAAGTACATTAATTTAAGGTAATGACTTTTAAAACATCCCTTTTACACTCTATATACATGTGTGAGTTTTACAAATTAAAAACAAAAGACAAAGGCCAGTATATTAATTGAATGTATGTACATTTTTATTTAAGCGAAATTCATACTGTATCTACTCTAGACAGTAAAATAGAGAACCCTTCTATTGAATTTGTAAATGTAGTCTGGTTCCTTAAAATTACATGCTCTGATATAGTACGCAGTAATTAGACGAAGAAGCCTCGTCCCGTATTCACTAAACTTTTCAATTTAGATATTTGTCTAAATCTAAATCCTAATATTTAGTCCACGTTTTAGATTTAATCCGTATTCACCAACGCGTTTTAAACCGATCTCAATTTGGTCTAGTGTGTAAATGTCGTAAGCGGCCACGCAGCGACTCTGGTTCCCGAATCAAGTTAAGAGCTAAAATAAAAGACAGTACCATTCATCTATAGTCTATTTATAGATTTTCATTTTTATCGCAATTTCACATACATTTTTCATTTGCTTTGCTTTTAATAATCTGACTTTCATTTTCATTACATACTGGATTCAACGTTAACTTTGAATACAAGTTTCATCGCAAAATGCAGACATGAAAAGATTTAAACCACAGAAATATCTGTTTCAATATCAATTTCGTTCTTTTTCGCTGTTGCAGTTCCATATTTCATGAATATCGCGGTAAACACGATATCGGTGTATTTTGCCTAGCAACAACATGTTTTATCACGGATGCGATGCGAACATCCAGAATACTTAAATGAAATAAAATCTTCTGGTTCTTACAAACAAAGTGTGATCGGATTAACTGAACTGTATTTAACTTATCACTGTAAATGTAGACAGCATTTCAACTCTTATATCAACTGGTAAATTTATAGTTTGAGAAATAAATTCAAGTAAATTTTCAAGCACTGGTTTAACGTTTTCATTGAAACTAGTTCCTATGTTAAGCCTTTACCTAAGCACATTAAGTAAAAATTGGAACATCTTGCTAAATGAAGGTATAATTTATGGACATAAAGTAGAAAACATTGTAGCAAAAGGATAAATTCCTCGTGATCAATTTCTCTTTTTGTCACAATGTTTCAAAAGTCGCTGCAGCTATGGTCAGTCTTTCGGATTACGTGTACATAGAAATACGTTTACTTGATTTTCTGAATCCTAATCACGACACGAGTTCACATCAGTTTCGTCAACTTGAGATTGTGCGTTTGTAATCCGACAGCTTTGATCATAGTTTCAATTGCTCAATTTGCCACAATAATTTCAACTCTTTTCAATTATCTTACTATCATTTATAGAGATTTTCTATGTTTTGTACTTGATGATTTTAAAGTCTGTCAGAGTAAACATCATTGAAAACATTGTGGCAAAAGGAGAAATTGCTCATAATGAGCAATATCTGCATTTGCCACAATAATTCAACACTTTTCAATTATCATACGATCATTTATAGAGATTTATTTTTACTTGTCAGCATTATTTGATAAACTATTATCATAACAGAGCTTGTGTTCAATACAAATAGTTGATTGTTTTTGGTACTAATTTAAATTTATCATAACCTCTTGTCCATTTATCTTTAGTATTATATGTCACTTTTTATGATCAGCTTAACTCTAAATTATCTCATTCACTTAAAACACAGACCCTGCCAGGTTAAATATCCTACATAAAACTTATATCTTCAATAATCGATATCAGCATTACTGACTACAGATTAAATTGTTCTAATGTTTGTGGATTTAAATGATCTTTTTTCTTATTTCTTCATGTAAAACGAAATATTGCGGCTTCTTCTTGATGCTTTGCATCAAACATCCGTCTTATATATCTTAGGAACACTCCTGCGAATATCATGGTCGATTTCTACTTTGCGGATCAATGTTATGTGTCAGTCTTCGTAAGGAGCTTGATCATTATAATGTGTCAGTCTTCGTAAGGAGCTTGATCATTATAATGTGTCAGTTTTCGTAAGGAGCTTGATCATTATAATGTGTCAGTCTTCGTAAGGAGCTTGATCATTATAATGTGTCAGTTTTCGTAAGAAGCTTGATCATTATAATGTGTCAGTCTTCGTAAGGAGCTTGATCATAATAATGTGTCAGTCTTCGTAAGGAGCTTGATCATTATAATGTGTCAGTCTTCGTAAGGAGCTCGATCATTATAATGTGTCAGTTTTCGTAAGGAGCTCGATCATTATATAAAATGTGTCAGTTTTCGTAAGGAGCTTGATCATTATAATGTGTATTGTTCGCACATGTTGTTCTTTTTTTAGCTCACCTATGCACGAAGTGCAAGGTGAGCTATTGTGATCACATTTTGTCCGGCGTCCGTCCGTCGTGCGTCGTCAACATTTGAGCTTGTTAACACTCTACAGGCTACATTTTGCATCCAATCTTCATGACAGTTTATCAGAACATTCATCTCCGTAAAATCTTGGACAAGTTCGAAACTGGGCCATATGAGGTCAAAAACTAGGTCACTAGGTCGAATTAAAGGGACATCTTGTTAACACTCTGGAGGCCACATTTTCAAATTGCGCATTTTGAAACTTTATCAGAATGTTTGTCTTGATGATATGTAGGTCAAGTTCGAACTTGGGTCACGTCGGGTCAAAAAGTAGGTCACTAGGTCAAATTGAAGGAAAATCTCGTTAACACTCCAGAGGCCGCAATTTTTGCTTCAGCAGTTTGAAATTTTGTCAAAATGTTTGTCTTAAAAATATCTAGGTCTAGTTCGAATATGGGTTATGCCGCATTTTGAAACTTTATCAGAATGTTTGTCTTGATGATATGTAGGTCAAGTTCGAACATGGGTCACGTCGGGTCAAAAAGTAGGTCACTAGGTCAAATTGAAGGAAAATCTTGTTAACACTTTTGATGCCGCATTTTTTGCTTCAGCAGCTTGAAATTTGGTCAGAATGTTTGTCTTAAAGATATCTAGGTCAAGTTCAAATATGCGTCATATTGGGTCAGAAACTAGGTCACTAGGCCAAATTGAGGGAAAATCTTGTTAACTCTGTAGAAGCCGCATGTTTTGCTTCAGCGGCTTGAAATTTGTTCAGAATGTTGAGCTGAATGATATATAGGCCAAGTTCGAATATGGGTCATGCCGGGTCAAAAACTAGGTCACTAGGCCAAATTGAAGGAAAATCTTGTTTACACTTTGGATGCCGCATATTTTGCTTCAGCAGCTTGAAATTTTGTCAGAGAATGTTTGTCTAAAATATATCTAGTTCAAGTTCAAATATGGGTCATATTGGATCAGAAACTAGGTCACTAGGTCAAATTGAGGGAAAATCTTGTTGACTCTGTAGAAGCCGCATGTTTTGCTTGAAATTTGGTCAGAATGTTTGTCTAAATGATATCTAGGCCAAGTTCGGATATGGGTAATGCCGGGTTAAAAACTAGGTCACTAGGCCAAATTGAAGGGTAATCTTGCTTACACTCTGGATACTGCATTTTAAATTTCAGCATGATAAAACTTTATCAGAATGTTTTTCTTGATGATATGTAGGCCAAGTTCGAATATGGGTCATGCTGGGTCAAATTGAAGGAAAATCTTGTGAACACTTTGGATGCCGCATTTTTTGCTTCAGCAGCTTGAAATTTGGTCAGAATGTTTGTCTGAATTATATCTAGGTCAAGTTCGAATATGGGTCATATTGGATCAGAAACTAGGTCAATAAAGGAAAATATTGTTCAAACTCCGGAGGCCACATTTTTACTTTGAGCAAGTTGAAACTTTGTCAGAATGTTGTCTTGATGATATCTAGTCCATGTTGGAATATGGGTCATATCAGGTAAAATGAAGGAAAATATTGTTAACACTGTGGAGGTTGCATTCAGAATAATTGTCTTGATGTGTTTTGCATTGCAGTACATTGTATAATTAAGGTGAGCGATCCAGGGCCATCATGGCCCTCTTGTTATTTATTTTACTTAACAGCACATTTTTTTCGTGATTCTGGAATCGTATTCCTCTGGTTCATAGGCTTCATTTAGCCTACGTAGTTTATTGGAAATGTGTCACAAACTGAATCTGGTCATATAACTGAGTTGTTCTAACTATGTGAGTATTTTTTTAGGAACACTTTTAAAGTAAAATCATAAGAGATAATTTTAACGTATTGATCACACATCCATAATTGATATTTTGGCACATGTTAAGGTTCATAACACGTTTCAGCCGCGATAATGCGTCACGTGCATCTTCGCCTGGCGAAACCTGAGGTGAGCCGATGCATATATAGCACTGTATCAGTATATACTTCCGTTACATATAGCACTGTATCATTATATACTTCCGTTACATATAGCACTGTATCATTATATACTTCCGTTACATATAGCACTGTATCATTATATACTTCCGTTACGATTTTCATGCAACCTGATGAGGCTTCTGACAAAACACTATAATTATAATAGTCACACTATTATAAAGACTACCATATTCCTGCATCGTGTGATTCAAGACTTTAATCAAAGCGCCGAAGGCACCGTAGTGGCGATCGTGGAGAAACTCCTGCAAAGTAATAAGCAGTATCTCGATGTAGGCCTTGCGATTTTCAATAATAGTGCACTCTGGTGCGGGAAAATCTGAGAACAGCTGCATCTTTTGACGGTAAAATAATATTAGTTTGCCAGAATATTTGTCTTGGTGATATTTAAGTGACGTTCTAAAATGAGTCATGATGTGTTCAAAATAAGGCCATACTAAATTTAAGAAAAATCTAGTTGGTGCTTGATAGACCATCGTTTAAGCTCATTAGAATGTTTGTCTTGGTTATTTGTAATCACATGTTCATCACCAGGTCGCTAGGCCATATCAAGATAAACATTGTGTACACTTTAGAGACCACATTTTCGAATTAATCATGTTGAAACCCTGTTTCAGAATATTTGTCTTGATGACATCAGGACTATGTTCAAAAAAAATGTTATGTCACTTCCGAAACAGTAATCCGTCGTGACCGAGTGGTTATTGTCGGGGATTTCAAACTGCATGTCTTGGGTTTGATCCTCAGTCATGGCCGGCATAATTGGATGCCCTTGGACAATTCACATTTCAAAACCTTGAGTGTTTCCCCAGGGAGCATGAATAAGTGAACTGTCACCATGATATAACTGAAATAATGGTGAAAATGGTGAAAAAACACACAAAAAACCCATTATCGAGAATTAAGTCACTATGCAACATTGAAGAAAAATTGTGTTGACTCTCAAGGAGCTGTGGAAGGTATTGATGCAGTTATAGAGGTGAACGTCACAGGTCCAACTTGGCCATCTTTAATACACCTTTGCTAATGGATGAACTTTCCCTGTGAGTTTTTATGCCTCTGCAGCATACCCATTTTAGTAAAACGATCAAACAGAAATTCCTCCATTCCCCATGTTTGCAACTCTGGAGATTATGCTACCAACTTCTCAGAAAATGACTTAATTATCATAGAAAGGAAAGAAAACTAAAGTATCCATTAGTTTAGTGTTTGTTTCAATGATGTCTGCTATTGAACAGATCTGTTCAATTTAGTTCCTTCACATTGAGGGTTTTCTCCCTAGCGTTGAAAACATTGAAATCAAAAAACAAACACAAATCAAAGCGCTGATAGCACTGATGAGCGAAGTACCTTTATTGATGTTGACGCTGTAACTCTGAAAACCAGCATGACAATAAGTATAAGACCTGTCTTAGGTTCAACACATAAGAAACAAATGAATTCTGTGTTACCAAAAAAAAATCCTTTAACACTTTCCCTCATACGGCAATTCTGTAGCAGACGACTTTGAACATATTTTTTACAAAAAATGGAAAATCTCTATATTTGAATGGAAAACATAAGACTAAAAGTTGAAAACAGAGTGTCAAAAGGAGAAATTGCACGTATGTTTTCAAGAAGCCGTCTGCTGTAGATGCGTCAGAAAGCGTCTATATGAGGGAAAGGGTTAAACTTTCTATGACTAATTTGTGTGTGCAATGCAGATCCTGATCGGAATACGCAGATGCGCTAATTGACCTTAAAGAATAATTTGAGTATCTGTCCATTCGCAGTAAATAATGCAATAACACTGCCTTGGTATTATCATGGATAAGTGTATTGTTGTTGAAACAATTTGACTGTATACATGAATGTAACACATTTTATATCTTATTTGCATCAAAATATATGGACTTACCCTTATTGTTGAAATTGCTACTTTTGATACAAAAAAGGTTATGCAAAATATTATATTATCCTTGTGTATGTTTATCCGAAAGACATTAATTAAACCTTAATGCAAAACAAAAAAAGAATAAAGGAAGAGACCATTTATTCATGTCCTGTATGACCGCTCTCTGAACTTATTGAGCGAGAATCAGTTATATAATCGAGATAGTAACAGGAGACCTCATAACCGTTTATGATATCTGATAGTTTTACAACTTACTTACCCTTTTTCTCTAAACCGAAATTAGAGGCCGGCGAATTGGAACATATCCAAACAAAAATATGGGAATAATAAGTTTAACTTAATAAAGCGGGAAGCGTTGGCACAATGATTTTCAAGTGTTCTGCTTAATTACCCCTAATACAGGGACAGTGTTATACACTGTCCCTGCCTAATAACATGAACGCAGATAAGTGGCGGTAAATGGTATAAGAATAGCTGTAGAAAAGTGTGTGATATCTAGAATATTGAATTAATTTTCATGCTACAGGTTTGAGACATTGTGTAAAAGGGAGGAATAAGTCATTTTGAGTAATTGTTACATTTTCTAGAAAAGTTTTCAAAATTCACCCGCTTGATTTGTGTCGTATTATATCATGTAAAGGGTGAACACTGACAGTTCATTAATGAAAACGTTCGAAGCCTGCCATTTCAAAGTGTTCCTCTGAGTTTATCAGTTTCCTGTGTATATACATTATTATAAAACGTTGTTTAAAGTGACTTGGTGACTAGTCTACAGTGTGATAATATTGAATGTAATCAAAAGTATTTGACATTGTACATATTGATAACAATCTAGTCCACAGTGGAATTACTTTTTGAACTCATTCATGAGGAAGGCGGACTCGGGCAAAAAGGCCTGTCGAAAGTAGTGCGATGCGAATGAAAGCCAATCAAATGAAGTAATCTCAAATCCTTCCGCGGTTGTGTGTGGTTGCAGCTTTAAGTTGGATTTTCGAAAGCAGGCATGCTATGAGCTTTCGGATCGCTTCGCGACCCTTCGCTCAAAAATGTTCATAATGAACAACTTCTCTATTTGCCAAAATGTTCAATTGATACAAATATAGGCATATATGATAATGCTCGGTCTCCAACTCAATTGCGCTACACTTTCAGCATTGATTGCTAATTCACGCTAGAACGTACAGTGAGGGTTGCACTGAGGTGACTCATTGCTGCATAAACATTCCAAAGTACAGGTTTATAGATTAAACAATGTGACATATGTCCAAATGTTTTTATATTTACATCAATGCAACAGTTGGCAATTACTTTAAGACCTTTTCCAAGAATTCGATATATTGACAGACATAAGTGACTATATTGCTCTGTAGAACATATTCAATTGACTTGTTGCCTACAAATACTATTAAGCACTCCCACTTGAAAACATTTTGAGGTGTTTGCGTTCAAGAACAAATGTGGTGAAAGGAGATATTGCTATTTATGAGCATTTTTTTCTTTCACTACAATTGTTTTTAATTATATTCAAATATGGACGTCAGTTTATAGAAATGTTTCCCACTTTCAAATCTACAATGTAACATAAACTTATTTGAGGAAATTACATTGAATTATAGTCTTATAAAATGGTTACGGTACTATCAGGAGTAGATTTTACTCTAGAATGTATTTTATGAATAACCTTGGGTACCGAGGATGGCGCTTTACATGTTATGATCAAGAATGTTTGAAAACCAGTCTTATCATCTAGACGCTTTCATATATTGCAACAACTATAAAATAAAGCGTTTATAATATTGAGATTAAAAAACAATCGATTACTAGTCTGGCGAGCTATTTATAGGACATTTTGGAATTTCCAGATGCCTTCTACTGCGTCATTGATACATTTTCAGCTTCCCGTTTTTAGGTCGCTTTTCATTTGGTGAATACGGACTGAATGTAATACGAGGCTATTAAGAGTTAAGTCGAAAATAGAATGTTGCAGTGTTAGTGACATGATTGTAAACCTCGTAGGTCTTTTCAGAAATTACGAAAGTAGTTTATGGGCCTTTTTATTTTGGCGATGTGTTTTAAGTATCATGAGAGTACTGTGCATGGCAAATAAAACGCGTAATGATATTTATTACTTGCCCAAACATGAAGAATGCTAATATTTACATATTTTAACTCAATGTAGATCGTAAGCTCGATACATCTCAAATCTTAGTACAATCCGGTACCAAAATAGCACAACGGGATTTGATGTCTCCGCATCACTGATGGGATTATTTAGCGGTTTCTATTAGAAGGTTATTTGGTTTGCAGTATTAAGTATTCTCTTCAACAGACTGTTAAAACTTAGCTATATAAAATTAGCCGTTGTTGTTGTTTCTTGTTAGCATTGTGGCGATTGTCAAACCAATCGCCACAAAAATGGTAGTATTGGCTTCCCTCCTTGGGGCTCAGGGTTTAGAGGTTATCATTACGACTGACTGGCTGGTGTCAGGATAAATGAAACATTAGAACTGTTATATTACCAAGGAAGCGCCGTGATATAACTGAACAATTGTTGAAAGCGGCGTTTAACACGAAACAATCAATCATCGTGTGATATAGAGATGAAAACGTTGTGGCAAAAGATTGCTCATCATGAATGTGTTCAAAAATGGTCTGCTGCAGATGCGTCCAAATAGGTCTAAGCGTTGGAAATGATTAACTTCCGCTTTTATGATGTATAGACCCAGATGCGACTCCTGACAACATCATGGAATTGCTGTCCTACGGATTTAACTACCATACGCGAGAAAGTTGATGCAACGCATCAATGTCGCCGGAAATCCATACTGCTGTTATGCATAACACTAACATTATAGTAGTTGAAAAAACAGTTATCAACTGAGGGGCATATTTGAACATCAGGGGTGGGGTCAAGTGAAAATGTATCATAACTTTCATTTTTTTGTCAACAAAGTGAATGTCCTTCATTGAAATATAATTGAATCCTTTCATTGTGTATGATCAATCTCCATTCGAAGGTAGGTTGACCATACACGCAGCCAACTAATTATTGATCATAAACAGTAATGAAAATGAGTAATCTTGCCAATCATTAGTCTTAGTATGCTTTCATTAAGGAATAATTATAAGATTTGTGAATTCCACATACACTTTTCAAGATGTTTGTCAGAATATTTGAATTTTAATATTTATCAATAAAAAGTTAAAAACACAAAACAGACAATTTAGGATTTACATCCAATAGCACGTCATTTTACCTTTCCCCTATTAAAGTCAACATTGGACACCTTTGCAGCAATCATCTTTTAAAACAATGAGAAAATGGTTAAATCGCTGAAGACATGAGTTTTCTCTTTTTCTCAAAATGATATTAACTTGGCATCCTAGCTATATCATACTTTGACAAATGTTAAAATGTAGTCCAATATCTGGGTCGATACATTACGCAGAAGCCATAATGTTGGTTTTCTCGCAGGACGGCTCATATTCCCTCATCATGTGATTTCAAAGATATCAAATAGCAGGACGAGGCTCATATGAACCAACATTATGGTATCTGCGTTATGTATCGACCCAGATCAGCCTATGCAGTCCGCGTAGCAGGCTAATCCGGGCCGGAACATTCCTTCTTAGGGGGATAGGGGTAAAGCGTAACAGAAACACAGAAAAACCACCGGAGGCAAAACGTGTCTGTTCGGGCTAGCCTGCGCGGCATGCTTAGGCTGATCCGGGTTGATACCTTACGCAGTCCACACTGTTGGTTTTCTCTTGGGACGGCTCATATGTAAATTCATACTAGCAAACTCCACTTCAATTCAATAGAATAAAGATTAAAACTCCGTTTGTAATACTGGAAGTTAACCATGGGGTTTTCCTAGGGTGTAACAGTAAATACAAACAACAACAACACGTGTTACTTAATTATCTCCTTTTCTGTGATTCCGTTACTACGAATATGTAGCAACAGGGACACTAAAGTATATTACAGTGATAAGAAACGAATCGATCATTTCCCTTTTGATCGCCTCGCTGTGATTTCGCGAAACCGCATTTACCCGATGGCACTCGATTGGACTCGATGTAGAAAAATTAAAGTTTTATTAAAAATTCACAAGTTCAAATAGGAACAACCGAGAATGTAAGTAAATAACATATTTTCGCTTTTTATTTCTCGACATTTACGTTAATTTTTATCTTGTATTTAATCAAACAATAATTGTAATTGCAATAAAATTACCAAGTCGAGTTTTAACAAAATTGCGGTCATTTAGTCAAAATTGCCACACACGACTCATTATATCTTTCCCCATGAAATGGGCACGGACATGTTGTTTTGGGAAATAAAAAATGTTAGTCACATAGTTTTTGTCGTGTACGTTTAACTTATATGGTCATTAAACTTTGCAGGGATGTTTATCAGCATTTTTACCTCATACCACAAAGGAGCATGGTATACCATGTGATCTATTGAACAGCATGACATCGTTAACATAAGGATTGTTCAATAATCAGACACCGATTCCATCGGGTGTTTTTACACCTGTAGTTTGTATTTTCCACAGCGCAGTTTTAGCAGGATTATGGCCCTTGACTTAGTTAGAATAAGCTTAAAGAGTGAAATTGTAAATAAACTTTTCAGGGATGTTTATCAGCATCTTAAGTTTAACACCTGTGGCTTTGTATTTTCCAAAGCGCAGTTTTCAGCAGGGTTATGGCCCTTGACTAAGTAAAAATAAGCTCAAAGAGTGAACAGTGTTCTCATGTTTTCACATGTACATGTAGATGTGCACCAGAAGTTTCGTATTTTTGCAGAAACACAACTAAGAGAGTGTAATGCAGCGGCTCATGTTATGCTGTTAAAACCTTAACTTATATATTTGTTTAGCATATAATGGAGAAAGGGAGAGACAAATGTTTTGTGTCTAAAACGCAACCCTCTTTTTTTAATCAGACATTATGTATGGCAATCGTGTTATATTTTGGTTTCCTCACATATCTGGCAATGTGTCAATATATTAACATGGCTAGGTAAGCGATCGATCTGAGGAGTTCTAGGAATCATGACTGGGGTATGTGAATCCGAAAGTAGAATAGTAGAAATTTAACTCTTCCACGAATCAAACGACTCATGTATAAACCACGCCTTCATTAATAAAGATTGTTCCGTTTTTGCCTAGATATTTTCTAAGACGTCTGCTCCAGATTGGTTGCATGTGGGAAAGGGGGGGGGGGGGGGGGGGGTGTAAAGTTATATTTGCGTAAAGCTAGATGGGCTAAACGTATAGCTTTTTATCAGAATATACTTGTAGGTATAAACGTATGTTTGTTTTATTGGGGTTTTAAACCGTTTTCAACATTATTTCAGATATATCCCGTCGACATGTCGCTTATTCATGATCCCTGATTAATCAAACTAGTGTTAATCTAGTAAAATAAACCTTCCTCAACTTAGGGCACTCCACAATGACCGCCGCGATAGGGGATTGAACCCGGGACGCCCATTTCCAAAGCTGGTAGCATATGCATCTATAACGTATGGAAGGAAAGCGTTCACTATTCTAAAAAGCATCAAGACTCCAACTCGCCGGGGGTCAAACCAAAGACTTTAGAAATGGAAGTAATGGCTTACTCTCCTTGGCGCTCAGGGTTGCGGCGTTCGCATTATGACTGGCTGGCTGGTTTTCCGGATAAATGGACAAGTTGTACTGGTAACTTACCCAGGAAACGCCGTGATATAACTGAAAAAAGGGTGAAACGAAAAAAATAAAAAAATAAACCGAAATCGCCGGACTCGGCTCACATGTAATCTAATATCTATGTTGTATATGACCAGCTTACTGATACTTACTGCAGAGGTCCAGATACGCTGGGTTATACCGCTCTTTTCACCACAATATATCCAACAACACCCTGTGATGTGGGTACTCAAAATAATCGTCTTATTTTTTTGAGTACCAACACTATAAAGTTAGAAAGTCAAATAAGGATTTAAGAATATGCTCCTCATCTAGAGCTGTGTGATAGGTCCCACACACTATCAAGTTATTTAATCCAGTAAGTGAATGATAAACTTCCACCAGATAGGGTGTTTGTTATAGTCTTCCGCGTTGACAATGAAAAGGGAGCCAAACATAGAAACCCAGAAGCATGCTCGCAAGTAGAAACGGCAATTGAAACAATGCTGCAACACGAAGAAATATGACAATGACAATGACGAATCTTTATTCAAAAGTACTTAGGCCACCGGCCCATAATACATAACATAATATTAATACATTTTTACATTCTGAAAAATGTTCCTAAAACTAAAACTTTTTCAACAGCATGTATACGTAGTGTGCTAATTTTCTAATAAACAATGGATTATAAGATTATAGTAAGCTGTAGAAATTAGTAATGTTAGTACAATATTTATACCAGGTGAAAAGGAAATGCTTCTTTTAAACACTGTCTCTCTTTTCTACAATGTTTTAAAGTAGTTCTGCTGGCTGCGTCAGGCGCAGTAAGTTGTCTGTATCTGAGAAATGGTTTAATGACTGACACGAATCGGACGAGTTTGTGAAAGACTTATATCTGGAACGGAAATGTCTGATATACTCGAATAAGTTCAAAATCAATATTGTAAAGATTTTCTTGGAGTTTATAATTATGTTGATTATTCTGTCGCATTATGAGAATTATTCTGTCGCATTAGGAGAATGCGACATACTTCTTTTATGTATTGATCATCATGTCAAATGTGGTAGGATCTGGTGCAAACTACTATGTACGGTCCAATGAAAGGTATCCAAGAAACTTCCATTTAATGCTGAAAAGACATGATGACATTGGGAGAAATAATTGGGCGACATCTGTAAAAAATGTATGGTAACTACGGCTTTTGCTTTGTTTAGTTAAATCAAGAAGTTAGAACTGTTAAGGCTTTTTTTACTGTTGTTAATTGATTGTAAAACACAGAACTGGTTCGAAAATATTAGAAACTCACCTCGATGTGACACATATAAACATTTCCAATCTTTGTTAAACCAAGAAAAATACTTAAGAATTTACCGTTTTATATAAGAAAATCTTTATCGAGATTTCGATGTTCTAGCCATAAATTGTTTTTATTGAAACTGGTCGGCGTTTGGGGGATTCCGAGTCAACATCTAATATGTCGATATTGTTTTGACAATTTTGATATTAGAATTGTAGAAGATAAATTTCGTGTATTCTTTAAATCTTTTAAATACAGACAAGAAAGACAATTATATATTGATGCATGGTATAATGGAAGGCAGGATATACCCATACTTTTGTAAATCTTACGCAAAGTTTTAAAGATGACAACAACAAAATATTTGATGTTATTATATTTTGTATATTGTATTGAATTTGACTTGCATGGGATTGAAATGGGAACATTAACAATCATTTAGGGGGAGATATTATGTGAGCATCATTAACTTGTTTTGCTTGAGTTGTATGTTTCATATATGTTTATAAAGTATTGCAATGTGAACATTAATTGGCCGCGTACAAGCGTATACATCATTCGGTCCAATGAACTCGAAAATAGGTCGACATGTAAGCCGTTCCACGAGAAAACCAACGTTGTGGACTCGGCGTAAAGTATCGAACCGGATCAGCCTAAGCATGCCGCGCAGGCTAACCCGAACAGACACTTTTCGCCTTCTGTGGATTTTCTGTTTCAGGAATCATTACTTTATACCCCTGAGCTTTAATATGTCGGCCCGGTTACCCTGGGCGGACTTCGCAGGCTTATCTGGGTCGATACATAGCGCAGATTCCATCATATTAGTTTTCTTGTGGAACGGCACATATATAAATTTACAGAGATAACATAATGTTATATATAAAATATACTCTATATTTCCTTCTTACAGTGATTATATGATGAAAATAATGTAAGGGATGTACAATCAAAATATCTTGATGTCAAGTTAAACAAAATATGAAAATTCAGAAAATGGCGATGGTGATTATAATGATGATGAAGGTGTTGGCGACATTTTAATAGATGAATATATGTACATATATTTAACTAGATAGTTTAATAGATGAATATGTGTACATATAGTTAACTAGATATTTTAATAGATGAATATATGTACATATAGTTAACTAGATATTTTAATAGATGAATATATGTACATATAGTTAACTAGATATTTTAATAGATGAATATGTGTACATATAGTTAAATAGACATTTTAATAGATGAATATATGTACATATAGTTAACTAGATATTTTAATAGATGAATATATGTACATATAGTTAACTAGATATTTTAATAGATGAATATGTGTACATATAGTTAAATAGACATTTTAATAGATGAATATAAGTACATATAGTTAACTAGATATTTTAATAGATGCATATGTGTACATATAGTTAAATAGATATTTTAATAGATGAATATATGTACATATAGTTAAATAGCTATTTTTATAAGTATGAGCTGTGACATTCGGGTCTTAACATTTCAATGACGCATATATATAGGATCTGACATAAGTTGTCATTTCATATATATAGGGTCTGACATAAGTTGTCATTTCATATATATAGGGTCTGACATAAGTTGTCATTTCATATAAAGTTTTATTAAACGAATTCAAGAAATGTGTTATTAAGCGAGCCTTTTGCGACCTTAATAACACATTTCTGGGACGAGTTTATTAACACTTTTAATAAAATGACAACGAATGTCAGATACTTTGTATCACATGACGAAACACAAAAAGAAAATCGGGTTTTCCAAAGCTATTTTTCATAATTATGAGCTGTAACATTTCAATGACGCATATCGTTGTTAACGTTTTCCCACATACAACATATCTGCAGCATATCTACAAAAGCGAGTTTGAAAATATCTAGGAAAAAATACTATAAAGCTCTATATATGAAGGTATAATTACTGAAAAGTGTTGAAAATATTGTGGAAAAAGAATGTCACAATGTTTTCAAAAGTCGTCTGCTCCAGCAGCGTCAGAAAGCGTCTATATATAGGAAAGGGTTAAAATATTCTTTTGAATGTGTGCCGACCCGGGGCTAGATTGGAATGAAAGAGTCTTGGTGAAACGAAACACGAGACGTCAACAGCTTTATAGTTACCACTGCAAAGTTAGATGGTATTTCGACCGTTTTAACCCTTTAGTATCTGGCGCGTTCACAACAAATGTTAACTAAAATGACACCGCTAAAGAGTATTCTTCTCTCTTTAAAAAACTAAACCGAATTTTTTCGAGCGTTACGATAAGAAAGACAGGCTTACACTTGATATATATGCTTTATAATTCGATTGAATAGTGTCGTCAATATATCGCCCAGTCAGGCGATAAGGTTTATTTTTATTTAATTAATAAGGGTTTAATGCCGTTTTAAAAAAAAAGTCAGTGATACCACGGCGACCAATTCACCTACTCATGTGTTTTATGGCTTTCTCACACAAAGACTCCAAACAACATACTTTCCATGCAACTGGCTACTTTTTAACATATACTGTAAGCCCATTGGTGAAAGACGAATGACGTATATACAATGACATGTCGGAAAGAATGTTGGCCGAGCTTGGGTTTGAATTCGCATCCCTGGATTGATATCCCGCGTCGCTACAGATTGAGCTACCTGGGCTCAGGCGATAAAGGGTCTGGATGAAAGCGCGTACAGGTGCGCCTGTACTTACGCTAGCCTCCGCTGGCCGCTTATGTTTAACCCCTTTCCCACATACAGACATATTCTGACGTATCTGCAGCAGATTAACATTCGAAAACATTGTGACAAAAGGAGAATTTGCTCATCATTGAGAGAGATTTTCTACATTTTTGCCCAGATGTTTTCAAAGTCGTCTGCTGCAGACTTGCTGTATATGGGAAAGGGTTAAACGAGCTCATAAAGATGATTTATTATCCCTTTCCCACATAGAACAATTCTGCAGCAGACGACTTTGAAAACATTCTGGCAAAAAGGTAGGAACAATTCCATAAATGAAATGTTTTCAAAAGTCATCTGCTGCATAGTCGACAGAAAGTGTCTACGTATGGAAAAGGGATACACCTATACGTGAAAACAATTCAGAGATTTTACAATACTCATATTCGTCAGACGCGACCCAATTATAATATTCATTTCTCAAAACCTTTATTTAGGTAGTTTCAATGAGGACAAAGCCACTCATTTATAATGGGATTTTCCCCTTGATAGTTCATCACTAAACGGCCTGACGTTTTAAAAACAACAACTAAACGAATTACAACATCTCTAGTGTTTCATTTTGCTGCGCTATCCGAGTTATAGATTCATTACATTTTGCCAGGACTCATTAAAATTACTTTATTTTTACTTTTTATGACTAATTGATTTGTTAAAAACATTTGACAGGACTCATAGCTAGAAATTTCAAAATTGAACACTGCATCTCTGCTTAGAATTATTTGGCAAAAATACATTTGAACTTCATCTGTATCAGATCTTGTTTAATACAGCTGTCCACCACAATTCATTGGGCTATAGGCATGCCAACAAAAGAAAAACGTGAAAAGTACGCATGTTTCTTGTAACATAATAAGTGTATAATCATTTAAATTATCATCGTGATATGGACGTATAGACTATCTGCTACAGCTAAATTTCATTATATAAAGATAAAGATAAAACGTCGTTATATAATAGTTACATTTTACTACATAAAGTTAAAACTTCTTTATATAAAGATTCAATGAATCAGTTTTACTATCAGAAGGCATAATTAGCTCTGTGAATTTATTGCGCGGTGCCTCAGCACCAGTGCATATATTGGTTGTGAAAAAACTGTTACTGGTGCAATGGGCTTGCGCATGCGACGTGTTAATCGTCTTGATCGCGCATGCGCCGTATTTTACCGTCAGATTTCGGATATTTCCGTAGCAGTTCGTCACTAAACTGGTTCTCGTTCGAGTTTGTGTGCGAGTAGGTTTTTTTTAAAATTTAAATGTAAATTTGAACCATGGTTTAACGTGTACCGGCGTTAAGCCATCGCGGGTCACCCATCCAGGCACAAACCGCGATGAACGTTGCTTAACTTTACGAGAAGGTCAACCACTCTACCAACGTCGCTATAAAAGTCGGCTTCCAAAGTAAGGCTGTAGATGTGATATTTATACCCGTTCCCGTTACATTTCTGCATCTTTTCTGGGAACCACCGGGGTTTTAATAACAGGAAAATGGGAACATTTTCATGAATGCGAAGTTATTGTGCTAAATTTTGCGATTTAAAGCATATATTAAGGGGAAAAAAGGGACGCGCATGCGCAGACAAATGTTTACAATAATTTTGGGAGATCTAGGTCAACACGTTGGGAAAAGGTATTTTTGTTTTCGTTCTACGTATTTAACTAAAAAACTATTGTTATCATATATTTATATCATATATTTAAATCATATATTTAAAAGCGGGTTTCGTGTTTTTCGAATCAAACAGTATTTCTTTAGCCATAAAATGCTGATTCCCGCGCTAACATCGAACTGCTGCCTCTTGCAGCAACTCTTGTTAACACTATAAACACTATAAACACTCGGTCTAACATAAAAGTACTGACTAATGAATTGTTTCCGTGTAACTATATGTAACTATCGTTGGACAAAAACATGCATTTCTGATGATCACAAGCTACATACAAAGTTTGAAGCTGATATCTGAAAAATAGTGAGAAATGGCAAAACAAACTCCAAATTTAAACATGCTAGAGTTATGGTTATTACACACTTCACATCTACATGTCATATACTATCTACAAACCAAGCAGATACTGGCTGAACTAAAAAAAAAAAAAAAAAGACTCGAGTAACGTTTCTTGTAAATTGCGTATCTGCAGATCACAAACTACCTACAAACCAAGTTTGAAGTTGAAACCTTTGAATTAATTGAGAATATGGCTATACAAACATGCAAAACGAAGATAACTCTAAACATATTTGAGTTATGTTTCGTGCGTTGCTCCATTCTCCTGATCACATGTTTAAGCGTTACACATGTGAAGTGAATTTGCCAAACTTAAACGGCTGAAATTGACAAATAAATATCATAAAAGGATAAAACAAAGCTGTCTATAGTTACAATACTTGTATTGTTCAATTGTCCTAATCATTGTGTTGCAACAATGCATTGAATCTGCCAAACAGAAACAAATATACGACCAATTTATACAAAGCATGACATACGGACGGACGGACACACGATTTTGAAGAATTCCCTAAATGTCTTCATGTTTACACATATTAAAATAAAAGGTCAATTAACCCACTTATTATAATCGAACAGCAACATAATTGGTACTTTGGTCTGTATCTGGTCATTCTTAACTCTTTCCCACCTGCAGACTTATTTTGACGCAATATCAGCAGACGACTTTTGAAAACGTTGTAGCTAAAAGTGAAATTGCTCATGAGTAATTTCTCTTTTGGCCACAATGTTTTCAACATTTTTGTTATCAATTAAGCCATCTTTTATGGAGATTTTTCAGTTTTTTGTCAATATGTTTTCAAAATCGTCAGCTGCAGATTTGTTGTATGTTGGAAAGGGTTAAGGCAACTACCTACCAAATAGTATTGACATATTGCTCGTATATTCAAACGAATTTGATGGGAATTTTGCGGAGGCATCAAAATGTCAACAAAAATCAGGTTCATATCGTACTTGGCATTTAGATGAAGTGCAGTCAGAGTCCCATGCATGGCTTGTTTAGTTTGTTTTACAGATTTACTTGCATAAGTAACTAAGTAATTAGTATCGCCGTACTTTGATACAGAATCCATCGAATTGAAGATTGGAGCCTAATTGATTAATCATTAAGAAGGATTAATAACTGATTCTAGATGTAAAATCAGCTTTCTTTCTTTCCTGTCAATTGTACGTACGACATATATTTGCAAGATTAACCCCCGCATAGTCGTGTTGTCTCCAGGTCGTGCAGTTGTAATGGTAAAAATAGCATAAAGAGCTAGACACGTAGAGTAACTAAAGCATGTGTAATTTTAGAATTGTTCTTAGAATTTGTTCTTCATGTATAAAGACATTCAATAATCTTGGCGTCAAAACAAGAACACTACTGTCCTTACATACAAAGAGTTTCATCAACTCGGCATATGTTCAAATCGGTTATTTGATACCCTAAATACCACATATGAATTCTATTAATAGCATTCCAAGAAAATTGTCGATTTTATACAGACAAACCGAAATTCGACGCCTAATGTCACGTTGTTGCGTTGCTATAAAGGCGGTACAAAACGGGCCATGGTTCACTCGTCATATCACGAGTACATACTCCTATGACCGAGTCCTTATTAAACCAATCCGCGACGATCCACACCCTCAAACTAACTGTTACTTATGTCAATAATGTTAAGTTATACAGTGCAGGAACACAAGATAGGCAATAGACAATTTATGCTTGTTCATTAGTCGCCGGATTTTTAATAGAGTTATTATTAGAAAAAAACAAATTTAAATGTCTTGAACATATTACAATTGTGATTGTTTAAAAACACTTAGTTATGACACATCTAAAATGAAATAAATTATCCGATGTTTTAAGTACTTGCAGTTTCTTTATTTTGACTTGCATTTATGTTTTTTTGTCTTATTTACGAAAACAAAAGAGTCCCTGCTAGACTTGCTGCAGACTGTTATGTGTCAATTTCGAGAAACAAATTACGTCGAATTCTCCTTTTAGTAGCAATTTTAACTTACTGAATGTTATTTTCATGTTCAAAGAGATGTCTTGATTTATGTAGAATTCATTCAATAATGTTAATCCATGAATATCTAAAATAGGAACTGTTTCTAAGCTAAATATGTTGATCAAGTAACTACCGAATACCGACTGCGTAGATAAATCTCCTTTGCAGAGAGCCGTTCTTTACAATCACTTACAAATAATTAGTTATAGGTGATTTAAAATGTTTATATGTTTCGAAATGACGAAAATAACAAACTGAGATAAAACTGGTTTTAATATAAAAATTAATTAGCAAACCTCAAGCTCTTGAGATAGAATACAAACACACACAAATATATATGGATATGACTTTTAGTTATATAATAGTTGGCGTCTTGTTCCCCTTCCTTGGGATAGTCCATTAGAATATTTTCCTCAGACGAAAACCCTCTGTCATGCAACTTGCTGTGATCTTTGACGGCTTGTCCTCTAGATGGCCTTTAGTACGACATAGATATATTAAAGATCACTCACACACAAATTAAGCAACGTAAATATCAGTGAAAAACTTATTCATCGACTCCCGCAATAATGCAGGGTCCCTCCAACTCAACAGAGAGAAAAGATAGTTCTCTTTAATCGATATGTTTCAATGTGTTACGATGTGAATACAAGTTCCCTAACAAGAACAAAGTCACAGCTAAGACTTTGTTCACCAACCAAACTAATTTCTATTTCAACCTATTGAACCGACTGTCAATCTAATACTATACAGGATTTGCCCGCGAAATGCATTAAATACAGAGGCGTAGTGATACAAATGACATTAGCCAATCAAATACTTGTTATTATGCAAATTAACTGGTTTTACGTTTACCTTGCAACTTTAAATGAACACTCTCTGCCTATAAAGAGAGTGTAAAAACGACAATTATGCGAAGAAGAAACGAATCGGGTCTTTCGTACACAATTATTTCGTCCTTGACAATGTTAAATTTGTTATTAGATTCCTTACAGGCATTTTGTTTGCGATCTGCATGTTGTTATGCATCATTAACACAAGGGCGCTCATCATTATATCATTTTAAAACACACTCTCTGCCTATAAGAAGAGTGTAAAGAACGACAACTATGCGAGGAAGAAACGAATCGGGTCTTTCGTACACAATTATTTCGTCCTTGACAATTTTAAATGTGTTATTAGATTCCCTACACGCATTTTTCTTGCGATCTGCATATGGTTATGCATCATTGACACAACGGCGCTCATTATTATATATTTTTTTAAAACATGAGTAGACTAATGATTGGCAAGATTACTCATTTCCTGTTTATGATCAATAATTAGTTGGCTGTGTATATGGTCAACCTACCTTGGAATGGAGATTGATCATAAACAATGAAAGGCTTTAATTATATTTCAATGAAGGACACTCACTTCGTTGACAAAAAAATTCATGTTATGATAACTTTTTACTTGACCCCACCCCTGATGTTCCAATATGCTCTTTAGTTGATAACTGTGTTTTTCAACTACTATAATGTAAGTGTTATGCATAACTGCAGTATGGATTTTCGGCGACATTGATGCATTGCATCAACTTTCTCTTGTTATAATTAGTTTTAGATTTCGACTTTCTCCTAGATGTAAGCACATTCACAGTGACTATGTGATTATACATAAACAGAGAAACTTGTTCCTTCACAGTAGTAACTGTTGTGTCAGTAGCGCCGCCAGTTGTCAATCCAGAGGTTGTGAATTCGAACCCCAACTCGGCCAACATTCTTTCGGACGTTTGACAACAGTCAATACGACATGCGCCATTCGTCTTCCTCCAATGGGTTTTTTGGCCGGCGTGATATGACTGGGACAAATGGTTGAAAACGGCTTTAACACTAATCAATCAACCACAGTATGTGTATATTATATACTGTAATATATTAATACAGGACGTTTGCTTTTGTTTGTCAGTCTTGATTGAAGGCCGCTACTATAAGTGGTAGTTTCACATTATAAGTGTTTTCTGCAAGTTGTGAGTAATAGTGCAACGTGGGAAATAAATTTAACAACCATTTCCCACATACAGCAAATTTGTAGTAGACGACTTTGAAAATGTCTAAAAATATGTAAAATCACTATTATTGTATATATAATTACTGAAAAGTGTTGGAAACATTGTGGCAGAATGAGAAATTGCTCATGTTGAGCAATTTCTTAGATTGTCACGATGTTTTTAAAAATGTGAGAAAGGGTTAAACAAAAATTAAGCAGAAAAGAAAGAAAAAAAGTGTATGAAAATGTTTTTATTGAATAGAGTTGAACACATTACTGACACATGGATAAACTGCTCATTGATATTGGTGAATTGTCTTTATGACACGATGTTTTCAAAAGTCGTGTGCTGCAAATGCGTCAAAATGGCCTTTGCACGTGGAAAAGGGTCAAACATGTAGTTTTTGTCGTCTAGGGTTTAGGGGATAGCATGACACTATGAATGCCTCGATGTCGGGATAAGTAATGCCAGTAGTACTGGTCATTTACACAGGAAATGACGTAGTTTATCTGTTGAAAACGGCGTAAAAAACCATTTGATCAAAGTACGCATATAGACGAAGAAATAAGAGTCACACTTCCGCAGGAGCAGGGTTACAATTTCCGCTGTTCTTGTTCTTTATATGCATTGTGTGATTTTGTTAAGTCTATATTACACTCTCTTTTGATGATGCTTATGTAATATCGTGTTCAGCATCTTTTCAGTGCTACGTTAGGGATGAGGCAACTATGCACTATTTAGGAACTTTTCCATTTACCACACACATCAAACATGCAGCAGAAAACTTTGAAGCACATGCAGGAAAAACTATGGAAAATCTCTATAAATGAAAGTATATAATTGAATACAGATGTAAACATTGTCGCAAAAGATAAATTGTCCTTTTTGTGGGCAATGTATCATTTTAACACAATGTTTTCGAAAGTCGTCTGCTGCAAATACTTACATTTTGCGTATTTATATTGGTCGATGTTAAGGGTTAAAGTAGGCCTTTAAATTAAATTGAGATATGTATATATTTTCAGATATGATGTAAAGTGAAGGATATGTTTTAAGTTTATTCCGGCTGAATTGGACGCTACATGTGAGGAGAAATTGGATATTGTATTTGTGGTTTAACAGACAGATATAAATAACATTGAGACTAGATGTAGTACATTGTACCTGAAACAGAAATCTACGTTGTATTTTTGACATAAAATAAAGGATTTTTTCTATGAATGGATTAACAGTGAGTATTTAATACATGTGAACAAGTTTATTATTGATATTTTGATAGTGAAGAATAGTTAACGACTATATGGAATGTGAACAAACTGCTCTTTCTTTCCGACATGTATATCTTGACATCGTCTATGAGCATTTTAGTCAGACGATCGTCTGTAGTACATTTAAAACATAACAGTCGATTTGCAAAAAGGTTTTTGTTCGTGATTTTAAAACTTGGTAAACATGTTCTATAATTAATTGGATGCCCTAGATTTAAGAAACAATCTACCTATTAATCTATACTACGTGTTATGAACATTTATCCTATTAGCAATAACACTGTAAAGAATGACTGTATGATTCAAGGTCAAAGCAAGTTGTTGACTAGAACGTGCGAGGTACAGATAAAAAGCTCGACGGTGTGGCGAGTTAAGTAAAGGTTCTTCCACGTTGAACAGTATGCAGCTGTTGTAGAGAAGCAAACACCGTAAGGGAAATAACTGGATCGGCTAACCCAAATCCCGTAACTGACACAATAAACATTGATAAATCAACGGCGTCTAATACACACTGACACAATGAACATACCACCGACGCCTACAACACCAGTATGCACAGTGTGCGCCGAGTCCAATGAAGCTGTCTCACTATGTGAAGTTGAAGGTGAATACCTGTGTGCAGAATGTGCCAAGCAACATAAAAGAACGAAGAAAACATCTAGTCATAAACTTATTGATGTACAATCGCTAATAAATGAACAAAATTCTAATAATGTTCGTGATAGGAATCAAGCTATTAGAGAGCGTGAAAATAGTGTCTTGGTGTCCAAGTGCGAGCTGTGTATGGAGGATAACCCCGTTACTGCATACTGCGAGGCCTGCAAGCAATTAATGTGTGACGAGTGTGTAAACTATCACAGAAGAATGCGAAAAACGGCTAATCACAATGTAGTTCGAGTAAATGAAACACGTGAGCTATTCACTAGTAAAGAAGAAGTAATTAGTCGAATAAAGACTGGAAATAAAAGTTTAAACGAGGATAAATACTTTTTTTGTTTAACATGTGATAAGTTGGTAGAACAGTGCATAGATGGACACAAAGTGGTTTCACAAGATACGGCTTATGATGCGAGACTAGGGGAGCTCAAAAATATGATTGGAAAGTTAACAGAAATGAATGCCGATAGTGAACTTCAAGCGACTCAAAAAGTCATTGACCAAGAAAACGATAGGTATACGTTCATGCAAAGCGAACTCCAAAAGCGGTTTAGAGGTTATTTGAAAATTTTGGAGAAAAGAGAAGAACATTTGAAGAGAAAGTTGGACAAAACCCACATGCAAAATCAAATTGTTCTTAAACACAGAGTTGAAGTAAATAAAATAGCTTTGTCCGCTGAGAGATTGTGTACTGATGCAGATGTAGAGGGTTTTCTTACGGCGTACGTATCTCACAGAGATAATATCAGGAGACTGTGTACAGTAAGCTCGAGATATCCAGATACACAACAGCAACAGATATTAACAGAAACCTGTGCGATCGATGAATTTCAAAGAATCGTTGAAACTCTTGGAGATATCAGAACTAGTACAGGTAAATACTGTAATTGTCCGTGGTAATTCCAACTGTCGCATTTTATACATTAAACTGACCCTGGTAACAGGCGTCTGCATTTTTACTTGAGAACATTTGGAAAGAATATCCACGCAAGATCGTGTTTAAGCTACTACAAACTAATCTCGCTATATGGTTCATATACAACAATAATGACGGTGTTGTTTTCATTTGAAAAAATTCGGAAAATCCCGCACAGGTCCGTGTTACTATACATAGTTTCTCTATATGGCTCATATACTATACTAACAATGACTTGGTTTTTAGCTCACCTGAGCACGAAGTGCTCAAGGTGAGTTATTGTGATCGCCTTTTGTCCGTCGTCCGTCGTGCGTCAACATCTTCTCCTCAGTAACCAGTGGGTCAATTGGGATGAAACTTCGCAGAAAGCATCCTCTCAATGACTTTACCAGAATTGCTTCAAATTGATTCAAATGTTTGGGATCAATGCAGAATTCTGGTTTCCATGGCAACGAAACGAACTCACTTTAAATTTCGTCTTCTCCCACACTGGTTGGCCGATTTTCAAATAATTTTGTAGAAATATTCCTTGGATGGCCCTCTATCGGGTTCCTTCAATCCATGTTGATTGGTCGAAAAACATGGCCACCAGGGGGCGGGACTATTTTGCCTTATATAGCTATATTGAAAACTTAAAAAATCTTCTCCTCCGAAAGTGTCGATTTTCAAATAATTTTGTAAAAATATTCCTTAAGTGACCCACTATCAGATTCCTTCAAGCCATGTTGATTGGTCGAAAAACGTGGCCGCCAGGGGACGGGCTTACATGGCTAAAGTGAAAACAAATAAAATCAGATGAGCGATCCAGGGCCATCATGGCCCTCTTGGGTATAATCTCATACAGATATGCTATTTATAGAAACACTTTCTTGGGTGCGTTTTACCAAATTTTAACAAACGAATGCATAGGCGTTATTATCAGTATTGTATATGAACCATATAGAAAGATCTTTTTAGTAGCCTAACACGGTTTTGTGTGGATTTTCGCCAAATTATTCAGACGCCTGTGCCCTGATATGATACTAATCACTTTGGATATTTGTTTTTAAATTGGATGATGGTTTGTGCCGCTTTCAACGGTATTTCAGTAACGTCGATGACTTTGCTATGATAATTATCAGCACTTCCGGTATTATTTATCCTGACACTGATGCATTATTCACAATGATATCCCTAAAAACCCTGATCGCCAAGGAGGGAAGTCATTTCTACTATTTAATGTTTTTGGGTGTGACAGGGTATCAAACCATAGTAACCCATTCCATCGTCGTGTGCTCTAACTATAATTCAACATAATCCGTTGCATTTGGTATATCTGCTTTACAGTAATATAACAAGAAGAATTTTGATGCTAAGCATCAAAGACGCCGCGCATGATTTTAAAGCATGACTTAAAGGGAAGGAGATGCAGTTTAATACATTTAAATAACCTGTGCAAACGGACAGGATGTAAATATTTTGAAAAAGAAGGCCAAATGTACCTTTATCTTAAACAAGAAGGCCAATATGTTCCTTTATTGCTCACCTGGATACCATAGTCTATAATAAAATGTGATCAAGAGCAAAAAGGGTCCATTTCGACGTAGGGATTGTACACTTTATATGCTACGATCTATGTGATATTCAGGATGTAAAATTTAGTCGTGAAATGATAAGTTAAGTCTTCAAACCATTTGGTTAACCGTTATTGACTGCAACAATAAAGTGTCATACAAGCTGAAGTTTCTTAATTTTAAATCTGCTCTAACTAGATCAATTAGATAACAAAAACATAGATACTGAAATATTAACAGATATTAACTTAAGTGTTAATGCCTCTAGTTATAATTTAAGTGTGACACAAGCTTTGGAAGGAGAGAGGGAAGTCTATTCTCCTTCCAGTTGAGCAGAACTATGATAACAAAAAACGAGAGTATATAAACAAAAAAATGCAAATAATTCTAACAAGTTTTTAAGATATTTAATATCAAAATTAAGCATTTATGAAATTTAAAGAAAAAGTTCTCATGTATAGTCAACATATAGCAAGAATACAATGGTCTGAATGAACAACTGTATGGGGAGGAAGCTTTTAAGTTTAGTAATACAACAGAAATAAATAGGAAAAAAACATCACCCGAATCTTTTTTCTGAGCTTTGATGAATCGAGTCGTCAGAGCAGTAAACCAAATAATTAAAAAAGCGTAGCCTAGTGAACTCCGTAAACTAAATCATAAAAACAGCTTAGCCTAGTTAGTTGGGGAACAGTTATTAAAAACAATTTAAATTTGTCTAAATGTTTGTAACAACGGTAAAAGATGTACATATTTTGTATCTTGTTGTTTCTTAAATCAGTTAATACAATTTATTCAATCATAAAGGCTGTTTTTTCAAACATATTACAGAGTTTTTCTTTACAATAATGTTTGTTGGTTGCTCCCTTTTCGATTACGTCAAACCCATGGTACAAACTTAAAACCTATCCCATACTGACGCCGCGCTTCCACGCGGCGTCAATAATAATTCACGGTATAGTTCTTCCCACAGTTCTTTTTTATTTATCTGATGTGTATGATGCTCTTTTACATTGCATGCCAATATAATGCTCAAGATGTCATTCAAGCTTTTTGTGAACAACATCCCCTTCTCACATCGTGTATGGCCAATTTCAAACCACACACGTCACAGGTTATTTTTTTGTAGATATCTTGATAACACTTTGATTAGTTGCTCCGGAATCAAAAATGAACTAAAATGTCAAAATCTTTAAAGTTATTGACGCCGCGTGGAAGCGCGGCGTCAGTATGGAATAGGTTTTAATTTTGTACCATGGGGTGACGTAATCAAAAAGGGAGAAACCCACAGATATTATTGTAAAGAAAAACTCTGTAATATGTTTGAAAAAACAGCCTATATGGTTGAATAAATTGTATAAACTGATTTAAGAAACAACAAGATACAAAATATGTACATCTTTCACAGTTGTTACAAAACTTTAGATACATTTAAATTGTGTTTAATAACTGTTCCCCAACTAATTAGGCTAAGCTTTTTTTATGAGTTGATTTACGGAGTTCACTAGGCTACGCTGTTTTAATTGTTTGGTTTACAAATTTATTGAAAATCTTGTTAACACTCTGGAAGCCGCATTTTTGACTTGAGCATGTTGAAACTTTGTCAGAATGTTTGTCTTATGATATCTAGCCCAAGTTTGAATATAGGTCATGTCGGGTCAAAAACTAGGTCACTAGGCTAAATTGAAGGAAAATCTTGTTAACACTCTGGAAGGCATATTTTAAACTTGAGCATGTTGACACTTTGTCAGAAAGTTTGTCTCGATTATATTTAGGCCAAGTTTGAAACTGGGTCATGTCGGGTCAAAAACTAGGTCACTAGGCCAAATTTAATGAACATCTTGTTAACACTCTGGAAGCCGTATTTTTGGCTTGAACATGTTGAACATTTGTCAGAATGTTTGTCTTAGTGATATCTTGGCCGAGTTTGAATATAGATCATGTCGGGTCAAAAACTAGGTCAATAGGCCAAATTTAAAGAAAAGCTTGTTAACACTCTGGAAGCCGCATTGTTTACTTGAGCATGTTGAAACTTTCTCAGAAAGTTTGTCTTGATGATATCTAGGCCAAGTTTGATTATTGGTCATGTCCGGTAAAAAACTAGGTCACTAGGCCAAATGTAAGGAACATCTTGTTAACACTTTGGAAGCCACTTTTTTGGCTTGAGCATGATGAAACTATGTTGGAATGTTTGTCTTAGTAATATCTAGGCTAAGTTTAAATGTAGGTCATGACCGGTCAAAAACTAGGTCACTAGGCCAAATTTAAGGAAAGTCTTATTAACACTTTGGAAGCCACATTTTTGGGTTGAGCATGTTGAAACTTTCTCAGAATGTTTGTCTTAGTGATATCTAGGTAAAGTTCGAATATGGGTCATGTCAGGACAACTAGGTCACTAGGCTAAATTGCAGAACAATCTAGTTAACACTATAGAGATTGCATTTTTTACTTGAGCAGCTTGAAATTTTGTCAGAAAATTTGTCTAGATGATATTGCCATTGGCGCTGAAAGAGTAAAGTCTTATATAACCCATTCTCAGGTGAGCGATTCCAGGGCATCATGGCCCTCTTGTTTCCAATTTATTTCTGTTGTATTACTAAACTTAAAACGTTCCTCCCCATGCAGTTGTTAATTCAGACCATTGTATTCTTGCTATATGTTGACTATACATGAAAACTTTTTCTTTTAATTTCATAAATGCTTAATTTCGATATTAAATATCTTTAAACTTGTTAGAATTATTTGTATATTTTGTTTATATACTCTCGGTTTTTTTTTATCATACTTCTGCTCAACTGGAAGGAGAATCGACTTCCCTCTCTCCTTCCAAAGCTTGTGTCACACTTAACTTATAACTAGAGGCATTAACACTTAAGTTAATATCTGTTAATATTTCAGTATCTATGTTTTTTGTTTGTCTAATTGATCTAGTTAGAGCAGATTTAAAATTAAGAAACTTCAGCTTGTTTTGTTGCAGTCAATGTTAAGCAAACGATAAAACAAATAGTTTGAAGACTTAACTCGTCAATTCACGACTAAATTTTACATGCTGAATATCATATAGATCGTAGCATATAAAGTATATACTCCACTCCCTACGTCAAAATGGACCCTTTTTGCTATTGATAACATTTTATTATAGACTATGGTATCCAGGTGAGCAATAAGGAACATCTCGGCCTTCTTGTTTAAGATAAAGGTACATTTGGCCTTCTTTACATCCTGTCCGTTTGCACAGGTTATTTAAATGTTTTGAACTGCATCTGCTTTCCTTTAAGTCATGCCTTAAAAGCATGCGCGGCGTCTTTGATGCTTAGCATCAAAATTCGTCTTGTTCTCCTCAGAAATGGTGGATATGATTTCCATATAACCAGATAGAAAAAACATTCTTCTGCTCTGACAATGCTTGTCTGATGTCATAGTTTACCTAAAAAAACAACATGTTATTTGAGTAACTCTCTTTCATGATCTTAAGTCAACACATAGTCAATACACTATTTCGTAATTTAAAAGCTTAAAATGACAGGAACAGTGATGATAAAAACAACATCGTTTTGTAAATAGATGCATCAAACAACTCATCTTAAAGGGACTGACCACCATAATGGTCCAAAATCGTTATATTTTATACTTATTCTAATTAATCCAAAATACGTCTATATATATGTAACGGAATGTTGTAGAAGGTCGTACAAGTCTTGTTTTTCATTATTTCATAGGAAATAAGCAGTTAAAAAAACGTCCGCTCCGTGTTTTCCCGTTTAAAAATACCGTGGAATTTCCTCTTGCTCATTTGAATTTGTGGATTCATTTCGGCATTCTCTAACACTATCGACTCATTACATTCATGTATGCGTGAGAGTAAGGAACAACAACTCTGAGAAGGAGATTGTCAATTCGATTGTAGTGATAACGTGGTAAATATACAGCGATATTTTTAGATTTACTGGGTTACTAACCCAGTAGATTTTACAATGCAAAATAACTAAAAATCTCCGCAATATTAATAGTGTGCATATATTGTAGTACATCAGTCAGCAAATCTCAATGCCTTACATGCAAAAACATCAAGGTAATAGCAATTTTTAACAATTTTCTTTTTTTTTTTCGTTTTTTTCTCATATGGGATTCAGTCCCTTTAAAACAAAATGCTTTCGTCATTCGTTTGTAGTCTCACTGTTTTACTTCGATGAATCTGAACATTTGAGAAAAAGATGTAGTGTGCTTAACTTTTGCCCAGGTGTAAAGAAGAAGTTCTTAACTGTCGGTTCAATATTTCAGAAATATCAGACAACTACGTTTTGCTGGCACAAACGTCATCAACCAACGCACGAGACTACACTTTACAGAATATTTTGACAAATATTGAATCTCCACAAATCGACCAGCGATTAGATGCTTTAAAACCTGTAAACCAAAGCGGACACCCGTCTACTGAAATATCAGACAGGTTTAAAAGTAGCCCTGTGTCAAGTCTGGTGAATCCTGAACTGTCAACGTCCATTTACGATAGGTCACATTCGAAGGAAACCGTTGAACAGTTCAAGGTAGAGTTAACTGAGAAAAACGTACCCAAAGGTAAAATGGATATATTGAAGTATCCAAGTATTCGATCTCAGACTCAGGACCGATTTAAGACGCACGAACTAGCGTGCGATTGGCGCATCGACGGCGACACATTTACAGTGTACTCCAATACCGAGGACGAAGCTGAATGTTGTAAACACATAGTGAACGAATCTGTTTCCGTTCAACACATCCCAGTACGACCAGAGGCTATGCTATTGGTGGAATCTGACAAGTGGCTGTGTACCAACACATTGCAAAAAGAGAAGTATCCAAATCAGGTATGCAAACTATAAAGCTCTAGATAAGGGGCGTTTTGCATGTGCTGAAATCCTTATTTGACACTCTAACCCTACATTGTGGGTACTCAAAAGAATCGATTTTTTTTTTTAAGTACCCCAACATAGGATTTGCTTTAATACGAAAAAAAAAAACATAAATGGTTTATTTCGCGTATAGGTAACAGGTGTGAGATTTTTTTTTGTTTTTGTTTTTTTCAATAACCTATGAATCTTTCTGAAATGAAACTGGAAAAATCCATGGGGGCCGCCATTTTGGATATGTATAAAAAGCAGACGGTAAACACAGATTGAAAATTATTGTCGGCTTTTTTTTTATTTTATTTTAAATCGGTATTTTGGGTATGTATAAAATGATCAGAAAAACACGGATTAAAATTATTGTCGTCTTTTTAATCATTTTTTTTAAAATCGATATTTAATATCATTTAAGTGCTGTGTTATGTGGGAATTAACATTTGTACGAAAAGTTAAAAATAAATGGAAATCTGTAAGAAATATGTTTTCCCGTTCGTCAAAAAAACGACAGCATTAGCCTTCTACGCCCGAAACTAAATTTTGATTGTATCGTAGCCAAAGAAGGACGTGACGTCATTTCCGTTACACTTCATCTTGGCGTAACGTCAATGGAGCGACGTCGTTTCCCGTAAAAAAGTGGTATCAACATGAAAGACCCCAAATTCCTATACATGAGCTATTGACTCACTCTTTCAAAGTATAATTATTTATCAAACATTGTGGCAAAAGGATAACTTTCTCATAAGAAGCAATTGTTCTTGTGGCGACAATCTTTTCCTAAATCGTCTGTTGCATAGGCCTCAGAAACCGTCTCTAATAGGGAAAGGGTTTAGCAGAAATGTGACCCCTTACATAATTTGTTCCAGTCATATTGACTGGTTGAAAAAGGCAGTCGCCAGGTGGCATCAATATTGACTGGTTGAAAAAGGCAGTCGCCAGGTGGCATCAGAAAAGGGCTGATCTATTTGCTTCTTTGCCATAATGCAGGTGATCGATTAAGGATCATCTTGGCCCTCATGTTTTAACCTCGTTCATTATAAATGTATTCCTTGATTTTCTGAAAGTCTTTACTTTATTATTTTCTGTTCAAATAATAGACAACAGCAATACGAATTCCAAATATGTTTTAATAATGCAAGAAACATGACATTAACATTATTATTGTCTTGTCAATTACTTATAAATCCTTTTGTTATGGCCAAAGTATGCTCTTTAATTTCTGTTTATAATTATCTTGCGGTTTTTTCGTAAATAGGTAGCACCTATAGATATATTAATTGTGGGGGAAAAGGTGAATACCCCTCCTTATCTGGACCTCTGCTGAGTTATAGTTATAACTTATTAGTATTAAATGCAGGTAAAATATATAAAACTCTTTTAGACGAGTTCTGACCGCCTCTGCAACAGACGACTTTTGAAAACACTGTGACAAATGGAAAACATGCTCATCATGAGCAATTGCTCAATTTGACACTTTGTTTTCAACTCTATTCAATTATTAAACTTTTAATATAAGACCTATTTCTGCAGGTATGTCTATATATGACTAGTAGTGTGATTGTGCGGATGCACAGACTCGCATGAATCTTGACTATACGCAGATGCTGTAAGACCGCAAATAGACAGACACAGCTCATAGTATAACAATGCATATTTATATAGACAGACTCACACAGAGGTAAGTAAACACAGACGCTTGGTACAGTCAATCACGATTGTTCTTGATTTTTGTTTTCTTTTCAGATCTCAATTGAAGTTCTCCATGATAAAAACAAAATAGCCGTGTATAGCACAGGGGACAAGATTCTCAAAGATGTATGTGATGCATTAACAAAATTCTTCCGAGAAAACAATCTGAAGAACATGTACCTGAAATACGACAAAACAACCGTTACTCGGCTGTTGAAGCAGACGAAGTTTATCAAGAACGTGTTATGCTCGTGGTCTCAATACTGTGTTGACGTCACGAAACATGATGATGTCACCGTGCTCGTGAAAGGTATTGGGATTGGTTTAGCGCAGGTTGCAAGATCGATGCACGAATTGGCGGTAAAGTGTAAATGGACGATTGACGATGTTAATGAGAGAGATGACGACAACAGTGATGACGATATACGAGATATCGACGATGTTCCAGTAGGGAATGTTGATGTAGAGATGAAATTAGAAGGTGTTAAAGTAAGTTATTTCTTAAGATATTGTTTTAATATTTCTTTCACATTCATGAAAACGTTTCCTTTGAAGAATAACGTTTATTTTTTTAAATATATAAATTAATTAATATTGAATATGAACAATCAATAAGAAAGATATACACCAATTAGTATTCTCTTTGAAAATGTGGTCGTTATTTATTTCAAAGCCCGAAATGCTATAAATAAATATAATCGAAGTTGGTAAAAGACTTAATCTTTATAGCTTAGTATTGCATATGAACTTAGTTTGAGAAATATCTCTTTTTAGGCGGCACTTCGATCACTGAGTCTGGTGGGTGATGCCCGAGTAGTGTATGTGTTTCATGGTGACGCCACAGAACTTCCGGTGGAGGTAATTGTCAATCCAGCAGACAAGAATCTCAAACATAACGGCGGACTTGCCAAAATTTTGGTCAGGAAAGGTAACTTTGAACATTACAGTATTGTCGTTTTTTATTTGAAAAGAGAAACTCTTCTAACATTGAATCAATTATATCATGCTATTAGTGTGATGCGTATACATATTTTTTAAAAAAAGAAACAGAAGTTATATTATATTTCTGCTGTTGCTGTTAATATTTATTTAATTCCAGACTTTTCCTTCTAAATCATATTAATAGTACATCTTGTTTATAAAAGACTTAACTAAGATGGTCATTAAAAGTCACATTTTACAGCAAACGTTCGTTCTTCTATTTAAAATAAATGCGATTTATCAACCTGTTTTTCTGTATTAGGTGGTATTTGTATTCAAGATGAATGCAGAGAGTTCATAAAACAACATGGCGAATTAAACATAGGAGATGTCATGTGCTCTGGAGCCGGAAGTCTATGCTCTCGTCTTATAGTCCACGCAGCCGGACCAAAATGGAAAGATGGTCAGGGTAACGAGGAAGCCCTTTTAGAGAAAGTCGTTGACAACAGTCTTGCAGAAGCCAACAAAAGGATGTTGATGTCAATTGCCATTCCTGGTATCGGCGCAGGCGCATATGGATTTCCGGTGGGAGTTGCTGCGAAATGTATAACAAGGGCGGTGAAATATTTCTTCCTGAAGAAGCCAACATCGTGTATCAGAGAGGTTTACCTTGTAGATATTGCTGTAGATACTGTAGTACATTTTACAGAATCTTTAAGAGAACTGTACGAGCAAGGTGATCATATTGTATCTACGCCAACAATCCCACCCGAGCTACATGTAAGTCAAACATTACATGTTTTGAAACTGTTAGATTAAATCACTCCCAGTTGGGTGGTGTTTGATCAAGATCAGCCTTCGTCTGCACACAGTGAGATCACTATCTTAACCATTAAGCTATCTTATATGGAGATTGTTATGCTCCCCGTCCATCACGTCTGTCCGTCCGCATGAGAGAGTACTTGTGGGGTGCGTGTTTTTCCTAAAGCTCACCCACCACCGTTATAGAAAGAGATAAATAGTTTATTTTTATTTTTTATAACGGGTATCTCATTTGCATATTAATGTTATTCATTCCGTAAAAGGGGGTTAATTACGGAATGAATTGTATACTTGTGAACACCAAACGAAATAACCCCACAAGTACTCTCCCATGAGTCCGTCCGTCCGTGCGTCCGTAAACAATTGCTTGTGAATGCGATACAGTCTTCAGTTCTGATTATATCTCAATCAAACTTATACAGTAGTTAGATATCGATGAGAGCTCGGTTCCTTTTGCAAACCAGCTAGATCCGCCCATGCAAGACTGGATTATGGCCCTTGAAATTGTCAAAATTGCTATAATAGAGCTTGTGAACACAATAGAGGCTCCATTTACTATCTGATCTTCACCAAACTTACACAGTAGTTAGGTATCCATGAGAGCTTGGTTCCTTTTGCAAACCAGCCAGATCCGGCCATGCAAGACTGAATTATGGCCCTTGAAATTGTCAAAATTGCTTTAATACAGCTTGTGAACGCGATAAAGTCTTCAGTTTTGATTGTATTTCAATTAAACTTTTACAGTAGTTAGATATTTATGACAGCTCGATTCCTTTCGAAAACCAGCCAGATCCGCCTATGCAAGACTGTATTATGGCCCTTGGAACTGTCAAAATTGCTATGATAGAGATTGTGAACACAATAGAGGCTCCATTTATTATCTGAACTTCACCAAACTTAGATAGTAGTTAAATATTGATGAGAGCTTGGTTCCTTTTGAAAACCAGCCAGATGTGCACTTGCATGACTGGATAATGGCCCTTGAAATTGTCAAAATTGCTATAATAGAGATTGTGAACACAATAGAGGCTCCATTTATTATCTGAACTTCACCAAACTTAGATAGTAGTTATATATTGATGAGAGCTTGGTTCCTTTTGAAAACCAGCCAGATGTGCCCTTGCATGACTGGATTATGGCCCTTGAAATTGTCAAAATTGCTATAATACAGCTTGTGAACACAATAGAGCCTCGATTTACTATCCGATCTTCACCAAACTTAGATAGTAGTTGAATATTGATGAGAGCTCGGTTCCTTTCGCAAACCAGCCAGATCCGCCAATGCAAGACTGGATTATGGCCCTTGAAAATGTCAAAATTGCTATAATAGAGCTTGTGAACACAAAAGAGCCTCCATTTACTATACGATCTTCACCATACATACATGCTCTGGATTGAAAATGACCATACCCGTAGAGCATATGCCCTCATGGGCCTCTTGTTATTATTTTCTTTTAATGAAGTCTGTATTATGTAAATAAGTATGATAACTACTTCTATCAGACAATGTCTATTATCACTTGACAAAGCCCTTATGGGGAGCATCCTTCGGTTCCACAGATTCCTTGTTTAAGTTGTTTTAACATTGTTTTCAAAGTCTTCTGCTGTAGATTTGTTGAATGTGTGAAAGGGTAAATACTTCTGAAAGGCGATTATTGCGTGACGTGTTCCTTTAAAGCCTCAAACAGGATCTCCTTTCTAACTAAGACAATGTTTGGCAGCTTCCATATGCATGCGCACAGTCTGATCAGAATCTTACTCTGGTCTTACTATGATTATGCATGTGTAGTCTGGGGACATGGAGCCAATACATACACTAATGAGTTATCTTTAATTCAGAGAAAGGCCGCAAGAATAATACTTGCAAAATCTCGCGGGTCTACCAAAACGGATATTTTCCATGACTTGCATTGGCTGTCTTTTGACGATAGGTGTCGCTATCACACTGTCTTGCTAATTTACAAGACCGTTCACAATTTGGCACCAATTTAGCATTGACCTACACACCTAGAACAAATTACATGTTAAATTTATTCAGATATTTTTGTTTTTGTGGCGATTGGTTGGACAATCGCCACAATGCTAACAGTTACAACAACAACGAAAAATATTTACATAGTCGGTT
>JASEVX010000009.1:43535679-43590476 GCA_031761405.1 Serripes groenlandicus
ACGAAGTCGGACGTAAATAGCCAAGTTTATACACTATCTCGTACGAAAATCGCCGAGCACCTTTTGGATGTTTTACCTTAAGCCGCGGTCACATCTTACGGTCACGCACGTAGTGCCACTACGGTCAACTATAGGTAGAAGTAGGGTGAAGTAGGTTCGAGCATAATGGCTATGGTTAACTAGGGTATCACTACGTATAGCTACGGACAACTCTACGTTGAACTACGTGTGAACTACGGTCAAATACGGTCAAATACGGTCAACTAGGTATAAGTAGGGGGAAGTAGGTTCGGGCATAATCGGTAGGGTTAACTAGGGTATCACTACGTGTAGCTACGGACAACTACGTTGAACTACGTGTGAATTACGGTCAATAATGGTCAAATACGGTCAACTAGGGTCAACTATGTTCCAACTACGGTCACAGAAAGGTCTTGGCATCCAAGCTCACCGTAGAGATATTTTGAACATGTTGAAAATGTTTTTTGCAAACAACGGCCAAATCATGGGTTTCTTGAAGTTAAAACTACGTTTATAACTACGTTGAACTACAGTTAATTACGTCTTACTACGTTTCACTGCGGTCCACTCCGGTCAACTACGTGCGTGACCGTAAGATGTGACCACGGCTTTAAAGGAACTGTTCCAAGAGTCTCGGACGACAATTTTTAAACAAAATAAATGTTTTAAATTTGAGTTTTAATTCAGAACTATTAAAGCAAAATAAAGAGCAGAAAAACATTCATAGATACATTTATTGGGATAAAATGCCTCATCATGCAGAGCTCAAGATAAGGTGCGGTTTGCTTGTTCTTAAATCCTAAATTTAACCGTTAACCGTATGTTGTGGGTACTCAATTAGACGATTCGTTTGAGAACCCACAACATAGGATTTGGTTGGATAACAAGAGAGATATCATCGGGAAAAGAGCTGTAAACCCCTCCTTATCTGGACCTCTGCAATCATGTCAAAGTATTTAGCCGCCGGTATTAATCTACCATGTTCACATTTTAGCCGCGTCGAGCGATTTGGGGTTTCCAAGCATGGCCGTACTGACAGTGAAGACTCGGGCGAGCAAGTGCATTCTCAATAGAGTCTTCACCGTCCACTTATATGTTATATATACCTTAATGCACCTTCCAACAACAACAAAGGGAATATCAAATCGGAGAGTCATTAAAACACAGATTTGTTTTGCATATATAGTCACTATAAAAAGATAAAACTAATAATTCCTTCGTGTATTTATTACATCTAATACTTCAAACACAAATAAATAAATAAGCAAAACAACACAACTATAATACAATGAATAAGAATGTTAAATAAGACAATTGTATAATTCCCTGAGATTTGTAAGTATTTTTTTTATCACAAGCATATTTATATACAAAGGGTATCTGCGACCAGTGTATATCCAAATCAGATTGCGCATTTGCACAGCCAAATCCTGATCTGCGCTGATCGCGAAACAATAACATAAGTGTTCAAGAAACTTCTGACGTAAAGTATACATTGGAAAAAGATAGCATGGATGCGCACGCTACTCTTAATCTATACAAGTATACAATACTCCTTAATCTATACAAGTATACAATACTCTTTAATCTATACAAGTATACAATACTCCTTAATCTATACAAGTATACAATACACTTTACTATATACAAGTATACAATACACTTTAATCTTTACAAGTATACAATATACACTTTACAAGTATACAATACACTTTAATCTTTACAAGTATACAATACACTTTAATTTATACAAGTATACAATACACTTTGATTTATACAAGTATACAATACACTTTGATTTATACAAGTATACAATACACTTTAATTTACACTTGATTTATACATAAATCACACCGGCTTATCATTATAAATACTTCTATACAGAGTTGACATACACATAAATGTTGTGAAAGTAAATGAAATATCAAAAGTTAACCATGTTGTTCAGATGGAAGTATGTACATTGAGACTGTTGAAAGACGACAATTTCCCTTACGGTCGGTTTATCGTTTCATTTAATCGACGAATGCAATAAGTATACCTCCCACGAAACCAAGAATACAAAATAAGTTTTCGTACATCATAATATTGCAAACAGTTGGGAAAAAAAGAAAGATATTCATCAACATACTATAAATGTTAAAATGATGAAGGCAATAATCATAATTTCAATTTTCTCTGACGATTCTAATATATCTTCCAGTTTCAATAATGAATTTGTGTCTAAATTTGTGGATAGAACATATGAACCTTGCAAGTTGTTTTCTAAGACGGAATGATAGGTTGATGGATACACATTTTCTGGATTTATAAAAGTTTGTAAGCTGAGCATCGGGAGTTATCATGTATAGCCTATAATTTATTGCATGCACTCCTCTCAGTTATTGTTGTAAATCTTTACATCAAATCCCAAACCATAAATATACAATAATATGTTTTATTGATGCTGCCCATGTTTTTTAAGAAATAAATAAGCAAATAAACACAAATAAAATGCAACGAATAAGAATGTTAAATAAGACAATTGGGATAATTCCCTGAGATGTGTAAGCATTAGCCTATGTAAACACACACTATATATGAGGGGCGCGTATACGAGAACTAATCTTAGGCCATCTGCGAACAATGTAGATCCAGATCAACCTTCTCAATCGCGAAACACTGACAGGAGCATTCAATAAACTAACTTCGCATAAACAGTTTATATTGTAATACGACAGTAAAGATGCAAACACTGATCTTCATCTACACATGAGCCGTTCCACTAGAAAACAAACATTATGGATTCTGCGTGATGTATCGACCCAGACCAGCCCGCGCTGGCTAATCCGGGCCGACACATCCCTTCTCAGGGCAATAGAGGTATAAAGTAATGATTCCTGAAATAGAAAATCCTCAGGAGGCGAAAAGTGTCTGTCCGCGTTAGCTTGTGCGGCATGCTTAGGCTGACCCGGGTCGAAAGTTTACGCAGAGTCCACAATGTTGGTTTTCTCGCGGGACGGCTCAGTCATGTCTCAAATACACTAAGGTTGGTTTCCCTTGAGCATGATTCATAAAGACATGTGTTTGAAACGCGTCTAGCGATATGGGGCCTTAATTCACCTACAATCAGGTTAGACGCCCATGACGTCTGCATATATGTTTCGAGAATATAGCTCTAAATGCGTCTTCTGACAAAAAAAATAATCTAGAAGTTTAAATAAGTCCTTAAATTCTACGGCAATATAACTTTAAATGATGCCAAATCAGATAATCAATAAGACGTCTTTCAATTTAAAAGAAAAGGTGTCACAATTAGCCTTTAAGTCACCAAGTGTATATATAATATTGAAGCGGACAATGAAGATTCTGGTGAGACTGTTTGTATACACAGGCGTACCTGAATCTTCACTGCACAGAGATGAAACAAGACTCGAAATCGCTTAACGCGGCTCAAATTGTTAATATTGTTTGGTCATAATTTAACATGAAATATCTACAAAAGTTTTATAAAAATACAAACAAATAATACAATAATACAATAATACAATCCCTGAGTTTTGTAAATTTCATTGGTAATAACCGGTATCAAAGCTATTAAGAGTATCAGAATTACGCAACTTCATTAAAATCAGAACGAAATACTTCGCTGTACGTATATTGAATATGACGACACCGAATAAAAAGTCGTCTCGTTTATATGGGTTATCTCCCCTGTTTTATTCCTAACGATTTGTGAGGTGACAATTTGATTGGTTGACGCAAATGTCAATCTGAGACGACCTGTATGAGGCAGTCATCAGATCTTTATACGAGCGAGCGAGATTTAAATCAAGTTTTAATGAGATTATGTATTACGATACGTACACCTCTTACCATAAAACAAATATCTGCAATATCATTCGCCAGAATAAGTATGAAAATACAAGTCAGTATGCTTCGTGCCTGTTTAAAATAACCTTACTATGAATGTCTTTATACCTTTCAATTGGGCTTATTTCATAAAATGATAAATTCTTCTTTTATTTCATTATATACAAGTGCAGCGTCATAATTTAAATGGTAAGAGTTGTCAAAACTCTTCTACAAAGGTTCGATATTTAAAGGTAGATTGTCGGTTGGGTGGGGCACTGGAAATGTTTTAAACTGAGAATTCTCGTTGCATAGCGACCACGTGCAGCCTCTCAATAACTCGATAACGAACACTTTCAGCATGAGTTTCGCAAGGTCCTTTCCTGCGCATGCCCGTCGGCCTCCACCGAAAGGGAGATAATTGAAGTTGTTCTCTACCGCTTTCAGGTCCGACGAATTCCAGCGATCTGGATCGAACTTGTCAGGATTTGTAAACGATGTGCACGTCTCGTGCGTTTCCCTGATAGCATATATAATGGACCAACCGGCTGGTACCTGGTAGCCCTGAAACATAATAATTTTACAATACACTTTTGTCAACGAAGTCAAACTATATCAGCACACCTCTGTCAAATTGACTTTACTTTCATTTATTGTGATTTTCTATAGTTGGTTGACCTATGTGTTTTCAAGGTCGCCTGCTGCAGATTTGTTGGGTGCCGAAAAGTTTAAACATACGAGTACAGATACAAGTACAGATAATCAGACTATACTACCGAAATATCGTGTAGAGAATAAATCAGAATTATCATTAAATCTTAAAAATACAATCATAACTTGTACAATAATCGAAATGCATCAGTTGCATTTATACTTTCACACAATGAAAATCCTGATTGTATGAATGATACTGTGAAAGTGCTGCTGCAACAATCATGCATGCTATATCATTCGCGAGTTTGACGTTTCACTGATATAATTAGAAGGTCGAAATCTAATTCATCAAAATAAAATTAATGGTTTGTCGATAGATTTTTTAACTTTATGGAAAACTATCGGTAATGGAAATATTTTGTTTTCAAAAACCGTGTCTGGCTAATAATGACGGGTACCGTGTTATGGTACTAACATCAATCACGAATGTTTTCAAAGTTCTTTAATAGTACTTACATCAATCACGAATGTTTTCAAAGTTCTTTAATAGTACTTACATCAATCACGAATGTTTTCAAAGTTCTTTAATAGTACTTACATCAATCACGAATGTTTTCAAAGTTCTTTAATAGTACTTACATCAATCACGAATGTTTTCAATGCCTTTCGGAATCCCCCGCCAATTGGTGGACACATTCTGAGTGCCTCTTTCATAACATTGTTCAGATACTGCATTTTGTTCAGCAACGTAAGACCAATATCATTTCCGTTTCCGGTTTTGTCTAAACCGAATGACGACATTTCCTCTTTGATATTTTGGCGAATGTGTTGATACTTTGATAGTTCTGATACAAGAAAACACGCAGCACTCGACGTTGTTCCATGACCAGCAAAAAGCAATTCTAGACAAAGGTTCTTGATTTCGCTATTGGTAATTTTCTCTGAATCTTTCGAATTCATAATGATTCCAAGAAGATCTGTTTGTTCGTTAACGTCGCCTGATTCCCTTCTCCGTATGACGTCATCGATCTTTTCTAACAGGATTTTTCTTGCATTCATAGCCTATTTAGTAAAAAAATATATATATGAGCTGTTACAAACAAAACATTTCTTTAGCAGTCTCATTGAACGAAAAATAAGGTTAATCTTCGCTAATTAAACGAGCTAACGAAGTCTAATACTACCTGCGGATGGAACGATTGTTAGTTGAGAATATGCCATGCCCTTTCGTAAAACCGAATTATATAAAGCTGTCCAAAATAACTCTTTCACTTATTTTAAACAAGCTAACCAGGATAACCTTGTGTTTTAATAATATGTCGACTCTTTTAACCATTTCCCACCTGTAGACGCATTTTGACGCAATAGCAGCAGACGACTTTTGAAAAACATTGTGGCAAAAGATGAAATTGCTCATTATGAGCAATTTATTTCTTCCTTGGCCGCAATGTTTTCAACTTTTATTTAACAATTAAGGTATCTTTAATGGAGATTTTTCAGGGTTTTTTCACTATGTTTTCAAAGTTTTCTGCTGCATGTTTGCTGAATGCGGGAAAGCGTTAAAATCTATAAATGATCTCGTAGCGTAGTCACCCTATTTTGAAAATATATTGCTCGTATTCGCATTTAATTTAAAGTTATACCAATAGTATTGCAAAGGCTAATTATATTAAACATAACTGTTACACAAGCTTTAAACTCTTTCCACCATACGGACGAACATTGACGCATTTCTATCAGACAACCTTTGAAAACATTTAGGCAAATTATGCAATTTCTCCGTTTGTCACAATTTTTGTTAACTCTTTTTAATAACCATACACTTTATTTTTGAAAAGGTTGTATTAGTGTTTCAACGTCTTCTGCAATAGAAATATCAATAAAAACGTTTGAAATATTGAAGAAGTTTATTAACCAATTACCAAATACAACACACCTGGTTCTATAAATAATAACAGCTTTTGAATTAAGTTGAAAACATTGTGGCAAAGAAGAAATTTCTCATAATGTTTTAGAGATTGTCATCCTCCAGAGAGGCGTCAGAAAGCGTCTGTATGTGGGAACGGGTTAATGGAAAAGCAGATGAAACACCATGTTCTGTACAAAGTAATCAATTTAACAACCATTCTCAGTGCTTTTAATATGTATGAAAGGCACCGTTAGGCATTCATGACTGGGGTAAAATACCCATTTCATGTTCATTGCTTTAAAAAAAAGTTTGAGCGGCGCTCTGTGAATGCCAACATAACGGTTGTAGACCCAGATCAGCCACGCATCCGAAATCTGCACTGTTCGCAAATAAGTAAAGCAGTATATTTTTTGTTATTACCTTTAGATTGGTTTTTCGCCGAGCTTTGCTCGTTTAGTGGTAACACCGAAACCCGAAAAAAAACACATTTACAGTAAATAAAGTACTTACCTTTCTGAAACCAGAACCAGGGATGTTCACTGGTACACAGAAAATGTTGGATATAAATGTTTCAAAAACTTCCATCAGTCTCGTACATTCTTCATAGTCGAGATGCAGACCGGCCACAACACGACATGACATACTGAAGTTGAGAGAGCGGAACTCTGGGTAACCAAGAATATGGCCGTCCTTGCACCACTTCCGGATGTACTCCAGTGTTGTTGCTTGAATCGTCGGTATGTAATCAGACAAAGCTTTAAATGTGAATGCTTTCATCACCGATCGTTTGATGTCAACGTGAGTTTGGCCAGTAGCGTGGGATACACATCCTTCTCCCAGTAACTGACACGTGCTTGTCGGCCATTGAGTTGACACAATAGAGTTTTCTCCCCTGAGTATTTGTTTCACCGAATCACCGCTGATTCTGATTGTAGGATTGCCGAGTAGATGCGTTTTATAAATGCTGCCAAGTCTCTTTCTTCGATTTTCAAAATACTTCGAATTCTGAAAAGTAATTAACCAATTAACGTTTATTAGTGAAATTGTTATACTTTAGCTTAATTTGTCTGAAATTAAACGTGTAGCTAACACGATAAGTACTACAAATTTGCTAGTGTTCAATCATAGTTCGTATGTGTTTTGTGGACCATTTTAAAACGGAACTTTAGAAAAACGACAACTCCAATAAAAGACATTTTATAGCAATGCACTGAAAACGTGATTTTATCTGATACGATCAATACATGAGTGTTTTAGAAAGTTTGGAATATCGAGACATGGCGATCAAATATGATTGTCAACAAACCTACTCTACAAAGAGTTAACCTTTTCCCAAATACAGACTGAATATCCGTAGTAGACATATTTTGCAAAAGGAGAAATTGCTCATGGTGAGCAATTCCTCATTTCGTCACAATATGTTCAACTCTATTTAATAATCATATTTTCATTTATATGTGGAAAAATTGTTGACATTGTTTTGCGATGTTTTGATATAGTTTTGTCCAGATCTGGCGGTCACTATTGGCAGCCAATAAAAACACAATTAAACCATCGCCGTTAAAAATGTAGGCGTGCTTACCATTAAAAGATTTATCGTTTCACCGATAAACGGAAGTCCAAAGTTGCCAGGTGGTAACGGAAACGAACATTTAGGATCAACTTGAGAGATGATGTAAAGGTTCCACAAAATACAACTGATGTACCATAAAAGGGCGGGAACAACAACCAGTCGGATAATAAGAGCTGCATGCTCGTATATGTACCTGAAATAGTTATAGCAATATCATAGAAAATATTTCCTCTACTGACATTTCATTACCGTCCTTCGAAAGTAAAGTGTGCACATAATTTCTTTGTTTGCCCCAACCAAATTATATAATTTAATCCATTGCGGTAGATACATGTTTTGATCTGTCGCACATGGCTGCTACCAGCGACCTGGAGAATGCATTATTAACATAAACGTGTTTGAGGCTACTTTTAGAATGATCATTAATTATAGTTTAGGGACTTTCCAAATAGCAGCCCTATTCGACGCATACAAATGTACGTCAACCGTCCTAGCGTCAATACAGTGAACCTAAAAACACACGAGAAAACGGAACTCCTTGGATTATCACGACGATAATGTCTGGACAATTCTGATTAAGCAGCTGGGTACCATTTAGATCGGAACCATAATTTAATCATGTGACAAAATGGCGGTCTTCTAATACACCAGAGATGTAGTGCAAAGCACTTTCTGTGACGTTCAGATAAGCTGCATTATTTACTTGGTTCAGTAGACGTTGAGTCAACGATTTGATTGATTGATTGATTGAAGAATAACGTATTTGAACGGTATTTCAGTTACTTCACGGCGGCTAGAATAACGTATTTGAACGGTATTTCAGTTACTTCACGGCGGCTAGAATAACGTATTTGAACGGTATTTCAGTTACTTCACGGCGACTAGAATAACGTATTTGAAAGGTATTTCAGTTACTTCACGGCGGCTAGAATAACGTATTTGAACGGTATTTTAGTTACTTCACGGCGGCTAGAATAACTTATTTGAACGGTATTTCAGTTACTTCACAGTGGCTAGAATAACGTATTTGAACGGTATTTCAGTTACTTCACGGCGGCTAGAATAACGTATTTGAACGGTATTTCAGTTACTCCACGGCGGCTAGAATAACGTATTTGATAGGTATTTCAGTTACTTCACGGTGGCTAGAATAACGTATTTGAAAGGTATTTCAGTTACTTCACGGCGGCTAGAATAACGAATTTGAACGGTATTTCAGTTACTTCACGGCGGCTAGAATAACGTATTTGAATGGTATTTCAGTTACTTCACGGCGGCTAGAATAACGTATTTGAACGGTATTTCAGTTACTTCACGGCGGCTAGAATAACGTATTTGAGCGGTATTTCAGTTACTTCACGGTGGCTAGAATAACGTATTTGAACGGTATTTCAGTTACTTCACGGCGGCTAGAATAACGTATTTGAAAGGTATTTCAATTACTACACGGTGGCTAGAATAACGTATTTGAACGGTATTTCAGTTACTTCACGGCGGCTAGAATAACGTATTTGAAAGGTATTTCAGTTACTTCACGGTGGCTAGAATAACGTACTTGAAAGGTATTTCAGTTACTTCACGGCGGCTAGAATAACGTATTTGAACGGTATTCCAGTTACTCCACGGCGGCTAGAATAACGTATTTGAACGGTATTCCAGTTACTCCACGGCGGCTAGAATAACGTATTTGAACGGTATTTCAGTTATTTCACGGCGGCTAGAATAACGTATTTGAACGGTATTCCAGTTACTCCACGGCGGCTAGAATAACGTATTTGAAAGGTATTTCAGTTACTTCACGGCGGCTAGAATAACGTATTTGAAAGGTATTTCAGTTACTTCACGGTGGCTAGAATAAAGTATTTGAAAGGTATTTCAGTTACTTCACGGTGGCTAGAATAACGTATTTGAACGGTATTTCAGTTACTTCACGGCGGCTAAAATAACGTATTTGAAAGGTATTTCAGTTACTCCACGGTGGCTAGAATAACGTATTTGATAGGTATTTCAGTTACTTCACGGTGGCTAGAATAACGTATTTGAAAGGTATTTCAATTACTCCACGATGGCTAGAATAACGTATTTGATAGGTATTTCAGTTACTTCACGGTGGCTAGAATAACCTATTTGAACGGTATTTCAGTTACTTCACGGTGGCTATATAGAATAACGTACTTGAAAGGTATTTCAGTTACTTCACGGCGGCTAGAATAACGTATTTGAACGGTATTCCAGTTACTCCACGGCGGCTAGAATAACGTATTTAAAAGGTATTTCAGTTACTCCACGGCGGCTAGAATAACGTATTTGATAGGTATTTCAGTTACTTCACGGTGGCTAGAATAACGTATTTGAAAGGTATTTCAGTTACTTCACGGCGGCTAGAATAACGTATTTGAACGGTATTTCAGTTACTTCACGGTGGCTAGAATAACGTATTTGAACGGTATTTCAGTTACTTCACGGCGGCTAGAATAACGTATTTGAACGGTATTCCAGTTACTTCACGGCGGCAAGTTCGACGAAAGTGTGTTTCCTGGCTAGCTCGTACCTGAACTGGACACAACAATAGTCCAAGGCAACAGGTACCTTCCAACATAGATTATTTAGCCCATTGGTAGAACAAGAACGACGCTTGTTACAATGGATTTTGTCAATAATCGGAACGATTTAATGGCCGGCCCTGTGTTCGAACTGCCGCCCCTTGATTTGTAGCCATTACGTTACCAACTCAGCTATCGCGGAAACTCAAAATGACCAGACACAGTTAAGGATATTCATATAACATAAATTCAGATTATATACGAGGTATAATGCGATAAAGATGTTGTTATCTCAGAAAAGTCGCGTTAGATTTACATTAAATTGTAACTGTGTGATATATACTGTGCTTGAATTGATAGAAAAATTGAGCTGCGCTCGACGAAAAACAAAAGTAAGAACCTGTCACTTAGTCAAAGAAGGTTTCAAGAGACTTCTGTAAAACTGTCTCCAGTTCGACCCTTAGAATGATTGTACACGCAAATGTTTTTCCACACTCGTGATATTTTGTTAAGGTAGTTATTCGCTGATCACCTCTCAATTGTATTTTGCTTGTGTTTTTCAATCGCTATAGGGACATCTTAAAATTAAAGCATGGCTTAACAAACCAGTGTCAAAACAAAACCTTAATGCGTATATAGTCTTTTGTAGTTTATCTAATCTTGTATGCCCGACAAAAATGGAATATATGAATCGAACACATTCACAAATATGACATTCATTTTAATTTTACGAATTGTTGATTTCTGGTAAATATGTTATAATGTAACAGTTTTTAAGATAAGACGCAAACTTGTGAAATACACATGTTGTTGTTGTTGTTGTTGTTGTTGAATCGTTTACAAAACCATTTTCTTTAAAATCAAAAGAATAATGTAATTATACATTTCCTTTAAAGAATCGCATTTTTTTAACATCGTTCGAAAGCATTCCAAAATGACTTAAATTCCTACAATTTCTTTGTTTTCCCCACAGCTTTCAACTCTCGATATCTTTGCATCACATGTTTGAGAAAATGTGAATTGAAATAGATGTAAACAAATAAATTTACTCGGACGTGTTTCAAAAGTTCTTAATCGCTAATCATTTCGTGATTTTTAGAGTGAACAGAGAGTTAGTATCTACTTGGACAAGAATATATAAGGAATCATTTTGAAAGCTTCAAAAACAAAAACGAACAGGTTTTATTTTCATTCATCAACATTATTTGAATCATATCACTGTGACAGAACATTTATTCCTGGTTAACAAACCAGTACATGACTAAGAAATGTTCTCCAGGGAAATTGACTATGAAAGCCGCGATAGGGGATCGAAACCAGGCCGTCCGGTTTCAATTCCCCAACGCCAACCAATCGGCCACGGGCGCGCTCTTACCAGTTCACTCCAGGAACCCTTTGAAACTGTGTACATCTAAATGAGATGGCAGTGATGCGATAGCAGAGCCCTATCTTCATTTGAGCCGTCCCATAAGAAAACCAACATTGTGGACTCTGCGTAAAGTACCGACCCGGATCAGTCTAAACATGCCGCGCAGACTAACCCGGACAGACACGTTTCGCCTCCTGTGGATTTTCTGTCTCAGGAATCATTACTCTATACCTCTATCCCCCTGAGGCGGAATGTGTCGGCGCGGATTAGCCTGTGCGGATTACACAGGCTGATCTGGGTAGATACATTACGCAGAGTCCATAATGTTGGTTTTCTGGTGGAACGGCTCATTTGTCACTCGTACCTAAGGTGCAAGTTAGCATTTCGGAACAGAGCAGGTTCTGATCGCCCTGTCCAACGCTCTGTCTAATGAGAATAATCACAAGTTGGTACACACTTAAAGCAATCTTGCGTACACATATGTGAACAATGTAGATCTTAATCAGAATGTGCGGATACATAGGCTTGTCTTAATCTACACTGTTCACACAAAAACATTGTACTTTTGCCCATGGACGGACTCTATTAAGGTTGAGTTTCCTAGACAAAGATCAATATCTTTCCTATTCGTATTTTCTTTTTGCTGTCTATTATAAAATACATATATCACTCGTAACGCAACTTGTATATATTCTTAAACATAGGTAGCATAATTACAATGAACACTATTGTTAACAAATAACATTCTTGAACTCATTTATATAAAACAGTAAGTAAGGTTACCCATTTTCCTGTAGCGGTTCTTTAAGGACAAGTTGAGGACACAATCCTTCTCCACACAAATTAGACCCGACCTCCCGGTCAGATATATTATTCAAAATCAAAATCGAATTGAAAGTCATCATCGTCCAGAAATTCCAATTAATGAATAAAATAAAAATTATTTAAGAAATGGTATAAAATTAATCTTATTGGAATAAAATATTGACAATAAATCAACTTATGGTTAACGTTCGCTGATTGAGTGTGAATGAGTTAAAACCAGATTAATGAATGAACGAATTTGGCGGTCTTTTCCCCGTATTTATAGGTACATGTAATTACTTTAGATGACCTTTGACCGTTCACCTCGTTCTAGGGGCACGGAGTCCGATGACATAAGTTACATACGGGGGCGGACTATAAGTGAGGGGGTCAGGAAGGGAGTAAGGTGTGGTTGAGCCCACTGCTTCAAAAACATTACCCTCATCCCACATTCAACAAGCTTTGAAAACATTTTGCAAAACTACGGAAGATCTCTATAGATTAAAGTATAAATAGTGAAAAAGGGAAAAAACATTGTGGCAAGAGGATTGATTGATTGATTGTTTGTTTGGTTTTTTACGCCGCTTTCAACACCTTTTTCAGATATATCACGGCGTTTCCTTTGTAAGTACTACTGGTCCATTTATCCTGACACCAGCCAGAAAGTCGTTATGTTAACCCCTTAACCCTGACTTCCAACGAGGGCAGTAATAACTACAATGCTTTACGTCTTTGGTGTGACCCGACCGGGGATTGAACTGACGACCTCCCGCACCAATGCGGACCCTATAGCTCTACACCACCGAGGCGGGTTATGGCAAAATGAGAAATTGCAACCCTTTCCCTACTATAGGCAACTTTGACGCCTCTGAATCTAAACCTTCAGAAAATGTTGTAAAAACGAGCAATGTTTTCTTTTCTCACAATGTTGCCAACTGGATGTTTACTTATTATAAATAAACATAAGATATAGCTATGATATCTAGAGTTTGTTCGGCCATAATAGTTCCGATGTTTGATCAAATTCAATTCGTCACACGTGATTCGTTTTCCACCAATAGGTTAACAGATTATGTGGACAATCAGCCAGTTGCTTGGACAGATTGTTATACGGAGGACTTATGAGAGAAAGTCAGAAAACGTATGGGTAGGTGAACTGGCGGCCATAATATTACTGACATATTGTAAAGAATCACAATCAATAAATAAATCAATCAATCAACCAATCGATCAATCAGTAATACCATTTAAGGTAAATGGTTAGAGTAAAACTATCTACCCACTAAAAATAAGCACTTGTCTATTTGTAAACAAGTATACCAGTAAACGAAGGATTGATGACATATGAGGATATTGCCCCGTTGTATCACGTCATATCACAGCGTTCAGTTCACCTACCCATTGGCAGCCTGGTCGTGTTATGCTTAGAGCGTCCTCCGCTAGAACGGAAGACTCGCGTTCGATCTCCGGTAGTCGGGCCATAAGCAGTACTAGTTTTTAGTAAGGAAAATAGTGTTGAAAGTAGTTTAAAGCATACACGATTAAAGAAAAGCAAAACCTACACATGCTCGTACAATCACTCCTACCACAGTCCTCCCTCATAGTTAAAACTTATTTAGTTTACATCGATTGCGAAACAAGCTTTAAGGTTATATCAATCACGCGCGATGTCTTCCCTTGCCACTCTTACCTGGACAGGAATATATACAAATACAAATTGAGTTTTTCTAGTGAATTAATTAATCAATTAAAGAAAACAATTAAAGCTTGTGCTGCCGTACGATGCATTGCACAATAGTTGTCATGTGCAGACAGTACGATTCGTAGACTTTCCAATAAATACAAGCTCATAGGTAAGTCCACTATAACTACCATAAATTAGTATTTTAGTACAGTCATATGGCACAGCTCTATGCCATATGAGCGCATATTGTACATCTTTATTTACTTATGTTAGGAGTTTTACGCTGCAGGTAGCATGCATGCTAATATTATTATCATCAGCAGCATGCTGAGGACTAAATCAGGTGGAGTAAGCTGGTATTTTCCAACCAATATCTCTCCTATGACTCAACTAAACTTAATGTTGTGGATACTCAATAGAATCGTCTCACTTAGAATCGTCTCAGTGAGACGATTCTTTTGAGTACCCACAACATAGGGTTTACGGGACACATAAGGATTTTAGAACAAGAAATACGCATCTTATCTAGAGCTCTGTCAGCTATGTCAATGGCACCAAAGAGACGCGTATCAACACGTGAACAAGATAACAGCACAGTCTGTCGAAAAACTTGTAGCAGTTACAATTGGCACTCATGGGAGCCCCATTTATGGACAAACTGTGAGGAACAGACTACGGGGAAATAGCAAACGGACTAAATATCAGAACGTATGAACTCTTTTAATGCCGCATGCGTACAATTTGGTACACTTTGGTCAGTTACTCTTAAGTGACGAATCGCGGTTGACGCTACAAAATCATGATGGTCGGGCCTTGTTGTGATTCGTGGCAACTTCAAACTCAAAGGTACGTTAAGAATGTTTTAAATCCGACTTAGTAGTTTGGTTTGTATATACAACCAACACAATGACGTCATTATCCGGCACCGTACTACTATATGTGAATCAAGTTAACAGGTTGCAACAGGGATTGACAGTTTGGGCTTGTGTCACATGCACGCAAAGGCTATGCCTTGTTGTAAATTGTGGCAACTTAACCCAAAGGTACGTTGACAATGTTTTAAATGCAACTTAGTAATGTGGTATGTATACAATCAACAACATGGCGTCATTTTCCAGCAGAGTTATCCACGCCAACACACTGTGAGACTAACCGTGGACTTTCTCAATGACAACCGGCTCAATGTGTTAGAATGGGAGTGTTTAAGTGGGAGACAGTTGCGCAGAGGTAGAGCGTCGGCCTTTCGTATCAAAGGTCCCTGGTTCGAGTCCCGTGATGAGCGGGTCCTGATTTGTTCACACAAATGGCATGATTACTGGTTAAGTCTCCAGGAAGCAGACATCGAGCGTGATTAATATGAGCGGAAAGCTTGCTTCACAATCGATGTAAATTAAATAATGTTTAAATTAATGTGTTAGAACAGAATTTGTCACCTATTGAGAATCTCTGGGAAATCACCGTGTTGTTCAGCCACATACGCTGGAACAACTGAAGAACGTTTTGATCGAGGACAGGAATAATATTTCAATAAATGTCATAGTGCGTCTGATTAACTTTATGTGTCGTAGATCTCATGCTATGAGTAATGCTGGGACCGCCTCGGTGGAGTAGTGGTAGAGCGTCCGCCCGTGATGAGGAAGATCGCTGGTTCGATCCCCGGCCGAGTCATACGTAAGACTTTAACAATGGTAGTAATGGCTGGCTTCCTTGGCGCTAAGGGCTGCGGGGTTAGCATTACGACTGACTCGCTGGTGTTAGGTTAATTGGACCAGTAGAAATGGTCACCTATCCAGGAAACGCCGTGATATAACTGGGATAATTGCTCTTAAAGCTGCATAAAACACAAAACAATAAATCAATCAATCAATGATTACTGCTGGAGTTGGACATACCAGGTATACATAGCACATACGCGGACGGCGAATGAGCATAGTTTCACCATAGTCTTTACTGAACGCAGATGCATTAAATCATCAACAAGTCGTTAGACGGAACTTATTTTCCCCGATATTGTTGACGACTGATTCCAACCAGCTGGTTACTCTTCGCTATATCTATTACTGATTATATAAGCGCAACCCTGAGCGCCAAACTGGGCAGCCATTACTACCATTTTTAAAGTATTTGGTATGTCACGATCGGTAATTGAACACGCGACCTCCTGCCACATCCGAGGTGGACACTACACCACCGAGGCGGTGTTTGTTTGTGGTTTTCTAATTTATATTGAACGTCGTTTTCAAAAAGAGGAAAACGGGTTAAAAATTCATGATACAATCTTTTAAATATGCCAACTATGAAGATCTTACATTCCACCAGAGCTCTTTGGTATTAGTTAACATGTAAATACAAATACTACGTGACTTCGAACGTTTGTAACCTTGAACTTCAAAATTAGTGCCTGTTCTGTATGTGTTATTTCAAAACATTTAAAATTGCTAAATTCTTTTGCAATTCAGAAATTCGGCCGCCAAATTTATCCCTTTACCATATACACATAATTTGATACAGGCGACTTTGACCATATATCAATGTGTTGGTATGGTATTTTACGCCAATTATCAGTTATATCAAACCGTTTTCTGGGTAAGTTTCCATTTATCCTGACACCAGCCAGTCAGTCGTAATGCTAACCCCGCACCCCTGAGCACCAAGGAGGGCAACCATTTCTAGCATTATAATGAAATATATGGAAAATCATTGTGTTTACGATATTATGATAATTCGATGGAATTGAAAACATTGGAGCAAAAGAAGAATTTGCTCATTATGAGTAATTTTCGTTTTAGCGCAATGTTGTGAAAACAGTCTGTTTCAGAGGTGTCGAATTGCGTATGCATGTGCGGAAAAGGGTTTACAGCAAAACTATTATTCACCATAGTTTTGTTTTAACAATAAGTTGTTTTTAATCGTTTCCCTAATGATATGATTTGCAAGAGCTCTTTGCTTTATGTGTATCAAAAGACATTGTACTTTTCGGAATTCTGGTATAGATATAAAGTTTGCCGGAAACGTCATGGGAATGTGTGACATTGCTATTATAGAGCAAATTCTTCTTCTTCCACAATGTTTTAAAACGTGTTCATCTACCGAGGGTCTATGTTGGAAAGCAGCTAATTGCTTGGAAAAACTGTATTACTGGTGTGGGAAAGCCATGAAATACATGGGAAGGTAAACCGGCCGCCGTGATATGACTGAACAATTGTTGAAAACGGCGGTTAACACCAATGAAACAATTACAATCAAATTTCTGCCAAAGGCATCCTCGTCAGTCTGTATCGCCTTAGATCGTACTTAGCCCTTTTATAGGTGAAATGAAAACCAACATTATGGGCTCTGCGTAATGTATCGACCCAGAGTAAAGAGTAATGATTCTTGAAACAGAAAATACACAGGAGTCGAAACGTGTATATCCGGGTAAGCCTACGCGGCATGCATAGGCTGACCTGGGTCGATACTTTACACCGAGTCGAAAATGTTAGTTTTCTCGCGGGACGGCTCAAATGGGAAATCGGAATGAGTATCAGGTCACGATGAACTGATAACAGTTCACCTTATGTGAAGCATGCTCATTTGACCTGATTTCTAGGGCTAGTAATAACTGTGACCTTAAGTATCGTAAGCCAGAGTTCACATAGGGTTACGTTAGCGGTCACATCTGGTCACAAGGATAAGTATAGATAAGTTTGGGACTCGAGCCAACTGATTTACAAACAATAAACTAATCCAAGGTAAAGTAAAGTTCAAAGGTGGTATCTCCCACACCGGTAAATGGGCACACTCGGACAAAACCAGTTCGATGATAATTACTATTTATGTGTAACATGCACGGACTAAATCACAATTAGACGATGAATGAGTGTAGGGCGAGTAGTTCTCTAATAACCCTTTCCACATACAACAAATCTGCAAACAGATTGGCAACATGTGGAAACTCTTTATAAATAATACATAAACAGTGTTGCGAGAGGGAAAATTGCTCAGTATGCGCAATTTCTTCTTTTGTCACCATGTTTTCATAAGTCGTCTGCTGCAGTTGCTTAAGAAAGCATCTGTATGTGGAAAAGTGGAAAATATTAGCTACGTCTATCGATATTGGCTTTCATTGCCACTTCAGTATGATACCACTTAAATGCGCATGAACACTATTTTAGTGGGGTTACAATTATATATTTTTGTCGAGGACTACGTTTCTTGAAGATGGACAGCGAAGACTCTGGGAGGGGGAAACTGTGCGTTGGCACAGACTCGCCCGAATACTCGCTGTTCGAACAGGCAGCACGAGCCCCTTATTGCATAGCGCGATACATCATATTGTTTGTAGGTATTATGAGGTCACGACACGGTCGTCCTTGAGAAGTACATGTTACTTCAGCTTGAGTTCAAGTTGGACAACGAGGGGTCGGGAAATACCACTCTGGTTAATCTACCGAACCTACATGAGGAATGTTGAACATTTATTATTCTTATTAACTTTTAAGCTCGTCTGTTTGTCGAAGAAAAAAAAGTAGGGCTTTTGTGATTCCCTTTGTCGTCGGCACAAAACTGTAACTTTACGTGATAACTCAAAAACAGTTACACATCTAGAAACAATACGCATGTCTACACCAAGTCACATTACTCTGATAATCATTCAGTTATACCCCTTTTTGGGCTGAGAAGTTCATGATAAAAACAGACGAGAGTTGGCTTATATTTGTCTTTCTTAAATCATAAGGTAAGGAAAGGCAAGCAAAACAAACGTCTAGAAGGAAGATTAAAGAACGCGACAGATAAATAAAAAAAGAACATCAGTTTTGAAAGTATAAGACACGACATGTTGTTTATATTGACGGAACCAAGATAAATTATATCTAGCAAAGGCGTACTCGGTCCCCAACATCGACTTTTTTTCCGTAAATAGACAGTGGTGTTAATTATGCATATTAAGTATATTTTCATTAAATCCTACTTCTATAGATGCATTTTGACGCATCTGCACTAGACACATTCTGAAATTATATAGAATTGGAGAAACTGCTGATTTTGTCACAATATGTTTAACTCTTTTTAGTTATGATACTTTCATTTACTGATATTTTCCATAGTTTTATCGAGATGTATTCAAAGTCGTCTGATGCAAACGCTTGGTTTGAAAAGTGTTACTTTTTTGAGTGGGAAAAACTAAATATTAATATCTCCGAAGAAACCATGATTAGAACTGTTCAGTTTTCAGCTGTTATAAGTAAACCATTCCTATATAGAACAAATAGAACATATTATAACTTAAAGACTATGCTGCAGACGACTTTGACAACATCGTCTGCTGGGGGTGCGTCAAAATGTGTAGACCTGCAAGTAGGAAATGGTTAAGGTTGACTGATGTGATATTATTGACCCTCCGCCAGATACAACAAATCGGCAGAAGGCGTTTGAAAACACTTAGTCAAACGTATGGAAACTCTCTGAAAATGAAATAAAATAAAAAATATTGGGGGAAAATAAAGAAATAATTGTGGCAAAAGTAGAAATTATTCTTTTGCCATATTTGATTTCCAAAGTATTTTTGCTGAACATGCGTAAGAAAGCGTATGCATATGAAAAAAGGTTTGCTATGAAAAGGCAGTAGTAAAGCAAAAGACAAATGCATTTACCGAGTAAGACTCGGTTGCATTCAACATAGAAAACAACGAAAGCATATATTAATGTTATCAACTGCACCCTTCTGTGCCTCATTTCAAAATTCATTCATCACTAAACCAGAACGGTCCACAAAAGAACGGGTCAAATGGTTTAATTGTTGATTGAAACGTTCAGCAATTCATTATTTAGACTTTCTTTTGGAAATAATGATTTATTCTCGGTCTTTAAAATAACACCATCAACTTGCATAATCGCAAATTAGTATTAGAAACACCACTTCAGTTATCACAAAATATACTTTTACTGAAATAAAATGTTGCACATATTCAAATTCGTTCTCATGCATGTTTATTTTTCACATTGTATTAAAGCGTGCAACATATATGGTCCATAAAGAAAGCAGAAACTAAAGTAAGGAAAAGTAGCCGAGAGGGCGAAAATGTGTCTTGTCGCCTCTGTCGGCCTTGTTCAGATTGTGTTTACTGGCCTATACTCGTCAGAGCCGATCACCGGTAGCGCAGTCGTTTGCGACACGGGCTGTCAAACCCGGGGGTTGTGAGTTCGAATCCCAGTTTGGCCAACATTCTTTCCGACGTTTGATAAAAGTCACTGTGACATTCATCATTCGTCTTTCAACAATGGGCTAACAATCTATGTTGGAAAGCAGCCAGTTGCTTTGAAAGCATGTTGTGTTGAGTACTAGTATGAGGAACCAAGGGAACGCATAAGTAGGTGAACTAGCAGCTGTGGTATAAATGGAAAATTGTTTAAAACAGTGTTAAACTCCAATCAATCAATCAAACTATACTCGTCAGACTGTACTTTTTTATCTACTGTCATTGTCTCTTCGGTCACTATCCTTAGTCGAACGTTCGCTGTAACCTTTTCTATATCATCAGCAAGTTGTTTTAAAAATAGGTTGTTTGTTCATCCTACGAGTTGTTTATTGGTCGTTGCGATAAATATTTACTTTGGATGAGTAATTGAACTACAATATTTTTGTCGGCAAAGTTCAGACTGTTTCTCGCAAGAGTGTGTGTAACACAAAATGTTTATTATGTTGTTATTGGTGGGTTCGCAAGATTCTAACGCAAAATGTTTATTATGATGTTATTGGTGGGTTCGCAAGATTCTAACACAAAATGTTTATTACGCTGATGGGTAATAAGAACGTAATTGGCATTGCTCGAAACAGCTTATTCATGTATTACTACTGTCCATGTTCATACTATGAACAATGTTTAAATGGCGGTTAATCTTCATGGAATATATACACTACACTGTGTATGTTTTATTGAAAATGCCATTCTCATATAGATAACGTGTATTATTGTTTCGAAGATGACAATATACTTACGCGAGTGTTTTGTCTTAACAATTGAATTTGATTGAAAATGTCATTCTTACAGAGATAATTCGAGTATTTGTTTTAACCATGATAAATGATTAGTTTGTCTCTAAACTTCTGCTGTTTATAGAAATCAAAATCAGACCAATTATTGTCGATGATGTAAGTAAATGCTTCAACCACTACAATTGCCGCTTACACAAAAAGTAACCGAACATTGGGTCAAAGCCTAACGCTTAATTAAACAGCGAGAGTACCAAGAGATAGATCTACCCTTATGTTGTTGTACGAGACGCAGCATAAACCAAGATCAACATACGCATACGTGTTATTTAATCTTGATCCACATTACCAGCTCTTTCCTATCAAATACATCATTATTCATTAAAGTATAGCTCTTATCATATGCTGCTATGACTACTGGCCAAATAATTAAATCTGGTGATGGTAAGCAACATCAACATCTGAATCTCTATGATATGATAGAAAACATGGTGTCAATCGACTAGTGCGGTTTCAATCCAAAGTGCCGTTTTGTGAATGCCGCGTATTTCTTACAGGATGAGTCAATAAGGAGTGTTGCTGTGGCCAAGGATGACCCCTAAATAATGGGGCCTATTATCTCATCTGTCAGTTCACGGACAATACGAGCCTGGCCGATCTATGCAGGGGTCTGAAATGACCCCTAACTCGTGAACTTAGATTACCCCCGGCCACATACCTTTACCTCAGAGTCTCCATCTGTTCTCCCATTTTTGCGGTGACCTGAATCTGTGGTCATTTCCTTGATGTGGTCACTAATGACCTGTGACCTTACCCACGTGGGCGGCTGATGCAATTCCTCCTTACCTAATCAGTTCGGAATCGGCCGTGACCGAGTGGTCATCGTCGGGAATTTGAGACCGAGCGTCCCGGGTTCGATCCAGACCGCATCGGTGGTGTAGTAGTAGAGCGTCCACCTCGGGTACGGAATGTCGTGGGTTCGATCCCCGACCGGGTCATACAAAAGACTGAAGAATTGAAGAAATGGCTGCCCTACTTGACACTCGGGTTGCGGGGTTAGCATTACGACTGACTGGCTGGTGTAAGGATAAATGGACTAGTAGTACTGGCAACTTTCCCATGAAACTCCGTGATATTACTGAAAAGTGACGTAAAACACCTAGCAGTTCGATGACCGCTCGCGGCGGTCAAGGCGGAGTGCTCTTGGACAAGGTACATTTCCTAGTCTAGTACTGGTTTGTCAAGGCGGAGTGCCCTTAGACAAGGTACATTTCCTAGTCTAGTACTGGTTTGTCAAGGCGGAGTGCCCTTAGACAAGGTACATTTCCTAGTCTAGTACTGGTTTGCCAAGGCGGAGTGCCCTTAGACAAGGTACATTTCCTAGTCTAGTACTGGTTTGCCAAGGCGGAGTGCCCTTAGACAAGGTACATTTCCTAGTCTAGTACTGGTTTGCCAAGGCGGAGTGCCCCCCCCCCCCCCCCCTTTCTAATGCAGAAGCTAAAAAAGGGGGAAAGCCACTGCCACAACCCTAAAGTGTTAGTTGGAGTAACCACTGCCAAAATCCTATTGCGTTAGGGGGAGCCACAGCCACACCCCAATAGGGTTTGTTGGGAAGAGTCACTGCCACAACCCTATTGCGTTAGTTGAGGGAGTCACTGCCACACCCCTATTGCGTTAGTTGGGCGAAGCCACTGCCACAACCTTTTGCGTTAGTTAGGGGGGAGCCACTGCCACAACCCTATTGCGTTAGTTGGAGAGAGTCACTGCCACAAACCGATTGCGTTAGTTGGGGGGGGGGGGGGGGGGGGGGGGTATAGCCAATGACACAACCCAATATCGTTAGTAAGGGGGGGGGGGGGGGGGGGAACACTCTTACAATCCTATTGCGTAAGTTGGGGTGAGCCACTGTCTCAACCCTATTGCGTTAGTTGGGTGTAGCCACTGCCACAACCCTGTTGCGTTAGTTAGGGGAGCCACTGCCACAACCCTATTGAGTTAGTTAGAGGGAGTCACTGCCAAAACCCTATTGCGTTAATTGTGTGTGTGGGGGGGAGGGGGGGGGGGGCACTGCCACAACTCTTTTGCGTTAGTTTTTTGTTGGGGGGGGGGGGGAATGGCACTGCCACAACCATATAGCGTTATTTGGGCGGAGTCACTGCCAGGCCAGAACCCTATTGCGTTAGGGGGTGCCACTGCCAGGCCGGAACCCTATTGCGTTAGGGGGAGCCACTGCCACAACCCTATAGCGTTAGTTGGAGGGAGCCACTGCCACATCCATATAGCATTAGGGGGAGCCACTGCCACAACCATATATCGTTAGGGGGAGCCACTGCTACAATATAGCATTAGGGGGAGCCACTGCCACAACCATATAGCGTTAGGGGGAGCCACTGCTACAACCATATAGCATTAGGGGGAGCCACTGCCACAACCATATAGCGTTAGGGGGAGCCACTGCTACAACCATATAGCATTGGGGGAGCCACTGCCACAACCATATAGCGTTAGGGGGAGCCACTGCTACAACCATATAGCATTAGGGGGAGCCACTGCCACAACCATATGGCGTTAGGGGGAGCCACTGCTACAACCATATAGCATTAGGGGGAGCCACTGCCACAACCATATAGCGTTAGGGGGAGCCACTGCTACAACCATATAGCATAAGGGGGAGCCACTGCCACAACCATATAGCGTTAGGGGGAGCCACTGATACAACCATATAACGTTAGTTGGAGGGAGCCACTGCCACAACCCTATTGCGTTAATTGTGTGTGTGGGGGGGGGGGGGGGCACTGCCACAACATTATAGCGTTAGTTGGAGGGAGCCACTGCCACATCCATATAGCGTTAGGGGAAGCCAATCCTCGAGTCAAAAGTGCGCCATCTTGTCAGTCAACACTATATTATTTTATCCCTTTCCCACATACAAACGCTTTCTGACGCCTCTGAAGCAGGAGACTTGTGAAAACATTCTGAACAAGTTTCATGAAGATTCGATGAAAACTGTGGCCTCTATATCATCCACAAGCAAATTATTGACGACGAATGGATGAACTACGCCACGACCAACAAACGACAGACGAAAAAAGACGGATGACGGACTTTGAACCACGAACGACGGACGACGCAAACCATAAAAAGGGCGAAAACAATAGCTGAGTGTGAGCATGAAATGCTTTGGTCAGCTTTCGACACAACCAATAATAAAACGACCCGTCAATTGCTGTAATGGATCAGACAAACATCAAGATGGCATTGTATGTTTCCATTATCATGACTATACAATCCACATTGTTTTTCGGGACAGTTCACGTGCAATGTGTTTGTACTTGTTAGTACGCTATTTAAACGGTGAATGAGACCGCCTCAGAGGTTCGGTTCCCGGACGAGTTCGAACGTTTTAAAACATGTAAGCAATGGCTTTCCCTCTCTGGTGACTTGTGGAATCGCCGTGTTATTACCGAAAACTTGTTGAAACCGACGTTAAACACCATAAGTGAGCCGTCCCGCAAGAAAACCCGGACCAGCCTAAGCATGCCGCGCAGGCTAACTCGGACAGATACTTTTCGCCAACTGTGGATTTTCTGTTTCAGGAATCATTATTCAATACCTCCATTCCCCTGAGACTGAATGTGTCGTCCCGGATTAGCCTGCGCAGACTGCGTTGGTTTTCTCGCGGGACGGCTCATATACACAAAACAAACAAGACGTTTAACGCTGATGTGAATAGGTTATCCCTCGGTGGATGACATAACAGCACTGGTCAACCATAGTACCATAGTAACCCTTAACCATAAACACACTCATATAGCGCATATGCAGCAAACGAACCTTGAAAACATTGTTGCAAAAATATGCTCATAACGAGCAATTCGTCCTATAGCCAGAATGCTTTTTTTTTTTTTACTTCTGTTAAATGATCAGGCTTTCACTCATAGACAGTTAGTTATGCCATAATGTTTTTAAAGTTATCTATTATTGATTTATCATACGTCGGAAAAGGGAGTAAAAGGGTAGGCTTGACCGTATTTGGACGTTCGCGTAACAACTATGTCGTGACCCCGGTGTCGGTCAGGTCAACGTAAGAGTAAACAGGTTCGCCGTTCAAGTCTTCTTGTTTACTCAAAGATGACCCGACCCGAAAACCAGCCGCGACGCCTATAGTTGTATCCTGTGCCTATAGTTGTATCCTATAGTTGTATCCTGTATAGTTGTATCCTGTGCCTATAGTTATATCCTATAGTTGTATCCTGTATAGTTGTATCCTATAGTTGTATCCTGTATAGTTGTATCCTGTGCCTATAGTTGTATCCTATAGTTGTATCCTGTATAGTTGTATCCTATAGTTGTATCCTGTATAGTTGTATCCTATAGTTGTATCCTCTATAGTTGTATCCTGTATAGTTGTATCCTGTATAGTTGTATCCTGTATAGTTGTATCCTGTATAGTTGCATCCTGTGCGTATTTGAGACACACAGTGTAGGGTCTGATGGGACTGCACAACTAGGTTTAGTTAGGTACAAAGCATTTTTTTAGTTTAGATAAGTTAGTTTCGCATGTGTTTGCCGTGAGCTGAGGACAATGAAGAAAGCTATAACGTCATTTGATCTGTTACCGATTATAGAGTGTTCCGAACTGACCGAATTCATGAACAACGAACTCGTTTTCTCATATGCAGAATCGATAGGTTATAAATCATTTCGATAACTCGAAAACGAATGAGACACAGAAATGATTTAGATTGATGGCTTGATTAATATTTAATTTATTCATTAATGTTTTTTCAACTTCGTAATTTATTTTATCTTAATCATGCATGTTGAAAAGTAAACATTTGATAACATTATATATAGGGGGAAAAAAGAGCAACAGAAGTTCTGATCGATCGTAAGATATATTTGATAAGGCCCATGCACGAGTTATTGGGATTCCGTTGTACTGGGATGATTGGATGGATATTAATTTCTATCTGAATACTCGCTCAATCACCCCAGTACAAAGTACTTGCATTAACTCATATAAATCCTTTTAACTCGAACCCTTTCCCGAAATAGATATGTATTTGGAAAATAATATAGTAGCAGTTCTTATGTTAAATATTATTTGTCTAAAATAAAGAACTTTCGTTTGTTTAAAAACACTAAGTTATGACACATCTAAAATGAAATAAATATTCCGATGTTTTAAGTATTTGCAGTTTCTTTATTTTGACTCGCATTTATGTTTTTCAAAGATATGTCTTGATTTGTGAAGAAGGCATTTTATAAAGTTTATCCATGTATATCTAAAATATGAACTGTTTCTAAGCTAAAACTGTTGATCGCGTGACTCGCGAATACCAACTGCGTAGATCAATCTCCTTTGCAGAGAGCCGCTCTTTACACTCACTTACAAATAGTAAATCATAGGTGATTTAAAATGTTTATTTTGTTCGAAAAAAATGAAGAAAAGAACAAACCGAGATAAAACTGGTTTTAATAGAAACATTACTTTGAACGAACACTCTCTGCCTATAAAGAGAGTTTCAAGAACGACACCTCTGTGAATAATAAAGAATCGGGTCTTTCGTACAAAATTGCTTCGTCCTTGACAATTTTAAATGTGTCATTTAATTCCCTAAAGGCATATTGCTTCCGATCTGCATATTGTTATGCATCATTGACACAAGGGCGCTCATCATAATATAATTTTAAAACATGAGTAGTTTGTTATTTTCATTATAAAAAAGAACAGAAAGAATTACAATAAATTAACATGTAGTGCTCAGTTTATGTTCGAAATTAAGTTTAAATTATACAACAATGTCAATGAGATTTAACTGTTTAGTTGATATTATATTTCGAAGGTGGTCTAATTTATAATTATTGGACTACATTTCAACATTTGTTAAAGTATGATGTAATTAGGATGCCAAGCTAATATCATTTTGAAAAAAGAGAAAACTCATGTCTTTAGCGATTTAACCCCTATCTCATTGTTTTAAAAGTAGATTGCTGCAAAGGTGTCCACTGTTGACTTTAATAGGGGAAAGGTAAAATGACGTGTTATTGCATGCAAATCCTAAATTGTCTGTTTTGTGGTTTTATTGAAAAATAATAAAATTCAAATATTCTGACAAACATCTTGAACAGTGTATGTGGAATTCACAAATCTTATAGCTATTCCTTAATGAAAGCACTGTATACATACTAAGACTAATGTTTGGCAAGATTACTCATTTCCATTACTGTTTATGATCAATAATTAGTTGGTTGTGTGTATGGTCAACCTACTTTGGAATGGAGATTGATCATAAACAATGAAAGGCTTCAATTATCATTCACTTCGTTGACAAAACAATGCAAGTTATGATACATTTTCTCTTGACCCCACCCCTGATGTTCCAATATGCCCCTCAGTTGATAACTGTTTATTCAACTACTATAATGTTAGTGTTATGCATAACTGCAGTATGGATTTCCGGCGACATTGATGCGTAGCATCAACTTTCTCTTATATTTATAGAGAAGCATCCGGATGGACGTTGTCTTCTTGTACTATAGTTACTTTCTACAGGTTTCATAGCGTAAACAGTTCATTTACTTAGATATTTCATAGAAACATGCAATAACATTTATAACACCAACATTATGTAACATGTTGACAAGTGCATTGCAAGTAATCAACGCCCTACATGATGCATCTCCAAAATAAGTAACCACCAATCGAAGTAGTTTATTTCATTTTCCTCCTGAACATTTTTAAAAAGCGGACGTTATTTATAATATTTGAACATTTAATTGGTTAAAAAAAAATAGGAAGGCTATAATTCTGTACATCCACATCGAAAAAAGTAACTTATTTTATATCAGAAAGGAAGAGATTGTGAGTATGTTAATATAGTACTGATATTTTGTTATTCACTTAATCAAGTCTTCATTAACACCAAATGCCGGTAGACACATGAAATATGTGATATTTGAATCAATCAAATATTTACATCGAAAAGTAAACTTATTTTGTATCAGAAAGGAAGAGGGTGTGAGTATGTAAATATGCTGCTGATATTTTTGTATTCACTAAATCAAGTCTTCATTAACACCAAATGCCGGTAGAAACATTTGAACCAATCAAATATGTCTTACAGTTTACACTTCTGCAATGTATTTCCAACAACATTGACCGAAAACGTAGGTTCAACTTTCGTGAAGATTCGCTCCCCTTTCATGGAAACAATGGTAGAAAACTTCGAGAACGATAGGTCACGTGCTCCTCCATGGCAACGATTATACGCCAACTTACTTATACGGCGCCGGTGTGCCGTATACTTTGTCATTTGTCTGAATCTGTGTTTGTCATGTTATTATGCCACACTCTAAAACCTATTAAATGGCAGTAGAGACCAGTGAGTACTTCAGTAAACAGCATTTGACTCCGTAAACAAAGATCGAACTCCGTGAATGCGGATGGTGATCTAGTTCAACCCTGCAAATGTCATTTGGTTTGTTTCCATGTAACGTGCATACGCATAGTCTAACCAGATTCTACATTGTCCGCCTATATGTTATATAGGCCTCGGTGTTGTAGAAATAGAGCGTTCGCCTCGGGTGCGGGATGTAGTGGGTTCGATCCCCGGCCAGGTCATACCAAATACTTTAAAAATGGTAGTAATGGCTGCCCTCCTAATGGACCAGTAGTACTGGTAACTTACCCAGTAAACGCCGTGATATATCTGAAAATGTGTTAAAACAATCAATCAATCGATGAATCGCCTATATGTTTTCCCCTCCAATGGAAACCCCGCCTTAAATTTGTATTTGTGAACATGGTTAGCCATGAATACCCTGCCTCTTATAAGCAGAGTATCCATGGATGACTGAGCACAATCCACCCTTTAAATGAAATATGTGATCACGTGATAGTATTTAAATAGATCTCTTGTAATTATACCATGTCCTCATGTTGTACTGTATGTACCGAGAGATGTTATAAAGTTCTGTTCTGTTCTGTTCTGTTAAATAGACCAATCCATCGATGAATCGCCTACATGTTAAATAGACCAATCAATCAATGAATCGCCTACATGTTAAATAGACCAATCAATCAATGAATCGCCTACATGTTAAATAGACCAATCAATCAATGAATCGCCTACATGTTAAATAGACCAATCAATCAATGAATCACCTACATGTTAAATATACCAATCAATCAATGAATCGCCTACATGTTAAATAGACCAATCAATCGATGAATCGCCTACATGTTAAATAGACCAATCAATCAATGAATCGCCTACATGTTAAATAGACCAATCAATCGATGAATCGCCTACATGTTAAATATACCAATCAATCAATGAATCGCCTACATGTTAAATAGACCAATCAATCAATGAATCGCCTACATGTTAAATATACCAATCAATCAATGAATCGCCTACATGTTAAATATACCAATCAATCAATGAATCGCCTACATGTTAAATAGACCAATCAATCAATGAATCGCCTACATGTTAAATAGACCAATCAATCAATGAATCGCCTACATGTTAAATAGACCAATCAATCAATGAATCGCCTACATGTTAAATAGACCAATCAATCAATGAATCGCCTACATGTTAAATAGACCAATTAATCAATGAATCGCCAACATGTTAAATATACCAATCAATGAATCGCCTACATGTTAAATAGACCAACCAATCAATGAATCGTCTATATGTTAAATAGACCAATCAATCAATGAATCGCCTACATGTTAAATAGACCAATCAATCAATGCATCGCCTACATGTTAAATAGACCAATCAATCAATGAATCGCTTACATGTTAAATATACCAATCAATCGATGAATCGCCTACATGTTAAATAGACCAATCAATCAATGAATCGTCTACATGTTAAATAGACCAATCAATCAATGCATCATCTACATGTTAAATAGACCAATCAATCGATGAATCGCCTACATGTTAAATAGACCAATCAATCGATGAATCGCCTACATGTTAAATATACCAATCAATCAATGAATCGCCTACATGTTAAATAGACCAATCAATCAATGAATCGTCTACATGTTAAATAGACCAATCAATCGATGAATCGCCTACATGTTAAATATACCTAAATGCATCTTCTGATATCAAACTAGAACCGTAGTTGTTGTACACCAATGTTACTCTAAATGATGCCAAACCGGAGAATCAATACATTTATGAGCCGTCCCACGAGAAAACCAACATTGTGCACTCGGCGTTAAGTATCGACCCAGATTAGACTAAGCATGCCGCACAGGCTAACCGGGACAGACACTTTTCGCCTCCGGTAGATTTTCTGTTTTAAGAATCATTACTCTATAGTGTATACATCTATCCACCTAAGACGGAATGTGTCGGCCCGGATTTGCCTGCGTGGACTGATCTGGGTCGATATATTACGCAGAGTTCACACTGTAGGTTTTCTCATGGAACGGCTTATTTATTTAAAAACTTGGTCATGCTCTATAAATGCGAGAATAATTATTGAATAGAGGTGAAAATATTGTGGCAAAAGGGGAAATTGTGCGAAAGTCGCATGCTGCAGAGACGTCATAAAGAGTCCACACGTGAGCAAGGTTTAATGCTCCAAATCGCTAGACGAGGGTCACAAGAATATTTCCGACGAAACAAAGGCTACCATCTCTTATATTTTAATGGCGTATCCACGATGCATCAAGTTTCTATAACACTTTGTGAAAGTATTTAAACAAATAACTGGAGACGGACAGACATAAATATCCACCGAGTGTCTTGAAGTCGAGCAGTCTGTATCGAGTGGCCGCCACACTGCCCACATTACACCCCGCGGACCTACAACACGACGTACACTTGACACGTGTCAGGCCAAACCCAAATGCGTAACACCCATGGTAACAGGAATCTGTGCACCCACGTGATATGCTTACCGTCATGTCTCTGTACGATACTTGTTCAACCTGAAATTAATCAACGTATAAATGGTAGAAGTAATGTTGCCTTTTCTTGGCGTCAGGGTTCAGAGCATAGCATTGCGACTGATGCCACGATAAATTAAAACCGGTGGTCTTGGAACCCAAGAACCACCGTGATAACACTGAAATATTGTTGAAAACTGGTCTGCGTTAAACACTAATAAAACAAAATCCATCTGCATTTCGAAAATACAAAACCAAAAAGATCATTCAAACGTTAATTAAAATCGACAATGCTGAACACAACTCGGCTATTCCTTAAAAAATGTGAAACAGTTATTGTCTCCCTTATCAAAATAGATGATTAATCTCTTGATCTATATACATGTAGTCTACCGCCTCGGTGGTGTAGAGGTAGAGCAGTAATCTGGAACACTGAGTATTGTTAATACGCATGGGACCGCCTCGGTGGTGTAGAGGTAGAGCAGTAATGTGGAATACTGAGTATTGTTAATACGCATGGGACCGCCTCGGTGGTGTAGAGGTAGAGCAGTAATGTGGAATACTGAGTATTGTTAATACGCATGGGACCGCCTCGGTGGTGTAGAGGTAGAGCAGTAATGTCGAACACTGAGTATTGCTAATACACATGGGACCGCCTCAGTGGTGTAGAGGTAGAGCAGTAATGTGGAACACTGAGTATTGTTAATACGCATGGGACCGCCTCGGTGGTGTAGAGGTAGAACAGTAATCTGGAACACTGAGTATTTTAATACGCATGGGACCGCATCGGTGGTGTAGAGGTAGAGCAGTAATCTGGAACACTGAGTATTGTTAATACGCATGGGACCGCCTCGGTGGTGTAGAGGTAGAGCAGTAATGTGGAATACTGAGTATTGTTAATACGCATGGGATCGCCTCGGTGGTGAAGAGGTGGAGCAGTAATGTGGAACACTGAGTATTGTTAATACGCATGGGACCGCCTTGGTGGTGTATAGGTATAGCAGTAATGTGGAACACTGAGTATTGTAAATACGCATGGGACCGCCTCGGTGGTGTAGAGGTAGAGCAGTAATGTGGAACACTGAGTATTGTTAATACGCATGGGACCGCCTTGGTGGTGTATAGGTATAGCAGTAATGTGGAACACTGAGTATTGTAAATACGCATGGGACCGCCTCGGTGGTGTAGAGGTAGAGCAGTAATGTGGAACACTGAGTATTGTTAATACGCATGGGACCGCCTTGGTGGTGTATAGGTATAGCAGTAATGTGGAACACTGAGTATTGTTAATACACATGGGACCGCCTCGGTGGTGTAGTGATAGAGCAGTAATGTGGAACACTGAGTATTGTTAATACGCATGGGACCGCATCGGTGGTGTAGAGGTAGAGCAGTAATCTGGAACACTGAGTATTGTTAATACGCATGGGACCGCCTCGGTGGTGTAGAGGTAGAGCAGTAATGTGGAATACTGAGTATTGTTAATACGCATGGGACCGCCTCGGTGGTGAAGAGGTAGAGCAGTAATGTGGAATACTGAGTATTGTTAATACGCATGGGACCGCCTCGGTGGTGTAGAGGTAGAGCAGTAATGTCGAACACTGAGTATTGCTAATACACATGGGACCGCCTCAGTGGCGTAGAGGTAGAGCAGTAATGTCGAACACTGAGTATTGCTAATACACATGGGACCGCCTCAGTGGCGTAGAGGTAGAGCAGTAATGTGGAACACTGAGTATTGTTAATACGCATGGGACCGCCTCGGTGGTGTAGAGGTAGAACAGTAATCTGGAACACTGAGTATTTTAATACGCATGGGACCGCCTCGGTGGTGTAGAGGTAGAGCAGTAATCTGGAGCACCGAGTATTGTTAATACGCATGGGACCGCCTCGGTGGTGTAGAGGTAGAGCAGTAATCTGGAGCACCGAGTATTGTTAATACGCATGGGACCGCCTCGGTGGTGTAGACGTAAAGCAGTAATGTGGAATACTGAGCATTGTTAATACGCATGGGACCGCCTCGGTGGTGTAGAGGTAGAGCAGTATTGTGGAGCACCGAGTATTGTTAATACGTATGGGACCGCCTCGGTGGTGTAGACGTAAAGCAGTAATGTGGAATACTGAGTATTGTTAATACGCATGGGACCGCATCGGTGGTGTAGAGGTAGAGCAGTAATCTGGAGCACTGAGTATTGTTAATACGCATGGGACCGCCTCGGTGGTGTAGAGGTAGAGCAGTAATGAGGAATACCGAGTATTGTTAATACGCATGGGACCGCCTCGGTGGTGTAGACGTAGAGCAGTAATCTGGAACACTGAGTATTGTTAATACGCATGGGACCGCCTCGTTGGTGTAGAGGTAGAGCAGTAATGTGGAATACTGAGTATTGTTAATACACATGGGACCGCCTCGGTAGTGTAGTGATAGAGCAGTAATGTGGAATACTGAGTATTGTTAATACACATGGGACCGCCTCGGTAGTGTAGTGATAGAGCAGTAATGTGGAATACTGAGTATTGTTAATACGCATGGGACCGCCTCGGTGGTGTTTAAGGTAGAGCAGTAATGTGGAACACTGGGTATTGTTAATACGCATGGGACCGCATCGGTGGTGCAGTGATAGAGCAGTACTGTGGTACACTGAGTATTGTTAATACGCATGGGACCGCCTCGGTAGTGTAGAGGTAGAGTAGTAATGTGGAATACTGAGTATTGTTAATACGCATGGGACCGCCTCGGTGGTGTGAAGGTAGAGCAGTAATGTGGAATACTGAGTATTGTTAATACGCATGGGACCGCCTCGGTGGTGTAGAGGTAGAGCAGTAATCTGGAATACTGAGTATTGTTAATACGCATGGGACCGCCTCGGTGGTGTAGAGGTAGAGCAGTAATCTGGAGCACTGAGTATTGTTAATACGCATGGGACCGCCTCGGTGGTGTAGAGGTAGAGCAGTAATCTGGAGCACCGAGTATTGTTAATACGCATGGGATCGCCTCGGTGGTGTAGAGGTAGAGCAGTAATGTGGAGCACCGAGTATTGTTAATACGCATGGGACCGCCTCGGTAGTGTAGAGGTAGAGTAGTAATGTGGAATACTGAGTATTTTTAATACGCATGGGACCGCCTCGGTAGTGTAGAGGTAGAGTAGTAATGTGGAATACTGAGTATTGTTAATACGCATGGGACCGCATCGGTGGTGTAGAGGTAGAGCAGTAATCTGGAACACTGAGTATTGTTAATACGCATGGGACCGCCTCGGTGGTGTAGAGGTAGAGCAGTAATCTGGAATACTGATTATTGTTAATACACATGGGACCGCCTCGGTAGTGTAGTGATATAGCAGTAATGTGGAACACTGAGTATTGTTAATACACATGGGACCGCCTCGGTGGTGTAGAGGTAGAGCAGTAATCTGGAATACAGAGTATTGTTAATACACATGGGACCGCCTCGGTAGTGTAGTGATAGAGCAGTAATGTGGAATACTGAGTATTGTTAATACGCATGGGACCGCCTCGGTGGTGTTTAAGGTAGACCAGTAATCTGGAACACTGAGTATTGTTAATACGCATGGGACCGCATCGGTGGTGTAGTGATAGAGCAGTACTGTGGAGCACTGAGTATTGTTAATACGCATGGGACCGCCTCGGTAGTGTAGAGGTAGAGTAGTAATCTGGAATACTGAGTATTGTTAATACACATGGGACCGCCTCGGTAGTGTAGTGATAGAGCAGTAATCTGGAATACTGAGTATTGTTAATACACATGGGACCGCCTCGGTAGTGTAGTGATAGAGCAGTAATCTGGAATACTGAGTATTGTTAATACACATGGGACCGCCTCGGTAGTGTAGTGATAGAGCAGTAATGTGGAATACTGAGTATTGTTAATACGCATGGGACCGCATCGGTGGTGTAGTGATAGAGCAGTACTGTGGTACACTGAGTATTGTTAATTTTTAATGTTTTTTGTATGAACCGGCTGGAGATCTAACACGCGATCTCCGGCACCATAGGCGGAAGCTCTACCACTACACCACCGATGCGGTACATATTCGAGCGACATACCGGAAACACACAAATATATACGTAAGAGCGGTTATTAGGATTGCCTGAAAACAGCTTTTTACCCAAAATATAGGCAGGTAGCCCCGTCCTGACTAACAAAATATTTCAAAAATGAAGCGCATACATACAAGAGGACAAATCAACCGTAACCAACACATGTTGACGTATTTGTAGCAGAACATATTTGAAAACGGTGTGACAAAAGGAGAAATTACTGAATTTGAGCAATTTCTCCTTTTGCCATACTACTTTTTCAAGTACAGTAATTCCTCACCTTACAGTATCTCACATACATACAAGAGGACAAATCAACCGTAACCAACACATGTTGACGTATTTGTAGCAGAACATATTTGAAAACGGTGTGACAAAAGGAGAAATTGCTAAATTTGAGCAATTTGTCCTCCTTTGCCATACTACTTTTTCAAGTACATTAATTCCTCACCTTACAGTATCTTTCGAATCCCAAACATGACCGTAATGGTGCCCGAGTAGGATAATATTGACAGTTCGTGTAGGGGTCCCAGACACGTTTAAATGTCTCTGTACAGTCGTAACATGCCAGGCTGGTGTTGGTCGTTGTTGTTGGCGACGCCGTGGTCGTGGTAGATGGCGCTGCTGTCGTTGTTGGTGGCGCTGCCGTTGATGTTGTTGTAACAGTTGTTGTATTTGGTGTTGTGCAAAATGCTGTGAAATACAATACATACGGTAAGTTAGAGCCAGGTCAAAATGCTGTGAAATACAATACATACGGTAAGTTAGAGCCAGGTCAAAATGCTGTGAAATACAATATATAAGGTAAGTTAGAGCCAGGTCAAGATGCTGTGAAATACAATACATAAGGTAAGTTAGAGCCAGGCCATACAAAATGCTGTGAAATACAATACATAAGGTAAGTTAGATCCAGGTCAAAGTGCTGTGAAATACAATACATAAGGTAAGTTAGAGCCAGGTCATACAAAATGCTGTGAAATACAATACATACGGTAAGTTAGATCCAGGTCAAAGTGCTGTGAAATACAATACATAAGGTAAGTTAGAGCCAGTCATACAAAATGCTGTGAAATACAATACATAAGGTAAGTTAGAGCCAGGTCAAAATGCTGTGAAATACAATACATAAGGTAAGTTAGAGCCAGGTCAAAATGCTGTGAAATACAATACATAAGGTAAGTTAGATCCAGGTCATACAAAATGCTGTGAAATACAATACATAAGGTAAGTTAGAGCCAGGTCATACAAAATGCTGTGAAATACAATACATAAGGTAAGTTAGAGCTAGGTAAAAATGCTGTGAAATACAATACATAAGGTAAGTTAGATCCAGGGCATACACAATGCTGTGAAATACAATACATAAGGTAAGTTAGAGCCAGGTCATACAAAATGCTGTGAAATACAATACATAAGGTAAGTTAGAGCAAGGTCAAAATGCTGTGAAATACAATACATAAGGTAAGTTAGAGCCAGGTCATACAAAATCCTGTGAAATACAATACATACAGTAAGTTAGATCCAGGTCATACAAAAAATGCTGTGAAATACAATACATACGGTAAGTTAGAGCCAGGTCATACAAAATGCTGTGAGATACAATACATACGGTAAGTTAGATCCAGGTCATACAAAATGCTGTGAAATACAATACATACGGTAAGTTAGAGCCAGGTCATACAAAATGCTGTGAAATACAATACATAAGGTAAGTTAGAGTCGGGTCATACAAAATGCTGTGAAATACAATACATACGGTAAGTTAGAGCCAGGTCATACAAAATGCTGTGAAATACAATACATAAGGTAAGTTAGAGCCAGGTCATACAAAATGCTGTGAAATACAATACATACGGTAAGTTAGAGCCAGGTCATACACAATGCTGTGAAATACAATACATACGGTAAGTTAGATCCAGGTCATACAAAATGCTGTGAAATACAATACATAAGGTAAGTTAGAGCCAGGTCATACAAAATGCTGTGAAATACAATACATAAGGTAAGTTAGAGCCAGGTCATACATAATGCTGTGAAATACAATACATAAGGTAAGTTAGATCCAGGTCAAAATGCTGTGAAATACAATACATAAGGTAAGTTAGATCCAGGTCAAAATGCTGTGAAATACAATACATAAGGTAAGTTAGAGCCAGGTCAAAATGCTGTGAAATACAATACATACGGTAAGTTAGAGCCAGGTCATACACAATGCTGTGAAATACAATACATACGGTAAGTTAGATCCAGGTCATACAAAATGCTGTGAAATACAATACATAAGGTAAGTTAGATCCAGGTCATACAAAATGATGTGAAATACAATACATAAGGTAAGTTAGAGCCAGGTCATACACAATGCTGTGAAATACAATACATAAGGTAAGTTAGATCCAGGTCAAAATGCTGTGAAATACAATACATACGGTAAGTTAGAGCCAGGTCATACAAAATGCTGTGAAATACAATACATAAGGTAAGTTAGATCCAGGTCATACACAATGCTGTGAAATACAATACATAAGGTAAGTTAGAGACGTAAGTTAGAGCCAGGTCATACAAAATGCTGTGAAATACAATACATACGGTAAGTTAGATCCAGGTCAAAATGCTGTGAAATACAATACATAAGGTAAGTTAGAGCCAGGTCAAAATGCTGTGAAATACAATACATAAGGTAAGTTAGATCCAGGTCATACAAAATGCTGTGAAATACAATACATAAGGTAAGTAAGAGCCAGGTCAAAATGCTGTGAATTACAATACATAAGGTATTTAGAGCCAGGTCATACTTAATATTTTCCCCATAAAATAAATCTGCATTAGACGATTTTGAAATCCTTTGGGCAAAAATACGGAAACTGTTAAACTGTACCGTATATATAATATCGAATGAGAAATGGCTGATGAACGTTTTAAAAAACAGATGCTTCAAAGTGAATCTTAAAATGGGATAGGGTTAACAACTTTCTTGGGCGTTCTGGTTTGTGTTAATGCTTTTAAGACTGAACATTGTTAACTTTTCGGTATTACTAGTGAATCGCTTAGAAAATACCATGCTTTAAGCCGTTCCCACATACAGCAAATTTTGCAGCAGTCGACTTTGAAAACATCAAGAAACAAATATGGAAAATCTCTAAAAATGAAGGTTCAATTACTGAAATGAGTTGAAACGTTTGTGGTAAAAGGAGAAATTGCTCGTTTTGAGCAAATTTCTCCTTTTGTCACAATGTTTTCAAAAGTCTTCTGCTGTAGAGGCGTCAGTAGGCGTCTGTATGTGGGAAAGGATTAACTTAAACACTATTCTTCTAGGTGTATGTGGACAGGGAATGCTCTGGTGACAGTGTACAACGACATGCTCGCATATTCTTATCTGTTCGCGTATGCAAAATTAGCCTATTAAGGCAAACGCGGCCAATCTTCATTTTAAGATATATGTCATTGTTAATTGTTAAGATAAGTAACACGGCAATTTATGTACGAGTAGAGAGTGATATGGTTCATTTAATTACGGTATGTCAAACAAAAGAACGAATCTGCATTACAAAAAACCAGGAAGCTATATGTACACAGTGATTTATCTATGAGTCTCCTAAGTTCTTGAACATAAACACTAAAATAAACTACATTGTCAAGTACTAAATGCATCTTTAGACATCAGAAAATAGTAACACACTTCTCCAATGACGGCTAATATAAAGTCATGGGAGAAAAAGACGAAAATATTGACGTGAGGAACTAAGATAGAACACGAAGTTGGAAGGTTCTACGATAGAGCATTTATTTAAAGTCAACAAAAAACACGAATCTTTGGTTAGAATAACAAAAAAGCTATATGTACAAAGTGATATAGAGCACTATTTTTGTGGTCAACAAAAAAGAACGAGTCGGTATTTAGATTATCAGGGAAGCTATCTGTACATAATGATATTGGGCATTTATTTGTGGTCAACACAAAGAACGAGTTGGCATTTAAAATATCGGGGAAGCAATATGTACATAATGATATTAAGCATTTATTTGTGGTCAACTCAAAGAACGAGTTGTCATTTAGAATATCGAGGAATCGATATGTACATAATGATATTAAGCATTTATATGTGGTCAACACAAGGAACGATTTGGCATTTAGAATATCGAGAAAGCAATATGTACATAATGATATTAAGCATTTATGTGTGGTCAACACAAGGAACGATTTGGCATTTAGAATATCGAGGAAGCAATATGTACATAATGATATTAAGCATTTATTTGTGGTCAACAAAAAGAACGAGTTGGCATTTAGAATATCGAGGAAGCATTATGTACATAATGATATTAAGCATTTATTTGTGGTCAACACAAAGAACGATTTGGCATTTAGAATATCGATGAAGCAATATGTACATAATGATATTAAGCATTTATTTGTGGTCAACACAAAGAACAAGTTGGCATTTAGAATATCGAGGAAGCAATATGTACATAATGATATTAAGCATTTATTTGTGGTCAACACAAAGAATGAGTTGGCATTTAGAATATCACTGGTTGTATATTATGTGTACATTGATATAGAGCATTTATTTATGGTCAATCCAACGCTCTTATCAGTATTTTAGAGTATTAAGGCAACTATGTATACTTAGTGATATAGATCATGTATTTTTTGGTCAACAAAAATTCGCAATTTTGATATCGAGTAGACTATATGAATAAGATAGAATATATTTTATTAACTTATACAACATACATGTATCTCGTCATACAAAACATATTTATAAATGACTTAAAGAAGAACAAACACGGTTACACCAATACATTTAGTAAGGTTTTTTTTAAACCATACACTACATAGAGGATGAACAATTCCGCATATAACTATGAGTATATGCATGGTGAACATGTCTAGAATAATGGTTATTTATTACTATTTCTACGTTTTGTTGCAAAAGATATATAATTTGCTAGTAAAAGTGTATTTGATGAAAGAAGTTTACTGCTTTTAAACATATTTGTACAGGTGATATAGTACGTGTTGATACATTTTACTCGGATATCAGAATAGAAATTACATTTGCAAATAAAATGGAATTCGTCTTCAATGTCTCCTGTTTCACACAAAATACACTCTCTCTCACATCTTTCTTACCTCTCTCGACTATAACGTAATGTTTCAATAAATAACCTGTGAGAAGGAACACGAATAGTTGTAATTTGTTATCTTAGATTAAATAAACTTATTTGAGAAAGATATTTAAGATAACAAAAATCAGTTTTAATATAGAGTTGATTAATAAATCAGACTTTTGAAGAAATATGTCAATTAGTCTTTGCTTGATTAGTGGTTAAAAGAATTTACTGTCTATTGATCCTGGATTCTCAAAGATATATGCAAAACCATATTCGCTTAACATTAAATAGAGATTATATACCCAATTTTGACTTCCTGTAGAATAACGATTGAAAGACTGATTATATACAATTTAAAATACAATGTTGTCAGTTTTAATAAGGTTTAACCAATATTTTAAAATTTTGATTTTTTTAAAGGATAGCGCCCTATTTCTCTATGGATAGCGGCATTACTTATACTTTATTTTACACCCAATATTGATTTACACTTGTTCGAGCTCTTTAGATTGGTAAAACCCCATATTCGACAGGCATAATTTAACACAGAGCTAACAAATAACAACTAAAGCGCTATATCAGATTGCATTTCCAAATATTTAACATTATTCAATAACACATTGACTTCATTGCTTTTTCAGTGAGACATGTATTATTCAATAAATAAAGACTAGTTAAAAGTAGTTCGAAGGTAATTAAAATCTTTGACAACCTCAATATCTGTTTGATTATATTTCCATTTCTCTATATGTACATTGTGATATATATAGGATCTTAAATGTTCACTATAAAACAGTGGTAAAGAACGCGTCTTATAATATCAAATAAGCTATACGTTTATAGTAATGAAGAGTATTTATTGGTGGTCAACAAAAAGAACGAGTCGGTATTTAGAATATCATGCAGGGTTTATGTACCTGTTGATATAGAGCATGTTTTTCATTGCCAACAAAAAGAAAGAATCTGCGTCAAGCTATGTGTACACAGTGATATAGAGAGCATATATCAATCGCGCATAAAAGCCAGATATTTGTGTTTTGCAAATATTTTGCATGAAGCTAATGGCTCGTCAATTTAGAACACTCCTTGTTTACCTTCGTCAGTAAACATCACACATATATTCATACTCACAGTCATTCAGAAATTTTCTTTCCAATACTTCTTTTTAAAAGAAATATTAACTTCATGGAACACAATAAAGAAACAACTGCCAGCCAATAACGTTTACAAGGAAATTATTTGGAACAACTCATACATTAAATTTAATGAGAACTTAATATTTTATAAAGATTGGTATGAAAAAAGAATATTGTTTTTGGACCAGTTATTTGACTTCCGTACAAAAACATTCTACGAATTTGAAAACTTTACGTTCTAATATGATATACAACCTAAAGACTTCTTAAAATACCAAAGTGTCATAGGAAATATTCTGTAATAAATATTCAGTTGTTCGATTAATTTGCTGGCTCTATATTAAAGTATGCCTTTCCTGTATGGGTTTTTACCAAGTTCATTTAGCCTTTTGTCAATTTATATTGGGTGTCAAAAAAGTAAAAGTAATGCCGCTATCTATGGAGAACAAGGGCGCTACCCTTTTAACATGTCCACATTTTAAAATATAGGTTAAACCTTATTACAAACTAACAATCATTTACTTAAAACCGTATAAATTCAGTCTTTCAAGCGTTGTTCTGCAGGAAGTAAACTTGGGTTTATAATCTCAAGTTAATGGTAAGCAAATATGGTTTTGCATATATCTTTGACAATCCAGGACCAATAGACAGTACACCCTTTTTACCACTAATCAAGCAAAGACTAATTGACATATTTCTTCAACTTGAAGAAGCAGTCTGATTTATTAATCAACTCTATTTTAAACTCTTTATATATACAAAACTGATTTTGGTTATGTTAATTATCTTTCTCAAATAAGTTCATTTAATCTAAGAAAACAAATTACAACTATTCGCGTTCCTTCTCACAGGTTATTTATTGTAACATTACGTTATGTACGAGAGAGGAAAGAAAGATGTGAGAGAGTGTGTAGTTTGTGTGAAACAGGAGACATTGAAGACGAGTCATGCATATAATCATAGTTATATACGAAATTGTTCATCCTCTATGTAGTATATGGTTTTAAAAAAACCTTACTAAATGTTTGTGTATTGGTGTAACCGTATATGTTTTGTATGACGAGATACATGTATGTTGTTTAAATTAATAAAATATATTCTATAATAGGCTCCTCGATATTATAATTGCGAATTTTTGTTGGCCAAAAAATAAATGATATATATCACTAAGTGCACATAGTTGACTTAATACTCTAAAATACTGACACGTGCGTTTGATTGACCATAAATAAATGCTCTATATCAATACGTACATATAATATACAACCAGTGATATTCTAAATGTCAACTCGTTCTTTGTATTTTACACAAATAAATGCTTAATATCATTATGTACATATAGCTTCCTCGATATTCTAAATGCCAACGCTTTGTTTGTGTTGACCACAAATAAATGCTTAATATCATTATGTACATATTTCTTCCTCGATATTCTAAATCGTTCTTTGTATTGACCACAAAAAATGCTTAGTATCATTATGTACATATTGTTTCCTCGATATTCCAAATGCCGACTCATTTTTTTTGTTGACAACAAATAAATGCTTAATATCATTATGTGCATATTGCTTCCTCGATATTCTAAATGCCAACTCGTTCTGTGTTGACCACAACTATATGCTTAATATTATTATGTATGTATATTGTTTCCTCGATATTTTAAATGACAACTCGATCTTTGTGTTGACCACAAATACATTCTTAATATCATTATGTACATATTGCTTCCTCGATATTCTAAATGCCAAATCGTTCGTTGTGTTGACCACAAATAAATGCTTAATATCATTATGTACATATTGCTTCCTAAATTCCAACTCGTTCTTTGTGTTGATCTCAAATATATGCTTAATATCATTATGTATATATATATTGCTTCCTCGATATTCTAAATGCCAACTCGTTCTTTTTGTTGACAACAAATAAATGCTTAATATTATTATGTACATATTACTTCCTCGATATTCTAAATGCCAACCTGTTCTTTGTGGTGATCACAACAACAATGCTTAATATCAGTATGTACATATTGCTTCCTCGATATGTTAAATGCCAACTCGTTCTTTGTGTTGACCACAAATAAATTCTTAATATCATTATGTTCATATTGCTTCCTCGATATCCTAAATGTCAAATCGTTTTTTGTGTGACCACAAATAAATGCTTAATATCATTATGTACATATTACTTCCTCGATATTCTAAACTCCAAATCGTTCTTTGTGTTGACCACAAATAAATGCTTAATATCATTATGTTCATATAGCTTCCTCAAACTATTCTGTGAAAGAGATACAATAATTACAAACAGAATAACCAGTAAATGAAGATAATATACAATTAGTTAGAAAAATAACAGAAATAAACAAAGTCTGAAGGCATGGAAGGGTTTTCTTTTCTGTCAGGTAACTAGGAGGTTATGTGGCTGAAGACAGATTATGTCCTGTGAATGTTAGATCAATATTTAACGTTTTAATGTTTGAAGTTCTTTGTTATATTACTTCCTTATTTTTTCCAATGTAAGACAGGGTGCACTGATTCTGGTCGATGTTTCATATTTTGGCAAAAAGTAGGTCATAGATATGGCTGCTTGTCCTGTCGAACCCTACAATGCAATTCAAAAATAAATCATTGGAATTTAAGGTAAATAAGTTAAATTAAAGGTAAATTGGCTCTAATTGTGCGTGTTTGCTACATTAATTGCAATATATAGATAACAGTCTAAAGGTCACTGAAACTGGACAGTCGAGGAACATGTACTACTTAATAAACTGTTAACTAATCACACACACAAAAAGTTTTTATGACCGAAAATCGTCCGTTTACCTTGTCCATCTATCGTGGTGTTTACCGGATACACGTTCTCAGGCATTTTGTAAACATTCGCGGATGAATACAAAAATAGTAATTCGGTTATGTTATAGTACACACGTTACATATAAAGAAATACGTAATGGGTATATTAGATCGGATACAAGCATTTTCATCTGATAAATAACAGTTTTGCATGACATGACAGTATTTATGATGTATTGAGGAAAAATATCTAATTTTGAGTGATATACCGGCTTTTATATCACGATTTGGCGTTCAGGTGTGTATTAATAAATCACGAAAGCCGAATGCAGACAGCGACTAATTGTGATATAAGAGCCGGTATATTACTCAAAATGAGATATGTTCCCATTGTAGCACTTTTTAATAACTTAAAGGGATACAACTAAGAGGGGGGGGGGGGGACTTTTTTTGAGAATGCCTGAGAAGACATTGCTTTCATTGATAAAATCATGTGTAGACTATTCTATTTTTGCTCCCCATTGTATTTGTTTTCGAAATATTAGATTTTTTCAACTAACAAAACATTTTGAAATCAGTTTTATTAACAGTCTATGAACATTTTATTTTTATTATACTTTTTTCAAATTTTCATATACTCATCATGGGCAATTGGTTACAGTATTAAGCTACAACGTTTTGACCGGTAAACAGTATGCTGTTACATGGCACGTGCATGACGTCATTTTAACCAATTACGTCACCGTTAACATTTAACTTTCAAAACGGCATTTACATTTTACAACAAGAGCTCGTGACTTCATTCATAAAATATCAATTCCAGCGTAGTAACGCCTGCGCACTAAGAAACGTTGTATGAAAAATACCTGAACTCCATCTCGTGATATAAGAGCCGGTATATCACTGAAAATGAGATATATTTTCTAAGTAATGTAAAGTTTGCAGTGTATGTATATTGTAACATGCATTTTTCGATTCTCACGTAAATACCGGTTTAAAAGTGTTATGGTATTTCATATTTCTGTAGATTAGGTAATGATGAAATTGTAGCGATCGTCTTTAAAGTTAACCTCTCCAACATACAGTAAATCTTTAAAGGTCATTTTTGATTTTTTGAAAGCATGTAAGTAAACATACAAGACGAATGTTGATGCAAAGCATCACAGACGCCGCTCATGATTTTGAAGCATGACTTAAAGGATGCCAATGTAGTTCGGTACATTTAAATAACCTGTGCAAACAGACAGGATGTATACATTTTGAACACGAATACCAAATGTCCCTTTATTTTAAACAAGAAGCCCAATATGTGCCTTTATTGTTCACCTGGCTACCATAGTCTATAAAGAAATGTTATCAAGAGCAGAAAGAGTCATTTTTGACTTAGGGATTAGACGTTTTATATGCTACGATCTATGTGATATTCAGCATGTGAAGTTTAGTCGTGAAATGACAAGTTTAGTCCTGAAACCATTTGGGTTACAGTTTGCTTAACTTTGACTGCAACTAAAATGTCATACAAGCTGAAGTTTCGTAATAAACGATTTTAAATCTGCTCTAACTAGATCAATTAGAAAAGAAGAAAAAACATAGTTCCTGAAATATTAACATATATCAACTTAAGGTTTAATGCCTCTAGTTATAAATTAAGTGTGACACAAGCTTTGGAAGGAGAGGGGAAGTCTAATCTCCCTCCAGTTTAGCAGAAGTATGATAACAAAATCGAGAGTATATAAATAAACAACAGCTGTCCATAAGACAGCATGCTCGACTTTTTGCCATTTGATTATATGGTTAACAGTGGTTAATGAGATATGTGCATGATAGTACCTTGCATGCCAAACTTTAACCAAATTGTCAAAGTAAAACAAGGGCCATAATTTGTACTGAATTCATACAAGAGTTATCTAATTTGACAGTCTGACACCTCTGAAGACATAAATGAAGTTTCAAGTCATGATGATTAGTGGTTACTGAGATATGATCATGATAGTATATTACATGCAAAACTTTAACCAAAATTTCTATGTCCAAAAAGGGGCATAATTGTCTCAAAATATGATATGAGTTTTGGGACTTGTCTTGCAAAGTCATTTGATGCTGTCCAATAAGTGTGTGAAGTTTCAAAGCAATAGCATAGGTGGTGTGTGAGGATAAAGCCTTGCATGCAAAACTTTAACCAACATTTCTAAGTTCGAAAAGGGCCATAATTGGGTCAAAATCTGATATAGAGTTTTGGGACTTCCTGCAAGGTTATTTGATGATGTTCAATAAGTGTGTGAGTGTTTAAAAGTAATAGCATCTGTGGTTTGTGAGTAAAAGCCTTGCATGCATTACTTGAACCAAAATTTCCAAGTCCAAAAAGGGGTATAATTGTCTCAAAATCTGATATGAGTTTTGGGACATGTCCTGCAAGGTCATTTGATCATGTCCAATAAGTGTGTTAATTTGTTAAAGTAATAGCATCTGAGGTTTGTGAGAAAAAGCCTTGCATGCAAAACTTTAACCAACATTTATAAGTCTAAAAATGGGCTTAAATGTGTCAAAATCTGATATAGAGTTTTAGGACTTGTCCTGCAAGGTCATTTGATGATGTCCAATAAGTGTGTGAAGTTTCAAAATAATAGCATCTCTGGTTTGTTTGAAAAAGCCTTGCATGCACAACTTTAACCAACATTTCTAAGTCCAAAAAGGGGCATAATTGTGTTAAAATCTAGAAAAAGTTCACATGTATAGTCAACATTTAGCAAGAATACAATGGTCTGATCGAACAAACTGTATGGGAACGTTTTAACACAACAGAATTGTATAAATTGGAAAAAACATCACCGGAAACTTTTTTTCTGAGCTTAGATGAATCGGGTCGTCAGGGCCGTAAACCAAACAATTCAAAAAGCGTAGCCCAGGAAGTTGGGGAAAGTGATTTATTTTCTGAGCTTTGATGAATCGGGTCGTCAGGGCCGTAAACCAACCTATTAAAAAGGCGTAGCCTAGGAAGTTGGGGAAAAAATATTAAATACAAATTAAATGTGTCTAATTTTTTGTAATAACGGTAGAAGTCATACTTACAAGAAATGTTTGGGGGGTTTTCAAATATATTACAGAGTTTTTCTTTACAATACTAATGTTGGTTGCTCCCTATTCGATTACGCAACCCCATAGTACAAAATTAAAACCTATTCAATACTGACACCGAGCTTCCGTGCGACGTCAATGAAAACTGAGTAGAGATTGAATAGTATGGCAATAGGAGAAATAACTCATCAATGCATCGCTTGTTAAAAGTGATGCAACTGTAGAGCATCGGCCTCTCGTACCAAAAAGTCCCGAATTCGAATCCCGTGATAAGTGGGTTCCCCTTTGGTATTTTTCCACACAAACGGCGCAAGTACTGGTGAAGTATCCAGGAAGCAGACATCGAGCGTGATTAATATAATCTGAAAACTTGTTTCGCAATCGATGTAAAATAAAGAAGCTTAAACTAAACTAAGACCCATGTCTGCTTTTGCCACAATACGTTCAATTATCGTCTGCTGCAGGAGCATCAAAATTCGCAGGATGGAAGGGGTTTTAAAATGTCTAAGACCGATCATAACATCAATGCATAGTCAATGCCTGTCCGACCAACTCATTTCACCGAATAGTCAATGCCTGTCCGACCAACTTAATTTACCGAATAGTCAATGCCTGTCCGACCAACTTAATTTACCGAATAGCCAATGCCTGTCCGACCAACTTAATTTACCGAATAGTCGATGCCTGTCCGACCAACTTAATTTACCGAATAGTCAATGCCTGTCCGACCAACTTAATTTACCGAATAGTCAATGCCTGTCCGACCAACTCATTTCACCGAATAGTCGATGCCTGTCCGACCAACTCATTTCACCGAATAGTCAATGCCTGTCCGACCAACTTAATTTACCGAATAGTCAATGCCTGTCCGACCATCTTAATTTACCGAATAGTCAATGCCTGTCCGACCAACCTAATTTACCGAATAGTCAATGCCTGTCCGACCAACTTAATTTACCGAATAGTCAATGCCTGTCCGACCAACTTAAGTTACCGAATAGTCAATGCCTGTCCGACCAACTTAATTTACCGAATAGGCAATGCCTGTTCGACCAACTTAATTTACCGAATAGTCAATGCCTGTCCGACCAACTTAATTTACCGAATAGTCAATGCCTGTCCGACCAACTTAATTTACCGAATAGTCAATGCCTGTCCGACCAACTTAATTTACCGAATAGTCAATGCCTGTCCGACCAACTTAATTTACCGAATAGTCGATGCCTGTTCGACCAACTTAATTTACCGAATAGTCAATGCCTGTCCGACCAACTTAATTTACCGAATAGTCAATGCCTGTCCGACCAACTCATTTCACCGAATAGTCAATGCCTGTCCGACCAACTTAATTTACCGAATAGTCAATGCCTGTCCGACCAACTTAATTTACCGAATAGTCAATGCCTGTCCGACCAACTCATTTCACCGAATAGTCAATGCCTGTCCGACCAACTTAATTTACCGAATAGTCAATGCCTGTCCGACCAACTTAATTTACCGAATAGTCAATGCCTGTCCGACCAACTTAATTTACCGAATAGTCAATGCCTGTCCGACCAACTTAATTTACCGAATAGTCAATGCCTGTCCGACCAACTTAATTTACCGAATAGTCAATGCCTGTCCGACCAACTCATTTCACAGAATAGTCAATGCCTGTCCGACCAACTTTATTTACCGAATAGTCAATGCCTGTCCGACCAACTTAATTTACCGAATAGTCAATGCCTGTCCGACCAACTTAATTTACCGAATAGTCAATGCCTGTCCGACCAACTCATTTCACCGAATAGTCAATGCCTGTCCGACCAACTTAATTTACCGAATAGTCAATGCCTGTACGACCAACTTAATTTACCGAATAGTCAATGCCTGTCCGACCAACTTAATTTACCGAATAGTCGATGCCTGTCCGACCAACTTAATTTACCGAATAGTCAATGCCTGTTCGACCAACTTAATTTACCGAATAGTCAATGCCTGTCCGACCAACTTAATTTACCGAATAGTCAATGCCTGTCCGACCAACTTAATTTACCGAATAGTCAATGCCTGTCCGACCAACTTAATTTACTGAATAGTCGATGCCTGTCCGACCAACTTAATTTACCGAATAGTCGATGCCTATCCGACCAACTTAATTTACCGAATAGTCAATGCCTGTCCGACCAACTTAATTTACCGAATAGTCAATGCCTGTTCGACCAACTTAATTTACCGAATAGTCAATGCCTGTCCGACCAACTTAATTTACCGAATAGTCAATGCCTGTCCGACCAACTTAATTTACCGAATAGTCGATGCCTGTCCGACCAACTTAATTTACCGAATAGGCAATGCCTGTCCGACCAACTTAATTTACCGAATAGTCAATGCCTGTTCGACCTACTTAATTTACCGAATAGTCAATGCCTGTCCGATCAACTTAATTTACCGAATAGTCAATGCCTGTTCGACCAACTTAATTTACCGAATAGTCAATGCCTGTCCGACCAACTTAATTTACCGAATAGTCAATGCCTGTCCGACCAACTCATTTCACCGAATAGTCAATGCCTGTCCGACCAACTTAATTTACCGAATAGTCAATGCCTGTCCGACCAACTTAATTTACCGAATAGTCAATGCCTGTCCGACCAACTTAATTTACCGAATAGTCAATGCCTGTCCGACCAACTTAATTTACCGAATAGTCAATGCCTGTCCGACCAACTTAATTTACCGAATAGTCAATGCCTGTCCGACCAACTCATTTCACCGAATAGTCAATGCCTGTCCGACCAACTTTATTTACCGAATAGTCAATGCCTGTCCGACCAACTTAATTTACCGAATAGTCAATGCCTGTCCGACCAACTTAATTTACCGAATAGTCAATGCCTGTCCGACCAACTCATTTCACCGAATAGTCAATGCCTGTCCGACCAACTTAATTTACCGAATAGTCAATGCCTGTACGACCAACTTAATTTACCGAATAGTCAATGCCTGTCCGACCAACTTAATTTACCGAATAGTCGATGCCTGTCCGACCAACTTAATTTACCGAATAGTCAATGCCTGTTCGACCAACTTAATTTACCGAATAGTCAATGCCTGTCCGACCAACTTAATTTACCGAATAGTCAATGCCTGTCCGACCAACTTAATTTACCGAATAGTCAATGCCTGTCCGACCAACTTAATTTACTGAATAGTCGATGCCTGTCCGACCAACTTAATTTACCGAATAGTCGATGCCTATCCGACCAACTTAATTTACCGAATAGTCAATGCCTGTCCGACCAACTTAATTTACCGAATAGTCAATGCCTGTTCGACCAACTTAATTTACCGAATAGTCAATGCCTGTCCGACCAACTTAATTTACCGAATAGTCAATGCCTGTCCGACCAACTTAATTTACCGAATAGTCGATGCCTGTCCGACCAACTTAATTTACCGAATAGGCAATGCCTGTCCGACCAACTTAATTTACCGAATAGTCAATGCCTGTTCGACCTACTTAATTTACCGAATAGTCAATGCCTGTCCGATCAACTTAATTTACCGAATAGTCAATGCCTGTTCGACCAACTTAATTTACCGAATAGTCAATGCCTGTCCGACCAACTTAATTTACCGAATAGTCGATGCCTGTTCGACCAACTTAATTTACCGAATAGTCAATGCCTGTCCGACCAACTTAATTTACCGAATAGTCAATGCCTGTCCGACCAACTTAATTTACCGAATAGTCGATGCCTGTCCGACCAACTTAATTTACCGAATAGTCAATGCCTGTCCGACCAACTTAATTTACCGAATAGTCAATGCCTGTCCAACCAACTTAATTTACCGAATAGTCAATGCCTGTCCGACCAACTTAATTTACCGAATAGTCGATGCCTGTCCGACCAACTTAATTTACCGAATAGTCAATGCCTGTCCGACCAACTTAATTTACCGAATAGTCAATGCCTGTCCAACCAACTTAATTTACCGAATAGTCAATGCCTGTCCGACCAACTTAATTTACCGAATAGTCGATGCCTGTCCGACCAACTTAATTTACCGAATAGTCAATGCCTGTCCGACCAACTTAATTTACCGAATAGTCGATGCCTGTCCGACCAACTTAATTTACCGAATAGGCAATGCCTGTCCGACCAACTTAATTTACCGAATAGTCAATGCCTGTCCGACCAACTTAATTTACCGAATAGTCAATGCCTGTCCGACCATCTTAATTTACCGAATAGTCAATGCCTGTCCGACCATCTTAATTTACCGAATAGTCAATGCCTGTCCGACCAACTTAATTTACCGAATAGTCGATGCCTGTTCGACCAACTTAATTTACCGAATAGTCAATGCCTGTCCGACCAACTTAATTTACCGAATAGTCAATGCCTGTTCGACCAACTCATTTCACCGAATAGTCAATGCCTGTCCGACCATCTTAATTTACCGAATAGTCAATGCCTGTCCGACCAACTTAATTTACCGAATAGTCGATGCCTGTTCGACCAACTTAATTTACCGAATAGTCAATGCCTGTTCGACCAACTTAATTTACCGAATAGTCAATGCCTGTTCGACCAACTCATTTCAGTTATAATCAACAGAGACTGCTTTCATCTACAACAGAGACCGCTTTCATCTACAACAGAGACAACTTTGAGCCGCGTCTGGCTATTCGGAATCTTAATGACTCTCCGTGACGGGATTTTATAAATGTAAATAGGCGTATAACTGATAGGGTCACACTTCTAGTTTTTTGTCGAAAGAGGCATCTAGGGCTAATTTGCATGCACACGCATAATGATGGCTCTTGTTATACTATGCGGATCCACAGACTCGAGTGAGTCTTTACTGTTCGCAGATGTTTTAAGACCCAACAGCGGTAGATGCGGCTCAATAAGTGTTTGATAAAAAATTATCTCACCTGTTTCAAAGGTCCAGTTAAGAATGAACGTTTGAAATAAAATAAATAAATAAGTCATAATGCAACACGCGTAACATTCTGTGTTTCAGTTCCCTCTCTGATTAACCGTCCTCTTAAATGGTTTTCTGTGTTTACTGCAATCCTGCGACATGGATTCAGAGACCATACTGTATTGATTATAAAATCATCGCAGTTTTCCATTAAGTAAACATTGGCGCAAAACTGTTTTGATTCGATAGACGTTTCGGTAAAACACATGGGCGTAGTAAGGGCAGGGATTACCAATGAATCATCCTTTAACTGTAGTTCACCACCAATATTTAGTTTAACCTTTACCCACATACAACAAACCAGCAGCAAACGACATTGAACATGTCTAGGCAAACACAAGGAAAATCTCTAAAAAAGAAAGCTTAATTATTGAAAAAGTTAAAAACATTGTGGTAAAAGGAGAAATTGCTCGTTATGAGCAATTTCTTCTTTTGCCATAATGTTTTCAAGAGTCGTCTGCTGTATATGCGTCAACATGCGTCTATAGGTGCCTGGTAGGAAAGGATTAAACTTATTAATGTTATATTATTTGCATAATTAACTTCCAGCTTATATAACATACGATCGATGTCTTCTTCCTGGAGATTTACCCAGTACTCACGCCGTTTGGGCAGAACCCGGGATTCGAACCCGGAACATTCGGTACGACAGGCCGACGCTCTTCCCACTACATCACTGTTTTCCACACACATTTGAGCTATTGCTTTGTGAAAATCAAACACAGTGTATCTATGATAATTCAAGATAACGATAAGTCTGTAAAAAAGGTACTCTTGCCTTTTAACTAATATGCGACTAATGCAGATCCAGAACATAATGAGTGGATGCGTAAGCTGATCTGGTCCTACACTGCTCGTAAATGCTTGATTTCGTAGGATTTCATATAGAGAACGGCTTGAATTGGGTTTTTTACCTCATTTAAGAATTGTTTAGCTCAGTCAATTCTGAAGTCTAGGAACGTGTTTACTAGAATTAAATATCCCTACATAGAATAGAAGTTCAAGAGACCATGAAAACATATATTGAATTATTTAAACTAAACTTCGATAACAATTTTCATCTTGATAAACCTCCCAAAAGTCCGAAATCAGTCATCTGCTTAAAATGCTTACAAGACAAATTCAGAAAATGAAAGTAGGAAAGCATATCTTCAACTGCTGCAAAGGTGTCAAAAGTTCCTTACTTAAATTAGATTTAGATCATAATTTGTATGTACTTGTTTATATTATTGTCACTGTACATTGTATTATGGGCTGGTGGCCTAGATATTAGACATAAAGATGTCTAGGTCTATGTCTTTGAAAAATCGTTTAAGTTTTGGAGCTTCTAAGCATTAATAGAAGGTTTAGTGTAGGTAGGTCTGTTATGATTAACATTGTGTTTGAATGGCGTTTTACGCTGTTTTAAACCAAATTTCAGTTATATCACGGCGTTTTCTTAGTACGGTTCAGTTTTAACTTATTTATTTTACCTTGATTGCTTGCAGCTTACATCGAAAGCGTTAGCTACAGTATTTAAAAAATATTGACCTGTCAATGACATGAACAATTTCATCAAATGGCACAAATATAGGTATTTTGGACGAAAACCTAAAAAAACCTTAAACAATCAAATGAAAACTACAAATAGAATTGTCTGTAATTATCCATAAACATCATTCGATTAATAAAAAAAGATAGGTCATAATACTCCGAATAGGGTAAATTGGCCATTTCCTTGAAGCACGGCCTGTTTTTTAAGGAAAATTGCTGTATTTCTAAGAAAATGCAAGGAAAATGTAAATTTACCCTTTGTTTCCAAGATCGATGTTAGGTTTCCTGGAGACTTAACCATTACTTGCATCGCTTGTGTGGAACAATTCCTAAAAACCAAACCCATTCATCACAGGATTTAAACTCGGGACCTTTGGTACGAGAGACATGGCCATACCACCCGTATAACTTGTAAGTTTATCCTGACATCGGGTCTATATAATATGCCCGCATTATTACCATTTTAAACTATTTTGTATAGACGAATATATATCGAATATATTAAGATCAGCCTGCGCAGTCCGTGCAAACTGATCCGGGCCGACACATTCCGTCTCAGGGGGATAGAGGTATAGAGTAATGATTCCTGAAACAGAAAATCCACAGGTGGCGAAAAGTGTCTGTCCGGGTAAACCTGCGCGGCAAGCTTAGGCTGATCAGGGTCGATACTTTACGTCCACAATGTTGGTTGTCTCGTGGAACGGCTCAAATGTGTTGCGTTTGCTTACAGATAGATACGCCATTGCAAGCAACAACCCCAGATAAAATAGATAATTATTTGTTTCATTAAAAACGGTTTATATTGATTATAAAGAA